>OW240912.1:157831230-157849359 GCA_933207985.1 Pelobates cultripes
AGTAATTGTGGGGCCCTGGACTGCCAAAGCAGTCTGGGCCCCCCAGGACCGCCAGGCCTGTTACAACTGACACACACTCTGCATTAAAGGACCACTATAGGCACCCAGACCACTTCAGCTTAATGAAGTGGTCTGGGTGCCAGGTCCAGCTAGGGTTAACCCTTTTTTAAATAAACATGTTTATGTTAGGGTTAATCCAGCCTACAGTGGTTGTCTCTTGACAGCCGCTAGAGGCGCTTGCGTGCTTCTCACTGTGAAAAATCACAGTGAGAAGATGCCAGCGTCCATAGGAAAGCATTGTGAATGCTTTCCTATGGACTGGCTGAATGCGCACACATGCGCATTCAGCCGAAGAGGAGGAGAAGAGGGAGGAGAGGAGGAGGAGAGTTGCCCGCCCGGCACTGGAGAAAGAGGTAAGTTTAACCCCTTCCTCTCCATCCAGCCTGGTGGGAGGGGGACCCTGAGTATGTTTTCCTGGCACTATAGTGGTCCTTTAACTATACACACAGCATCCACTACAAAAACAGCCTGTATTCACAGTACACACACTACATCCACCACACATTCAAACACTCTGCATTCACTATACAGAGACACTGCGTCTAATACACACACTACATCCACTACAGACACTGCATCCACTAAACACATTGCATCTATTACACACACACACACTACATCCACTACTCAAACACACTCTGCGTTCCGCTACACAAACACACACTCTGCATTCACTACACAAACAGTATCTAATAGACACAAACACTACATCCATTACACACATTCTAATTCACTTCCACTATACACACCACATTCAGTCCTGCATCATTTGCAGCGGACTAGGTAGGAGTCCTGGGCGGGCAGGGGGGGCCAGACCTTGAAAAAAAAAATTATATATCTATATGAAATTTTATTCTAACTGTATTTTAAAATTAATATATATATATATTTAAATCAAAATACACTTAGAATGAATTTGTATATATATCTATGTATATATAAATAAATAAAAATAATACGAAATATACAAAATTACATAAATATACAAAATTACATAAATAATTATATAAATATACACGTAGACGTCAAATATATAAATATGCATATATATTTAAATTCTACGTGTGTATTTATGTAATATTTTTACATAATTAAGTAATTTTATTGATTGCAATTTGAGGGACCTGCCTGCCAACCCAGGCCGAAAGTCCACAGAATTTAATTTGCTAGCACTGTATTTTACCCTGTAACGTTCTATGACACCATAAAACCTGTACATGGGGGGTACAGTTTTACTCGGGAGACTTCACTGAACACAAATATTAGTGATTCAAAACAGTAAAACATATCACAGCGATGATATTGTCAGTGAAAGTGACATTTTTTGCATTTTTCACACACAAACTGCAATTTACTGATGATATAATTGTTGTGATACGTTTTCCAGTTTTTAAACACTAATATTTGTGTTCAGCGATGTCTCCGGAGTAGAACAGTACCCCCCATGTACAGGTTTTATAGCATTTTTGAAAGTTACAGGGTCAAATATATGGGTCAAATATTTTTACATTGAAAATGGCCAGGTTGGTTATGTTGCCTTTGAGAGCGTATGGTAGCCCAGGAATGAGAATTACCCCCATGATGGCATACCATTTGCAAAAGAAGACAACCCAAGGTATTGCAAATGGGGTATGTCCAGTCTTTTTAGTAACCACTTGGTCACAAACACTGGCCAAAATTAGCGTTCAATTTAGTTTTTTTACTTTTTTCACACACAAACAAATATGAATGCTTACTTTGGCCAGTGTTTTCGACTAAGTGGCTACTAAAAAGACTGGACATACCCCATATTGAATACCCTGGGTTGTCTACTTTAAAAAAAATATGTACATGTGGGGTGTTATTCAGAGATTTATGACAGATAATAGTGTTACAATGTCACTATTGATACATTTTAAAAATGTATGTTTTGAAACCGCAATATCCTACTTGTACCTGTAGCCCTATAATATGCAAAAAAAAAGCATGTAAACACTGGGTATTTTTAAACTCAGGACAAGATCTTGAATCTATTTTCAATTTTTCATCATATTTTTTTATTTTTTTTAAATTAAAATACATGAGATTATATAAATAATGGTATGTAAAGAAAGCCCATTTTGCCCTGAAAAAACAATATATAATTTGTATGGGAACAGTAAATGAGAGAGCAGAAAATTACAGCCAAACACAAACACCACAAAAGTGTAAAAATATGGCTGGTCGCAAATGCACAACATCGCAAAAACAGTCCAGTCCTTAAGGGGTTAAGAACAGGTTTAAGTTTCTCACAATAGGCTCCCTTGATATAGGCATTTTTGCCGAAACGTTGGGGATGCTTTGGTGATTGACTCCGTCCCTACTTCTCACTGGGTCTGGTATGCTTGATATATTTTTTCTATATGTACTTATATTTGTGGGATTGGTTTGTATTGTATCTCATTGAATTACTTATTGTACTGATATTTTGCTATTTTTACATTACGCTTTTGGCGTTTATATATACATCCAGAATTGTTCTGGCTGTTACTTTATAATATGATATGACTTTATATCTTGGTTTCTTACATAGAAGCTCCATTTGGGGCTAGCTTGTATTTAATATTGGAGTGTGCCTACCTTATTTCATTTTTTACCCTCTATGTCGAGGCTGTACCAGTAGTGGGGAATTCCCCCCTGGGAAGTGGCAGAAGAGAGGCCAGGTTAAGAGAGTAGCATCTCTGCAAGGATACATTATCTGGCAGCAGAAGGGAGCATTGTAAGCGGAGATGTCGAGCAGCCGAGAGATGCTTGGGCTAGACCTGATTGAGGATGGCGGCAATGTCATGGGGTGCAAGAATGGTGAGTTTATGCCCAAGGATCAAATCACTTGTCTTGTCAATGAGGGCCTGAGCTGCGAAGACTGCTCAAAGATAGGAGGGGCCCCCTCTTGCCACGGGATCCAGCTGGCATGAGTAGTAGCCAATCAGGCGTTGACGGGAGCCATGGGACTGAGTGAGGACTCCTGAGGCATGACCCAACCTTTCGAACATGAACAAATTGAAGGGTTTCCTATAATCGGGAAGGCCCAGGGTGGGCGCAGATGAGATGGCATGTTGTAAAGCAAAGAAGCTAGACAAGGCTTCAGGGGATAGAGAAAATGGTTCTGTTTTCAGGGCATAATAGAGTGGCTGCATCAGGGTGGAGGCCTCTGGGATCCAGGCCCTGCAGTAAGAGATGAGGCCCAGGAAGACATTAAGGGGCTTGTGGGCTGTGGGGGGCAAATAGCTAAGATAGCCCACACCCGGTCCCGGGTGAGGTGACGGGTGCTATGGGAGAGACAATGTCCCAAGAAGACCATGGAGGGCCGGCACCATTGCAGCTTCTTCTTGGAGGCCTTACATCCTTGTTCAGCAAGGTAGCAAAGTAGATCTTCTGAGGTACATTCGGCCGTGGGAAGGTCATCCACATATTGGAGGAAAACCACATCCGTGGTCTTTTGCCATGAGTCCAGAATGGAAGCCATAGCTTTAACAAACTGACTGGTGAGTTTTGTGCTCCTGGATGAATGACAGTCCAGGTATATTGCTGACAGTCATGAGTGAATGCAAACCAATATTGACAGGAAGGGTGTAGAGGAACACTGAAGAAGGCATTAGCCAAATCCACCACTATAAAATACTTTGCCGTAGGTGGAACTCCTGACAGGAGAGTATGAGGGTTAGGTACAATAGGGGTGTCCAGAACGGTTGCATTGTTGATAGCTCTGTGGTCTTGGACCATCCTGTACTTTTCTGGTTCACCCTTTTCAGTCTTCTTTTTAACGGGGATTAGAGAAGTGTTGCAGGGAGACTCACATTTAACCAGGGCACCTTTTGATAACAGACTTTCAACTTGTTTGGAGATAGCAAGGGCCTGGGCAGGCCTCCGAGGGTATTGCAGTTGACACCTTGGAGCAATTTCACCAAGACGAGGGGAACTTCAAGGCGTCCAATGTCATCTGGACCACAACTTGGCAGGACTTCTGTTAAAGGTACTTGGGGGATCATCTAGGACCTTACATCCCTTTTTGGAGACTCCATATGGAGGAGGAGGGGTATGGAGCAGAGGGCTGAAGTGTAAGTAGTGGACAGGGGGGGACAAATGTATCTGGCCTTCTGAGGTAAAAGAGATAAAGGCTTGGAGACAGGAGAGGACATCTGCTCCTAACAAGTTAATTGGGCAGGTAGAAGAAACCACAAAAAAGGCCAGGAGGTCTGGATAGGTGCCCACCTGTAAAGGCTTAGTTAGTGGGCTACTCCGGGGAGTGCCATCTACACCTACGCATGAAACTTCCATATTGGAGAGGAAAGAGGAGTCAGACAGGTCTTGTTCTCTAAGGACGCCTCGGGCTGCGCCTGTGTCAACTAAAAAAGGTGGTTGGGTGGCCTTCCACAGGCAGGACCACCATGGCTAGGGGTCCTCCCTTATCCCCTGTAGACACTGCCATGACAGGGGTGGGTGACACAGGTTTGCCAGTTACCTATTGTACAAGATCAAGGTGAGCACGGCTGGCTGATGAAGGGGGAGGTGCTGGATATTGGACAGCAGGCTGGCTGGGTGGGTAAGGGGAATAACCGGCAGTAGGGTAGCTGGCAGTGGGGTGAGGAGCTATAGGGGGTAACTGGGGGATGAGAAGCTGGAATAACCTGCTGTGGCTGCCTCACATCCCGCATGAACTGTCTAGGGGCCCTAGGAGTTGGACATTCTCTCCTGAAATGACCAGATTGACCACAGTTAAAACACCCTCTCTGTGATTGTTGCTGCATAGGAGGCTGACCTGTGGGATGACTTAGGGCCTGGCTCTCAGGGAGGCTTGTAGGTTGGTGTGGGTGTACAGGGCGAGAGAACATGAGAGGGGCTGGCTTCCTTGGGGGGGGGCTCTAGTGCATTTGCAACTAGCAGGAGGGTATCCAGAGGAATAATTCTGTACTCAGGGCGGGACAGGATTAGGCCTTTTCGAATGGATTCTTTAAGGCCTGCCACAAAGGCTGCAGAGAGCCTTTGGGTATGGGCCTTGTTGTACAAACTGAAACCCAGGTCAGAGAAGATCTGGGGCAACCTGAAGTGGTACTTCTCCACATATTCTGTCTTATCCTGGATAGCATGGATCCTGGATAGCATCACAGCTTAAGTTGTTCACAGAATTCAACCCCGGAGGCGAAGTCAGACTCATTAATGAGTCGAGCATTGGAGAAGCTTCTCTCCATAATGGGCCAATAGGCATCGCCTGCTTTAATTTCACAGAGGCTAAACAGATCACGCCATGCTGCGGAATAGGTCTTTCGGATCTGGGCGATCCTTCGGTAAAAGAGCATGGGCTGTTTCTCTGGATCTGGGAGAGAGCTCACCAGAGTTGTGGCCTGGGATGGGGTGAATGAAACATACATCAAAGGGGCTCCATCTGTAAGAAACTGGACCTTGGGGTTCTCGTCCCGGGAAACTCTAGAATTCTCAAAATGGGGTTGGGAAAGAGAGCAGCCATACTGGCTAGCATCGTCAAGGGGTGGGATCTAATATCCATGGGAGCTGACGGCTTCGGAGGAACTAGGGGCCTGGGCCGCTCTGTTAGTATCGTACCTGCACAGGGTACGTAGGGGTTGGAGTGGAGTGGGCAGCACCTGAACTCCCCCATAGGGAGCGAGAACGGGTGGGTCAGCAAGGGACAATAAGGGTCCGTCAGCCACAATGGGCATAATGGGAAGAGACATACTGGGAGCCGCCATGTTAGGGGTGGGGACAGAAGTGATGGGTTCGGGAGAGGAATCGGCAATAAAGGCGGAAGGGGCAGGGACTGGAACTAAGGGCGCAGCAAGGGCAGAAGTGACAGAAGAAGAAAGCAAGGGCAGAGCAAGGGTAGAACTGACAGAAGAATGAAGTGAGGGCAGAGCAAGGGCGGAAGGGACAGAAGCAGGAAACGAGGGCAAAGCAAGGGCAGAAGCAGGTTCAGTTGGGGCGGACAGGGAGGGCATGGGTAGTCATGCCCTCCCTATCCGGGGCGGACAGGGAGGGCATGACGGGGCAGGGGAATATAGTGATCCATCTGCCCTAAGGACGGGGAACACGGAGGTGGGGGGTAGGAGGGAGGTGACTGTTGACACAGGTAATTGGGTGGAGGTCACGGGGACTAGGCCGACCTCCTTCCCTCCATGCTAAGCGCCATTATAGGGCAGTGGCTGGCATGGGATTTCAACAATACTTTCGGCATTACAATTACTTTCATGGTAAACATATAATTTCCTTCCCCCGACATCTATTTCTTCCTCTAGCCACCCCTCCTGGTGAATAACTCTAGCAACCATAAACCAGGCCTCCGCTGTCTGTACTACGTTATTGTCCTGCAATAATTGCTTTTTCTCCTTTAACAGCTTGCGCCAGCCCTCTGGTTGTAATCGCCCGCTGGAGGACATAGTAATGCCACATAGCTTAGCTAACTTCTTCACCTTCCCCACTGCTCCTTCATCCTCCCTCTCTCTGACTATGTCACAGGCTAACCAGCCCTTAATGGGCTTTGCATGCTCCTGTCCCATCCTCTCTACACAAGTCATCACAAGATAGAGACAGTCAGGGAAAGGAACGTCTACAGTGCTTGACTGCCACAAGATTTTAATCATCGTGTGTCCTTTTGAAATGTAGACTTGTCACCAGGTCCACCCACCCGAGGTGGTGGCAGCGGACGGGAGCGAGGCGAGGAGTGCGTGACCAAACACTTCTCTCATCAGAATAGGAAAGCAAAGCAGCAAAACATAGACTTACATCGCACACATTACATGTATTCCAGAGAAAAAGACATATGCACCAGAAGAGTCAAAATGCAGATACAATCAAATCACAAATCTTTCACAATAAATGCAAACAAAACACAAACCCCTTAATATAACTCAAGAATAATGCCACTTGTCTCACTGTGCTAAAGCTAACAATAAATCCTGGACGCAGTCTTGATATCACGGCGAGAAACTTTTTTTTAATCTGCAATCCACGAACCAGTTTTGTAGCCATTCTCTGAACTCTCTCCAAAATATCAATATCCTTTTGGAGATACAGTCTCCAGTACTACATACAATACTCAAAGTGAGTTCTCACCAGTGCGCTGTGCAATGGCATGAGTACTACCCTCTTTCTACTGCTAATACCTCTCCTTATACAACCAATCATTCTGTTAGCATTTCATCCTGCTCGATTACATTGTCTTTCTACCTTCAAATCATCTAAAATAATTACCCCAAATCCCTTTACTCAGATGTAGAGGTTAGGACTGTATAAAATATTCCATTTTATGCCCTTGGGTTTTTATTTCCAAACCCTTCCCTCAGGACAAACTCAGGGATATAGTCTCCAGGGTCTATAACTTTCCAGTGACGAAAGAAATTTCACACAAAGCCCAACAGAACCCAGTTCCATCTCTTTCTCATCATTTGAAATTCATTCAATTTTCAAATTCATCTTTGTTAACATTGCTGTTATTTATCGCACCCCTGGCTCCCCTCTCCTCTCCTTAATTGCTGCCAGGCTACCCTACTTCCTCTCCTCTAATATTCTAACCCTAAATCTCAGGGTCCTCAACATTCAACCCACCCTTGACCTCAGTAGCCTCTAAACTACTTTCAATTACCTTGGGCTATCACATTGAGCTAATTCTCCCACCCATGTAGTTGGAAATACCTTCAACCTTTTTTTTTCTCCATTTCCTCTCTCTGATCACCACCTCTTTCAATACACTTCTTACTCGGACAGCGCATTTACAGCCTGAGGTCCCTCCGATTATCTCACCTCTGCCTAATATATCTCCACCTATAGTATATAAGGCGCCTTCTATCTCCCTATCTCCTCCCCCGCATTTTTTCAAGAATGCCAGGGATTTCTGAATTAAATTGAGTACCACTTTGAGGCCTTACCGGGATCTTATCCCATGGATAGAGCAAAGATTGGGCTAATCCTTTATGGGAGAGAAATAGGAGTATCGCGTATAACTACCAGGAATTACTTGTGGAATTTAAATTAACATTTGAACCACTAGGCAGGGAGGATGACGCTTCCACTGCCCTAACGCGTATCGAACAAGGGAACCGGTCTATCTCGGATTATGCCATAGAATTTCGTACCATGGCTTCTGAGGTAGACTGGACTAATAGCGGTCTGATCTCTGCATTTAAAGAAGGATTATCCAAGGTAATTCTTGATGAAATTGCTGCCAAAGATCTACCTAAGATATTAAACAAATTTATCACATATGTGATGCAGATTGATAACAGATTTAGGACCAGAGAAATTACTAGAAATAGAACCAGACGTATGGCTAAGTCACTGGCACCTCGTTTCTCTAAACCTATTATCCCTGACCTCTGTATACAGTCCAAACCCGAACCTATCCAGTTAGGCATCACTAGACAGTCAGAGGCAGAGAGACAGTATAGGAGAAAGGATGGTCTTTGCTTATACTGTGGTAAAAAAGGACATATGAGACATGCTTGTCCCATACACCCGGAAAACCTTCGCACCTAAGAAGCTTAAGGGGACAGGTCTTAGGTGTGATGGATACGTAATCTGGTAATAACCAAAATAGATTTCTCCTTGACATCACTGCCCTTTGCAACAAGAAAAGCTTTTCATGCAAAGTCCTGATGGACTCAGGTGTGGCAGGAAACTTTATTGACATGCATTTTGCAAAAAACACTCCATACCTATCAAGGAGAGATCATCACCTCTGGCAATTGAGGCTATTGACGGGAGACCTCTCTCAACCTCTGATTACCCACAAAACCATGCTATAGAAGCTTTACACAAGGAAAACGTAAAATTCCAGATAATTGCTTCTCCTTCTTGTCCCATCATATTAGTATTTCCTTGGCTCATTAAGCACAATCCTCATATTGACTGGGCTAAGGGAGAAATACTGGAATAGGGTAAAGATTGTATAGAGAGATGTGTGTTACCCATTACTAAGAGAGTGGGCATTGTTACTTGGCCCTCCGCTATGCCTCAGACCTCCAAAATTCCCATACAATACTGGGAGGTTAAAGAGGTGTTCAGTAAGAGTCAAACTAATATTCTATCTCCTCACAGATTATATGATTGCTCCATAGATCTGCTACCTGGTGCTATTCCCCCTAAGGGGGCAGTATATGCCTTATCCCCACAATTGAATAGAATCATGGATTAGTACATCAAAGATTCTCTAAATAAAGGCTACATACGCAAGTCATTCTTACTGGAGCAGGGTTCTTTTTTGTGTCCGAAAAATATGGAGAATTACGGCCATGCATTGATTACAGGGCTTTAAACAAGATCACCATAAAAAATGCATATCCCATTGCCCTTATCTCCGAATCGTTTGACATGCTCCAGGGTGCTAAGGTATTTACTAAACTTGACCTTAGGAGTGCGTACAATTTGGTAACAATTAAGAAAGATCATGAGTGGAAAATGGCATTAACACTACAGGGAGTGCACAATTATTAGGCAAATGAGTATTTTGACCACATCATCCTCTTTATGCATGTTGTCTTACTCCAAGCTGTATTGGCTCGAAAGCCTACTACCAATTAAGCATATTAGGTGATGTGCATCTCTGTAATGAGAAGGGGTGTGGTCTAATGACATCAACACCCTATATCAGGTGTGCATAATTATTAGGCAACTTCCTTTCCTTTGGCAAAATGGGTCAAAAGAAGGACTTGACAGGCTCAGAAAAGTCAAAAATAGTGAGATATCTTGCAGAGGGATGCAGCACTCTTAAAATTGCAAAGCTTCTGAAGCGTGATCATCGAACAATCAAGCGTTTCATTCAAAATAGTCAACAGGGTCGCAAGAAGCGTGTGGAAAAACCAAGGCGCAAAATAACTGCCCATGAACTGAGAAAAGTCAAGCGTGCAGCTGCCACGATGCCACTTGCCACCAGTTTGGCCATATTTCAGAGCTGCAACATCACTGGAGTGCCCAAAAGCACAAGGTGTGCAATACTCAGAGACATGGCCAAGGTAAGAAAGGCTGAAAGACGACCACCACTGAACAAGACACACAAGCTGAAACGTCAAGACTGGGCCAAGAAATATCTCAAGACTGATTTTTCTAAGGTTTTATGGACTGATGAAATGAGAGTGAGTCTTGATGGGCCAGATGGATGGGCCCGTGGCTGGATTGGTAAAGGGCAGAGAGCTCCAGTCCGACTCAGACGCCAGCAAGGTGGAGGTGGAGTACTGGTTTGGGCTGGTATCATCAAAGATGAGCTTGTGGGGCCTTTTCGGGTTGAGGATGGAGTCAAGCTCAACTCCCAGTCCTACTGCCAGTTCCTGGAAGACACCTTCTTCAAGCAGTGGTACAGGAAGAAGTCTGCATCCTTCAAGAAAAACATGATTTTCATGCAGGACAATGCTCCATCACACGCGTCCAAGTACTCCACAGCGTGGCTGGCAAGAAAGGGTATAAAAGAAGAAAATCTAATGACATGGCCTCCTTGTTCACCTGATCTGAACCCCATTGAGAACCTGTGGTCCATCATCAAATGTGAGATTTACAAGGAGGGAAAACAGTACACCTCTCTGAACAGTGTCTGGGAGGCTGTGGTTGCTGCTGCACGCAATGTTGATGATGAACAGATCAAAACACTGACAGAACCCATGGATGGCAGGCTTTTGAGTGTCCTTGCAAAGAAAGGTGGCTATATTGGTCACTGATTTGTTTTGTTTTGTTTTTGAATGTCAGAAATGTATATTTGTGAATGTTGAGATGTTATATTGGTTTCACTGGTAATAATAAATAATTGAAATGGGTATATATTTGTTTTTTGTTAAGTTGCCTAATAATTATGCACAGTAATAGTCACCTGCACACACAGATATCCCCCTAACATAGCTATAACTAAAAACAAACTAAAAACTACTTCCAAAAATATTCAGCTTTGATATTAATGAGTTTTTGGGTTCATTGAGAACATGGTTGTTGTTCAATAATAAAATTAATCCTCAAAAATACAACTTGCCTAATAATTCTGCACTCCCTGTAGAAGTGGGTACTACAAGTACCTTGTCATGCCTTTTGGTTTATGTAATGCTCCGGCTGTATTTCAGGACTTTATAAATGATGTGCTCAGAGACTATATTTATTCTTTTGTTCTAGTATACCTGGATGATATTCTTATTTATTCCCCTGACCTCCAGACTCATCACAAATATGCCAAACAAGTGATGCAAACTTAGCTTAAAAATGGTCTTTATTGCAAACTTGAGAAATGCATCTTTAACCAGTCTGAGGTACAGTTTTTGGGGTAGAATATCTCCGCCTCTGGTTTCCAAATGGTTCTACACTGGCCTTTACCTAATGGGTTAAAAGTACATTCAAATGTATTTTGGTTTTGCTAACTACTACAGGAGAGTCATCAAAGGTTTCTCTTCTGTGATAGCCCCCATCACCAATGACACGTAAGGGGGCTAGATGTACTATATGGTCTAAAAAAGCTAGAGAAGCTTTTGAACTTCTTAAATTGTTTGCTTCTGCTGCCATTTTGG
Source organism: Pelobates cultripes (assembly GCA_933207985.1). Taxonomy (NCBI): domain Eukaryota; kingdom Metazoa; phylum Chordata; class Amphibia; order Anura; family Pelobatidae; genus Pelobates; species Pelobates cultripes. Next base: position 157,842,795 of record OW240912.1, read on the forward strand.
TACATCCTGACACTAGCAAATCCTTCATCCTTCATGCCTCCGGAACAGGGGTGGGGGCTGTTCTTTCTCAGCGGGAGAGTCAGGATACCCCATCCCTGTGGGTACTTTTCTCAAAAATTGTCTCCGGTAGAACGTAATTATGATATTGGCAACAGAATTGTTGGCCATTATACTATCGCTTAAAGAATGGTGACCTCTTTTAGAGGCTTTCAAGGATCCCCTTTTGATCATAACTGATCACAAAGAATTGGCATATATTCTTGATGCTAAACGACTGTCATCTATACAGGCAAAATGATCTTTGTTCTTATCTCGCTTTAACTTTATTATCACTTACAGACCTGGTCCCAAAAACGTTAAAACTGATGCCTTATCTAGACAGTTTGACGTTGAATCTGATCAGGAGATATCCCCTACTGTTGTTCCTGAGTATATCATTGCTTCTACTGTGCTTTCCTTGTCATCCCCTTTGCTTTGTGCTATCTTGGCGGCTCAATCCCAGGCACCTTGTAATAAACCTCTGGATAAATTATTTATTCCGTTGACTGAAAGAATGGAAGTAATGAGAGTATTCCATGACAACGTGACTGCTGGGCATCCAGGCATTAATAAAACCATATCCGCTGTCTCTAGATCTTTATGGTGGGATTCACTCATCCTTATAGTGGTTGATTGCTTTTCCAAGATGGCTCGTTTTATTCCACCCAAAAAACGGCCATCTTCACAAGATCTGGTTTTGATATTGATACGCGACATTGTCAGACTACATGGTATCCCTCAAAATATTGTGTCTGACAGGGGTTCTCAGTTTGTGTCTCGATTTTGGAGAGCTTTTAGCAAACAGCTGGGTATTGAATCGTCATTTTCTTCCTCTTACCATCCTCTAACCATCCCCAAACTAATGGTACAGCTTTAAGGGCTAACCAATACTTGGAACTGTATTTACATTGTTTTGTGAATAGCACACAGGGTAATTGGTCTAAATCGCTACCCTGGGCCGAGTTTGCCAGGAATGATGCTACTCATGACTCATCCGAGCATAGTCCATGTTTTGTCAATAACGGTCATCATCCTACCGTTCTACTGGCCGTATTCTCTGACACTGCTATCCCTGCTCTGGATGATCAACTTACTTCTATTCGTGAGACTTGGTCCAAAGTTCAGTCTGCTCTTGAGACTGCAGCTGCTCATTTCAAATTTCATGCTGATAAACGGCGGGGTGCCGTGGGTGAAAGGGTGTGGTTATCTTCATGCAACATCAAACTGAAAGTTCCTAGCATGAAGTTTGCCCCCAGATTTCTTCGTCCATTTCATGTTATTCAGAGATTTAACCCTATTTCTTATTCTCTGGCTCTTCCAACATCCTTGCATATACCTACATGTCATGTCTATGTACTCAAACTACTTATTTGCAATCGGTATACTATCCCTGTTGTTCCCTATCCTCCTTTGGTCATTTCTGGACAGGAGGAGTATGAAATATCCTCCATAATTGATTCCAGGTTCTCTCGTGGTTCCTTACTGCATTTAGTGGTTTGAAGGGGGTATGGGCTTGCCGATCGTTCTTAAGTCCCGACTTCGGACAAACATGCTAGCTGCAAGATGCGTTCTTTTCATGCCAAGTTCCCTCTGAAACCTGGTCCTACCCACCTGGTGGGTGGTCTTGAAGTGGGGGGTACTACCAGCGGTCACGCCAACAGAAATAACAAACACTCATCTTACCCATGGCAGATCAAGACCCGACCTCCTTCCATCTCGGTTCCCGGCGTGTGCACCACTGCGATTCCATTTCTAATAAAGAAATACCCGTTTCCCATATTAAAGATGGCACGTGTGTGCGGCGTTGCGTCGTGGACCTGCATGCACTTTTTAGGGTCAGAGGTCACATATAGCCAATTACAGCTCTAGGATGGTTATTTAAACCCAAATTACCTTTTGATCAGTGCCCTGTTGTGGTTTCCCTTAGTAGGTTATCCGAGAGTTTACCTGACCATTTATTTCTGGTTTCTGACTTTGGCTTCATTTTGACTTCCCTGAATTCTGGTATCTTTGACTTTTGGCTTTCCCTCATCGTTGTGTCTTCTTCTGTGTCCCTGACCTCGGCAAGTATTATGACTATTCTCTGGTACGTTACGTCCCGCCGTTCTAAGGCCCGGTAAGATGTTACCTTTAGTCCTAGGTGTGATATAATTCTGTGTGCTGGATCAACTAGTAATCCTGACATCTCTGTCTGGAGTACAAGAGGCAGGGGCAGATTAAAAGCCCAGTGGGCCTGGTGCTGACAATTATGATGGGGCCTAATTATCGACCAAAAACACTAAAACAGTCATACCTCTCAAGCGTCATGTATCTGATGGAGATGGTGTTGGAGGGAAACTCAAAGGATGCAGCTATAAAAAAAACCATACTCTATGCTAATCTCTCTCTAATTTATGCTTTCATCTTTCAAGTAAATCCATACCCCCTAACAGCAGTGTCCAGTGAAGGAGGAAGTCAATCAGCGGGGTAAAAGGGTGGGCCACTGATGCGAATCACGTGACCTAAACAGCCAAAAGGAGTGAACATGCCCAAAAATGTCAAAATGCATGTCTGTCCAAAGAATTGGAAGGCCAGCCTGGCATCAGTGTCCCTATGTATCACAGTGTCAGTGTTCCCATGTTGCCGAGTCCCCTAGTCTCCCAGTGTCTGTGTCCCCATTTCCCCAAGTGTGTCCTGTGTCACTAGGATACTAGGGGACACTGAGAAACATGTGGACACAGTGAGACATGGGGGCACTTGTGGATTCAGACATGGAGACACTGGGAGAAAGGGGGACACAGACAGTAAGGACATAGAGACAAGCAGACCCAGACAGTGGGAGACATTATTATTATAATTCATAACGTAAGCGCATCAAAATGGGAATAATATCTACCCCCCTCTTTGGATCAGGGTCTTGGATTACCAGTCCACCTGGTGATCTGGGGCCAGGTCAAAAACCCAGTGGCAAAAACTCATATTTGAGGAAAAAAGCACATCTGGAAAAACTGTGTAGACATGTCATCCCCTCACATTGACAACATTTGTAACTTATAAAACCCACACCTGTGAGTAAATAGCTCGGGTATCGGGATTGGGAAACACTTCTTGATTAGTTTGAAAAGGCCCATTTACATATTAAATCATGAGATAACTTATAATCAGTTTGCAATTCTAACAATAATCCCAATCATGACCTTGCGTCCTATGTCTCCTAATAACATCCCTATTTGGATGGTCATATCCACACTTAATACATGGGAATCCATCCTTGGTACACGCAACATACATCAATGACACACATAGTACATCCATTCCTGAGTAAGCTAACACTTCCTCTCTCTCCGGCTAACTAAAAAAAAATAACAAAATAGTTCAATAGTCCAGCATAGTCCAGAAAAATAGAATAAGTCTTTCAAAGAGTATAAAGAATCATAGACAACATAAACTTTGTTCCGTAATCTTAGACACCATAACATAGCTAAGGGTAGCAATATGGCTGACAACAAGACAATGTCAGATTCCACATAGTTATTAATTCTTCTGTTTGCTGGATGTTCACCACAATGCTCTGTGCAACACCACAAGAGAAAATGAGAGAATCACTCACTCTATATAAATGCCAGTATTAAAAACACTAACATATACATTTGGGAATAATTCCCAATAAAATACTGTTCTTAAACTTAAACCTTGATTTGATAATCCCAGTTAACTACTTTAATAGAATTGGAATGCTGAATTCTGTAAAAATTACGTTACAAATTGACTAAGCATACATGATTTTACTTTAGTTTTTTCACATTGTGCAACCTATGCAAACAATGTCTAGGTCCCAGCTACAGCTTGTACATCCTTTAAGAGCCAGCATTAATACCATTTTATAACCATCTGTGTATCAGGCTGGGGTTGTTGGATTTGGGTATGGGTTGGAAGCTATGGTTGATACTGAGGAACCTGCCGGGGTAGGTTCGGGCACTCATTTTTTCCACAGACCCTGCTGTTCATAATTAAATCAGTGTGTTCCACCAATGTTGAAGTTGCCATTTCTACAAAAGTTAGACCTGTTGATCAAATCCTCTACCTCTGCCTCTAAAACTTTTCTGATTCAATCTCCTATCACCTCCCAAATTTCTTTGTCTCGCCTGCTTAGGTTCACAATCCTTGTGACTGATACAACATACATTTTGTATAATTACTGTAAATCCCTCCCTTGCATGGGAGAAAGCTTTCTATCAAAACAACCTGCTGTATCTTTCTCATGAATCTTCCCAAGAAATTCAGTTGGGGTGAAAGAGGGCTGTAGCGGAGAGCTGGTATTCCACAGCTTATCTCCACTCAAGATCCTAGTGAGGCTCAGGAACAAGTATTAAAAATCCATAAGGCAATAATTACAGCAGGCAAGACAATCCAATAATATCCCAATATCAATCCCAATGACTGGACGACACACAGCATCAGTAGCAGAACTCAACTTTTAATCACTCAACCTTCTTTTAAAGCTTTCTCCCATGCAAGGGAGGGATTTACAGTAATTATACAATACTCCCCTTAGTATGACTCATAATCCCATTATGCAGGACACAGTTCCCCTGATTTTCTGGATGTACCCCTAAACATAGGGGTACCCCTTTAAATATTACATCCCCTGGTAGCCTTGGTCTGGGTGAGAAACATATTAAAAAATCACCCAGATTGGACCAGGGATTCAGGAAATTCCTAGAGGTAATAAAAAGACCGACCACGCTGGGGTTAACAGCCGAAATGGGTTCCAAACATTTTGGCCCTGCAGTCGGTCACAGAAAAGGGAACAAAATGCCCGAATGGCTTGGGTTATGGAGACTGGGGAGGATACGGATAAACCCCCTTGTTCGTGGGGTTCTTTCTACACGAAGGGACGGCAGTGTGGAGGTCTCAGCAGTGTTTGCCTAGCCGAGTGTCCGATTTGGGTTCCAGACACTCGACGGCAAAACACAGCTGTTTGGGAGTTTAAGATGGCCGCCGCCACGTGTTCGTCTCCCGAATGGCAGCCACCCGGAGGACAAAGCACACACTGCACGGATTACCAATTACCCGTTTGCAACATTGTTGCGAACGGTAATTGGAGGCACACTTATTCCTGGGGTGGTCTGATTGTTTGGTAGTTTCACTCGCATAATAACTGGAGTGATTTTACCGAACAATCAGACGAATGCTTTACATACATATGGCAAAAATTAACCGAAAACATATGAATACACATAATTCTGAGGACAGTCCAATGCCATCCACTACAAGGGCCAGTCATAGACCAACAGTTTGACCAAAAGTGAACAAGGAGGAAGCATATTCCAAATGCAGGTCGTGATTACCTAACTCACATCCCCCTCTTTGTGTACCCCTCTTTGTGTACCACACATATATATATATTAATAAGCTTTTGAAGGTTTATTGTATAGTTAAATTGTGTATGTAAGGCACAGTTGCCTAGGGGTGTGTACATAATCAATGAAAGCAGAGTCTTCATATAGGGTTTATAACTGGCGGTCTGGGTCATGGGCGTAATGCAGACATGCGGTTAGGTACTTTTCCATTGTCAGAATACATTGAACACACTACTATATTGCAAATATTAAAAATCATATTTCAGCTGTTTCCTATCCCTGCATGGATAAATTGTGTATCAAAAGTCCAACCACAAAAACTAAATTTTATATGCTTATCAAAATGAGTTAACCCCCTAGCAAGTTAATAGGGTGTTCCTTTTGTAATTATTATATTATTTATTCTTTTCTGCAAAATGCTTTCAATTTACCAATACAAATATAATATAGTAGTTTAGAATTGCCTCACTTATAATCATCAGAAATTGTCTGATCTCTATTAAAAATACCATTTCATCATTACCCTATAATCAATGAGGCATACTAGATTAATCTTACATTTTGGAAAAAAAACCTATCCTATACATCCATACATTTTCTTTTTCTTTTTAAATAACCATATAACATAACAATTCTTTATGTCAAAGAGAACATGCATTTTCCTTTACTTTGACATAAATAATGTAATGCACTTTAAAAGTAGACTTAGCTCTAAATACTCCCCTAATGGAAACGTGGAATCCACGATTTTGAAAATCTGATTTTTTCAAGGGGCCCCTTTTTCGTGAGCTGATCAGCATTTAATCTGTTATAAAAAGACACTAAGGGCTTGTGTTAATGACATGCAAATATTCTTTAACCCCTTAAGGACACATGACGTGTGATATGTCATGATTCCCTTTTATTCCAGAAGTTTGGTCCTTAAGGTGTTAAATATTCTTCATACTCATTGTAATATCACACATGTCATCTTATAGCACAGAACACAACGAATGTCGCAGATATCCAGCAGACATGCCAATTAAACTGCATATTTCAAAATGAGTATCCAAAACACACATTTATCACAATCACCATTTACACAGAATAAATTGTCAACAGCTGTATTCAGAACATATTATTGTAAGGTATACCAGTTTTAGTTTGTATAAGATTTATTTAAGAGTTCTGGTACCAAGGGTTTT
>OW240912.1:157849459-157863350 GCA_933207985.1 Pelobates cultripes
TCTTATTAAAGAAAGGATCCCGTATGGGCCATATAACGCGCTTGACTTAAATATTAGTATAACACTTGCATTAACCAGTTGCAACACATGTACCCTGTCAATAGAATTTCTCTCTTATAATCTTATAGAACATTTGGACCAGATTACACAGACATGGTATCACCTGTATTTGTCAGAACTCTCAAAGACTCAACATTTTTATACTATTCCATGTTATGGCATGGTACAATTTTGACCGGTCAATTTGAGTTCCCAAAAGTCATAACAACACAGGTAAAACCTTTGTCCATGTTTTTTTTGACCCTACATTCCATCACCAAACTTCAAACCCACTTCTGCATAGGGGGTTTACAGTTATGGTCACAATGAATAAAATCTCAGCATCCCCATACAACAATTTACAGATTTTCACAATGCTACAGAACACATACAATTTAAAGCATATACAACAGGTGATGCACTGGATTACTTCAAGTACCTGTACCAAGCACAAGTTAGCTTACAGCACAAAATGAAGCATGTGTTGGACCACTGAAAATGTAAATTGTGCTCTCTAATTTATAAACATCTACATTTACAACATGAATTCTCTGCAACAAACACACAGGACCGAAAGAATGTGGTGTTTGACGTTTTCAACTAATGAAGTGACTTTTTGTCCCAATATGAAAAGAAAGGGCTCATTATGCATACATCCCACTCTCGTGAAAAAATGTAGTGGGCTTATAGTACTTTTGTCCCAGTATGAAAATAAAGGGCTCATTACTTAAACAATCATACATGCAGAGAAACCATGTTAGTTCTAGAATTTGTAGCCCCCGTTAATTAACTTCTATTTTTTTCTCTTTTTCATCATCACCTTCACTTGTACATTTGACATTCCCTTAATCATTTTATTCCTTTAATTCTTATCCCCTTCTTGTTAAACAGGGTACAAGTGAGGGGCTATATTCAAGCAACATGCTGTTTGCAATTTTCCCCTGGATTAGGCGACGGATATCTTTTAGACTGGGAAGTAAACATTTCAAACTCAGTGAGAATTGGAAGAATACTGATTATTCTGTGGTTAAAAAACAGTTGTCTTGGAATCAAAAGTTCCCACAAAACTGCTACTTTTTCCACGAGCTGGAGTGCTTAAAATCAGAAATTCCAATCCCTTGCAAAGTAAATTTCAATCCCTTACAAAGTTATATAAAAAAAGCACAAAAGCCAAACAGCAGAAGTATCGCAATCAAGCAAAACAGAGGTTGGAGGTCAGTCAAAACACTTATAAAGTACAGGGTTAAAACAATTCTCTCTTTTAACCCACCTGTTTTTTTTTTTTTTTGTTTGTTTTTTATTCTTCAAACCATTTTAGCCTGCCAAAGGCATTTATACATTTACATTTACATTACAGCCTGCCAAAGGCTGGAACACCTTTTTACAACCTTCCAAAGGTTAAACTTTTCCAAAGAGGGATTGTCTACCATAGACAATTACGTACAATACAGCCTGCCAAAGGCTTTCCTCCTACCCAAGGAGTGATAAAAGTCTACCAAAGACGTGACTGGTGTATAGTCGCCATATGGGCAGTCGGAACCTTGGACAACCAACCCACATACCTATGCCCAATAACACGCTGACACTAGGAATATGGGAAAAATTGTCCACAGCTTTATTAACAAACAGAAACGATACTAATAATTTAACATATATATAACACATGGGTCATTGCCCCCCATCCTCCGCCCTCGCATCTATACCTTCATTAAATATCAGGGCAATGACCCAACACAAGCAACACATAAATATATATAAATAACACTTTAACTTTACTCCAACATGAACCGATTTGAATGCAACCATAAGTAACCACGGTAGGGGTATACCCAGATACCCCTACCCCACCAGGTTCTGAGCCACCTCCAGGACTCGAAACCCACCATCGACCAGTGACCACAATTCTTCATGTTCCTCACGTTCCTCATGGAGAGCCTATTTTTCCTTCCCTAGCTCTCTATCCCGCCACAAGCTCGGACCTTGACCCCTCAAGCCGACCGAGCTCCGCCACCCCGAAGAAAGAGAGCCCTCTGCATCCCCTCCTGCAAACCCAAGTTCAGCAAATCCAGACCCACCGCTGAAAGATGAACACCGTCCGTGTGGTAATAACCCGGCAGCCCGCCTTCCAATTCTACGTGCCTCACTACCACACCCCCCAATTTCCTCACGAAGCTTGCCATCAAGCTGTTAACTTTTCCCCTGCATCTATCGATGGCCACTGGGTCCCTCGCGTGTCGCCAACGACGCCTCGGAACGATCTCAGACCACACCAGCATCACCCCGGGAAGCAGATCGAACAACCTGTTCAGGTCCTGCTTCATCCATTTAACCAACCGACGTTGCGGGATGAGGCCCAGGTCATTGCCCCCGGCATGCAGAACTAGCATATCTGGCCTCGCCCCGCCTGCTACCATCCGAATTATTGCCCCGCACACGTCGCCCCAGCCAAACCCCTTAAAGCCCAACCATCGCACTGTTAGGAGGTCTTTCGGGAAGCCAAGCTGTTGGCCCTGGGCTCGAGCTGCAGCTCTCCATCCGGCCCAAACGATGAAGGAATGGCCCACAATCCATGCGACACAACCTGGGGAAGAAGGGAAACAACGTAAACACCCATACCCATACCGGGGCCCACCCCCCGACCGATACAGCCCGCATCACTGATCCAACAAGCCCATGCGCACATACGTGCGGAACCGAGCGGATTCCCATCTCCCAATCCTTTTGACTAACTCGTCCCCCATGCCCAGACGCGCGGCCTCAGTGGCCGCCCCTATGCGAAAGGAATGCGTCCCGTAGGCAGCAGCACTCAACCCCAACGCCCCCAGACCCAATCGGAACACCTTAGTAAATTGGAAACGGGAGAGCGAGGAGCCATCGGCATGAACCAATAAAGACCCCCCGACTGCCGGTCTCAGTTCCAAGAACCGAGCCACAGCCGCAACTGGGCACAGTGATGACCCAGGCAGGGGACCCAGCGTCACATCCCGGCCTTTTCCCATGACGTCCGTTTTGGATGTAGCCAGGTATACCACCAGGTTCCCAGCGATCATGCGAACACCGGATAACTGCAGACCCCCCGACCCCGACCGCGTGGCGCTCACCAATTCCCCTATCCGGAATGCACCAAAGAAGGCCAAGAGAAAGGCTGTCCTGAACAGGGCTACCTCAAACCCGTCAAAGCAGATTCCGGGAAGCACGTGGAGTAAATTCCCAAGCACCCGAACCGAGACCGGACGCCTAGCATCCGGTACCCTCCGGCCCCTCCGATACCCCTTGAGAGCCTGCCTAATGACAAACGCTTTCGTGAGGTCCTCCCACCCGTGGAATTTGAACCAAAAGGCCATCGCCGCCATGGTCCTATCAACCATTGCTGGGGACACACCTTTTGCCAGCAATTGAAAAATGAACCACAGGAAGGCGTCCTGCGACGATTCCACCTGTGGCCCCTGGCCCAGCCCCTCCCAGGAACATTCCCAGGCACCCCAAACCTTACTGTATGCGGTCCATGTGGCAGGTGCCAGCGAAGCCCTCACAAGTCCCCCAAGCATGATGCTCCGAGCTGCCACATCTCGTCCGGGCACGCCTGCCCGGTCTCCTGAGCCTCCGGAGCCGCCAACCGAAACCGGGACCACTGAAAACGAGACAGAGCATCAGCCACCTCGTTCAAATACCCGGGCACGTGACGCGCGAAAAACTACATTAAGGGACATGCAAAGCAAAACAAAACGTCGCAATAGTGTCACCACCGGTTTGGATGCTGCCGACTGGTTATTGACGGCATGCACCACCGACATATTGTCAGAGAAGAAGACTACTTTGCGGTCCCGGAGACAATCCCCCCACAGGGCCAATGCCACTACCAACGGGAACAGCTCCAGAAAAGCCAAGTTCCGTATGAGGGGGCTTCGTCCCCACGCCTCCGGCCACTTCTGAGCACACCATCTCCCCCTGAAGTAGGCCCCGAAACCCACGCTACCCGATGCGTCGGTGAACAGCTCCAATTCGGCCGTAGACACACCCTCCTGACGGAAGAACACCGTCCCATTAAAGTCTTGCAAAAATACCTTCCAGACGTCCAGGTCAGCCCTCATTGAGGAAGAGACCCGAACGAAATGGTGTGGAGAACCGACCCCCGCCGTGGCTGCCGACAGGCTGCGGCTAAACACCCTACCCATGGGTATCACCCTGCAGGCAAAGTTGAGCATCCCGATCAACGATTGTAGCTGCCGCAGGGTCACCTTACGCGCCCGCTGCACCGCGGCCACCGCACTGCGCAGTCCGCACAACTTAGTCAGAGGCAGCCGACATTCCCCACGCACCGAATCTATCTCTAAACCCAGAAAGCTGAGACACTCAGTCGGGCCCTCAGTCTTGTCCGCCGCCAACGGCACCCCGAAGTGGCCCGCCACCCACTCCACTGTCCGCAACAGGTGCCGGCAGGTGGGAGAACCCGCCGGCCCTACGCAGAGAAAGTCATCTAAATAATGCACCACTGCATGGTTCCCCGACTCCATCCGCACCACCCATTCGAGAAAGGTACTGAACTTCTCAAAATAGGAGCACGAAATGGAGCAGCCCATCGGGAGACATAAGTCGACGAAGAAACCCCCCTCGAAGAAGCACCCCAGTAGGTGGTGACAAGCTGGATGAACCGGAAGCAAGCGAAAAGCAGCTTCGATATCCACCTTGGCCAGTAAAGCCCCACGCCCGGCCCTCTTAACCAGCTCGACCGCCTGGTCGAATGATGCATAAGAGACCGAGCACAATTCCCCATCGATATCGTCATTCACCGACGCTCCCCTAGGATAGGACAGGTGATGAATGAGCCGAAACTTCCCGATCTCCTTCTTGGGAACCACCCCTAATGGTGACACCCTAAGGCCCTCAATCGGCGGCGCTGAGAATGGACCTGCCATCCTGCCCAACCGCACCTCCTTACTAAGCTTCTCCCGGACCACATCCGGAAATTCCCTTACCGATTTCAGATTACGCGTACACAACGAACCCTCCCTCGCTCGGAAGGGGATGAAAAACCCCTGTCCAAACCCCGACCTAAGCAGTTCTGCGTCCCCCTCATTACCGTAGTGGCTTAGCCAGGGTTCCATCGCGTCGAGCCTCACCGGGGTTCGGCCCCGGGGCAACAGCTGTCCCACTGCCCCCGGGCCCTGGAGGAGCTCCGGCTCCGCCCGACTTACCTTTTTTATAGCATCTCTGGAGCCCGTGAGTCCCACCGCAGCCCGCGCATTCATGCTTGAAGCGGCAGGCCGCCCCCCACTTGCACTGACCTTCGTTGAACGACCAGCATAAGCCCTTCTGCCAGGCGGCCGACGAGGCGGACTGTCCCTTTGCGCCAGCCGCGTGCTGAAAGGGCTGTGCCTTCTGCGCCATCATCAGCTTCATCCACAGGGGCAGGTCCATTTGGTCCCACCTCATCCCAGGATTGGCCGCCAAGCGTTGCCGGAACTGCTCGTCGTACCGCCACCAGGCCAGCCCGCCATAGGTGCGATACGCTTCCCAGATCCCATCTAAGTAACAGAATAGGGAAGAGCAAGAACTCGGCGATTTCTCCCCTATCACACTGGCTAGGACGCAGAAGGCCCTCAGCCAGTTCCCGAAGGACTTCGGTATCTTTCGATACCGCTTCCGTTTTTCCTCCTCCTCCTTCTTTTCGTCCTTCTTATCCTCCTCCTTGAGGTCAATGAAGTCCTCCAGAGGAAGAAGGGAGAATATCTCACAGAACTCCCCCTTCCAAATTTTTTCTTTCGCCTCCTGCTTGAGGTGCACCCCCAGCGGGCCCGCAAATGACACGTAAGCATGCTGCCTGGCCGCGTCCGACACTCCTCCCGACAATTCCGCCCGTTCGCACCCCACCTCTCCCGGGCTGGACTCCACACCCGCCTCCCCGCTGGGCGCGGCTACCACGGGAGCCCCGCTAGCATGCCCCACCTCGCCGGACCCTCGCGTCCAAACCTGACCTACATCGCCCGAAGTGCCACCCCCCGCCCCCAATGAGTGGAGCAGTGACTGAAGTGTTTGAACTAGTGTATTGGACCCAAGGGGGCCTCTGGACTCACCGGCCAAGCCCCTCGATCCGTCCGTACCCGGGGCTGCATTGTCAACCGCTGCGTGACCTGGATGCGCAACATCCGCCGACGTCCCGCCAACCAGGGAGCCCACCTGGTGCCTCGATAACGTGGAAGACGAACGGCTCGGAGACCTGAAATGAGGAGAAGACATCCTGGGCAGGGGGTAGTGCTCTCCGGCTCCCCTCCCGTCCCGACCCAGGGAGCGCCTGCCTGCTACCAAGGCCTCCCGCCGTGCACCACTCTCCCGCTGCCCCCCGTGAGCCCGCTCCCCCCCGCCCCGGGGACTCCGACTCCTACCCTCAGCCCTCGCCGCCCTCTCCTGCCGCCCCCGCCCTAATGACCCTGACCTGGCCTCTACCGAACTTCCCGAGGGAGAACGCCTGCGCCGGGCCCCCCTTTTTTCCCGCGCCCTGAGGGACCTCACGTCCCTCACAGGTGAAGAACCAACGCTGCTAGAGTCCGACCCGGAGCTGTCACCAGACCCCCCCCCTTCCGACCCACTAGACCCGGCCTCTGGACCCGCATAGCCCCCCCCAGCCCCAGCGCCTCCCCGCCTCTGGAAGTGGCCCCCTGACACCCCCCGCCCCCTACGCTTCACCGCCCTCTTACCAACCCCCCCCTTTCCAACTACCGCCCCTACCTCCCTCACCCGACCCGCTGACCCCCCAGGCACCCCCAGGGACCCCCCCGGTGCCCCCATCAGCCCTACCACAGAGCCCCCCCCACTCCCCCCCTCACTAGGGCCCTGAGAGCTACCCTGGGTCCCCCCAGAAGGTCCCCCCCCAGCCACCTGAGCCCCACTCCCCCCCCCTTTAGCCCCAGGCACACTACCCCCAGGCTGCACCCCCAGGTTGGGCCCCACGCCAAGGGGACCCCCAAGGGGGCCCCCTGCACTTGCCTGCTCCGTCCTGGGCCCGGTCCGCGCCTTCCTGGCCCGCTCTCCACCGTCCGCCGCTCCCACCGCCTGCACAACTCGCCCGGCCTGCCTGCCCGCTTCCCGGCAGGGCCGCCGCATCGCCGGTGCGTCCGCCGGGCCCGGCGCCGCCCCAACCAGTCCAGGGGGCGCGCCGTCTGCTGCCAGGGCCGCAGCCCGCCGGGAGCCCGCCTGCCGAGGCCCTGGCCGGACGCCGGGAGGCGATGCCTCGACCGCGCGGCCTCCAGGCCTGCCGCGGCCTTCCTCCCCAGCCGCCGGACCGCCAGGGAAGGAGTCACGGGCCCCGCGCCCGGGCTCAAGCGCCGTGGTGGCCTCCTGGCCCGCGCCGGGCGACCGCCGCCGCCATCTGCTGCCGCTAACAGGGGGCCCAGGTGCATCTTCGCCCAGCCTGGGCCCTGTTGCCGCGCCGCCGTCCGGATCCCGTCCAGGAGCCGCTCCACCTCTTCCATGGCCCTGCAGAGGAGACAAAAGAGAAAAGCCTACCTAGCAGGTCAGTGAACCAAGAGGCAACACAAACACAGCTAGGTAGAAATTAATGTGCACATTTTTAAAATGGCTGCCTAATAAATAGCCAGCCCCCATCCCATAATCCCACAGTCCTGCTTGGTCCCTCCTATGCCCGCCTCCTAACCCCTGTCAAGGCCCTTTTCCGCTAAGCTGCGCTCTGGCTACATGGGGCTACAATATAGTGAGATTCCCTTTAAATAAAAATGTAAGTATGCAATGTATTGAGGATGGGAAAAGAAAGGAAAAAAATGAAGGTCAATATAGACACTAAATCCTCTTACCTTATCTCCTCCGTTCTGTCCAATTGCAACCCAAATGCTTCTGACACCAATAAAATCAGCTATACACGAAGATCTGATGAATGCTGGCTGAGCCCCTCCCTTGAGCCCCTCCCTCTTAGGAAACAGGATCCTGGGAATCAGTTAAGAAGACAACAGAGACGTTTTCAATAACAAATTTAATTTTTATTTATACGTCAGTTATATTTATACCCTGTTGTCATGGTGGTTTGGGTACGAGCATAAAGGCGTGACAATGACGTAGATTGTTTTGCACAAGTTATAAGCAGCTGTTTCTCGTTATATCCTACATTATATAACGCACGTATATTTTGAAATCAGTACTTTTCCCGTAAATAGGATATTAGATAAATTCTTCCAAGAATCGGAGATACAATTGCAAATTCAAATTAACCCTTATATGAACAGCTAGGATAGATAGTGAAATGGATATTCGTATCTACAGGGGACACTAGGTACACTGAGAGACATGGGAAAACAGATACTGGGAGACATGGAAACACTGAGACACTGGCTGGGAGACATAGAGAGATGGGGACACTGAGAGACATGTTGATACAGACACTGGGAGACTAGGGGACACTGAGACACTAGTGTCTCCATGTCCAAATGTGTTTCCCATTGTCCCTATGTCTCACAGTCTCCCCATGTGTCTCAGTGTCCCCATGTCTCAACGTGTCCCCTAGTGTCTGTGTCTCCATGTTTCCTAGTGTCTTAGTGTCCCCATGTCTCCCTGCTGCCTTTCCACCACTTCTTCACTTACCTGAGCTGTAGGCTGTCTCTATGAGAGTCAGGGAGGGATATGCTGTAACTTCCTATCCCTGCCTCTCTCCACACCCAGTGACCCCTACTGGCTGGTGCTGGTATTGCAGAGTAATCTCCGTTTATACTGAGAACAATATCGGCATTTGTATTGCCGGTATTACTGCAATACAGGCACGGCCAGCCAGCCAGCCTCAAATAAATACATAAAATACCAGTCAGGTTGCAAACCTAAGAGTAGTGTGTAAAAAAGAAAAAAAAAAAGTAAAAAAAAAAAATATTTTTTTTTTAACACCTTAAGGACACATGACATGTGTGACATGTCAAGATTCCCTTTAATTCCAGATGTTTGGTCCTTAAGGGGTTAAATTGGCATATTTCATGGGCCTGGGCCTGGGCCTGGAGCTGCAGTGCTATCAGCCCCTGTGTTAATCTGGCCCTGACAAGAGGACATAACTCAGATGAATAAAGCCTTTTAAAGTGCATTGGGCAAGGTATACTGAGGGCCCATAGTCCTGAGGCAAGAGACTGGCCAGCACTCTCCTTGAAAAACCTGTGACGAGGTTCAGTTCATCACACATACACCTCAATTTTTTCTCATGTTTGTGAAGGGGGCAGACTCCGTACTTTTTTCCCAGTCTGGTCAGCAATTACCTCATGGTTTGAGGTTTTCATATAGAACTTGTGGGCACACCTTTCGATATTCCAACTCCTCGGCCGATCTGCTTCTCCCTCTGAGACTGCAGGTTGATCGAGGAATTGACTGCCCTCCGCGGCAAAGAGGTTATCTAACTGGCCCCTCAGTGTCCCAATGGGGGTCATAAGCAATATATTCCTTGTGGAAAAGAAAGGTGGACAGATGCACCCTTTCATCAACTTAAGCCAACTTCTGAGACCTTTTCACTTCATTGTTGGCTCATGACGAAGGCGTTTTCTCCAGTATTTGGTTATGGGCACCTGTGGATATAGCACTTTTATTTCCACATGACTGGTTTAACTTTTTGATTTTCACTTTCTAATTCTTTGCTCCTATACCTGTCTAGTTAGATTACTAGGGAGAGAGGCTTTTATAAATTTACATTGTCAGTTTATTTGAAACTGACGTTCTGACTCTACACTGCCTACTCTCCTTAATCTCTCACTGACAATACTCTCCCTCTACAGTCCTGTCTATATTTTAACCCTATCTATGCCAATCCAAGATAGACTGTTGGGACTTTGACTAGCCCCACACTATATTCTGCTGTTAACTGTTGGTGCTAACTTATTTTAAGCACAGTTTCCTAACTAACCATATATAGGGCACAGTGATACTGAGAGGAAGTCTTGTGATATTCCAGGGCTAGTAGACAATATTGGGATTGATTCTTTCCATTGTAGCCTACCCCCTTTATTTCAATAAAGCTGTATTTCAGGATTTGGTATCTTATCCCTTTACATAAATGGGTTATACCCCTACCTAGCCTTTATTTCTTATTGCATAGTAGCTTTTATATCACTTGTATATACTTTATTTTATTTACTTTTGGTCTCATCAGTATTTAACTTATTATTTATATTATAGCCAGCATACGGTTACGTCTATATTGCTATGCATATATCCAGGAGATGCATCTGATCCCAGAGCTTTGTCTGCACTGAGATTAGTAGCATCTACCCTTTTGCTTTTTGTATTTCTTACGCTGGGGTTATGCCCCTTGAGACCTCTGGAGTCTCTTTGCGGTACTTAAAGGACCACTATAGGCACCCAGACCACTTCAGCTTAATTAAGTGGTCTGGGTGCCTGGTCCAGCTAGGATTAACCCTTTTTTTCTGTAACCCTTATATGAACAGCTAGGATAGATAGTGAAATGGATATTCGTATCTACAGGGGACACTAGGTACACTGAGAGACATGGGAAAACAGACACTGGGAGACATGGAAACACTGAGACACTGGCTGGGAGACATAGAGAGATGGGGACACTGAGAGACATGTTGATACAGACACTGGGAGACTAGGGGACACTGAGACACTGGTGTCTCCATGTCCAAATGTGTTTCCCATTGTCCCTATGTCTCACAGTCTCCCCATGTGTCTCAGTGTCCCCATGTCTCAACGTGTCCCCTAGTGTCTGTGTCTCCATGTTTCCTAGTGTCTTAGTGTCCCCATGTCTCCCTGCTGCCTTTCCACCACTTCTTCACTTACCTGAGCTATAGGCGGTCTCTGCAGGCTGGGAGCTGTCTCATTGACAGCCGCTAGAGGGCTTCTGCGCTTCTCACTGTGATTTTCCAATAAATATCTAGTGGAACTAAAATGATTCTTGAAACAGCCATGTCCCTCTACCTGATCTCTAAGGAGGAATATAATTTCATATTTGTGAAAAACCCTGTAACCGCCATGTTCTATGCCCTTCCAAAAGTACACAAACAGCAACCAGCACTACAGAGAAATACAGTATTGCCAGTGGGACACACATGTACTGAAATAAACCAAGAGATTCTCATACACCTTAGTGAGTACCTTTTGCCCTCACAACAAACAGAATATACATACAATATGAGGTGGAGTATCTTCTTGTTTAAAATAGATATTAAAATAACCTAGAGATAAAACAAAAAAGGACACATAATAGTGCAATATTGTCTAAATCTCCTATAAATTTCAGGGAAGTATGTGGGAATAAACTCACAAAGCAGGAGCCTGAAGAGTAAGGCTCAATCTTCCAGCGTTGTGGGATTTAGGTTCCCACTCCCTTCTTTATACTGCCAGGAGGTGGTGAATAATGGGATGTCCTCTCACAGGTAGGTATAAATGGTGAAAAGTGCTTTATTAATAAAGTGCACAAGTAAAATATAAAAACAAAACCTTACAGTTGAAGGTAATCTTGTAGAGATAGTCTCTGGTAGCAAAACGTGTTTCGCCTCATGTAGAGGCTTCCTCAGTTGCTGTAGATACTTGCTGTGAATGTTCTTTATTTGTAGTTTAAATTCCGCGCCCTTTTTCTGGCTTAATTGTTCGATCGCTGTATTTTCACTTCCGCGTTCCACAAATGGAACGCATTGGTTCAGCAATTTCCGGTTTCGGCATTTGCGTTCCAACGGTGGTACGCATGCTTTTCAATTCCGGTTTTCATGTATAGGGACGTGTCTCTGCGTTCCACTGTGTTTAATTCTTTAATGGCAGTTCATTGTACACTTAAAATAATTGTCATTGTGCAATAAAGTCTCACAAAGCAGAGATTTGAGAGAAAAATAAAATAGATGCATATTATCAATACAAATAAGTATAGTGAAGAGGAGCAGCTCTTATGTAAACAGGAAATATAAAATAAGCGCCTTAAAATTTCTATATGAATCTTGTTCTCTTATGAAAAGGGAACTGAGAATTTTAGGATATAAATATAAATAAAAGATACTGATAATAAGACAAGAATAAAATAGGATTAAAACAGCCCCTAAATTAGCTTAAAATAAGAAACTCTTGTTAAAAAACGTATTGTTAAGAAACTGGATATTTAAAAGTGGCAAACCTCAAAATCTGAATTCAGTCCATAAGGAATAAGAGTTTTAAAAGTATATATGAATTGCATTTCTTCTTTCCCTAATGTTTTAATGTAATTACCCCCTCTCCAATCCCGTTTCACTTCTTTAATTGCACAGAAAAATAAATTCTCTGGGTTTTGGTTGTGAGTGTCTTTAAAATGTTGCGATACACTATGGGTTTCCAAGCCATTTTTAATATTGCGAATGTGTTCAGCAAATCTAACTTTTAAAGGTTTAATGGTTCTCCCTACATAAAGCAGATTACAAGGGCATTTTAAAATATATAAAATACCCTTGGAATGGCACATCAGATGGTCTTTAATAGTATACGGTTTGTGGATAATACTTTCTAAGTCTTCAAGGTGTCTTTTTGTTTGTTTAGTTGTTCTGCATGGGAGACATGTACCGCAACCATAAAATCCTTTAAGATCCTGAATAAAATGCTTAGGTTTTGTGGGATTTAAGTGAGAGTCCTCCGGAGTCTTGCAACTGTGCATAAACCTTGTATTCGGCCACCACTAACCAATGCTCACAAGCAGAAACGGCTGCATTGGGCAGAAAAATACATGAAGACCAATTTTCAAAAGTCCTGTGCACTGATGAGTGCCGTGCAACCCTGGGTGGTCCAGATGGATGGAGTAGTGGATAGTTGGTGGACGGCCACCCTGTTCCAACAAGGATGCGACGTCAGCAAGGCAGTGGTGGAGTCATGTTTTGGGGGAAGTGAGTGGGAAGTGAGCTGGTCGGCCCCTTTAGGGTCCCTGAAGGTGTAAAGAGGACCTCTGCAAAGTATGTGGAGTTTCTGACTGACCACTTTCTTCCCTGGTACAGAAGGAAGAACTATGCTTCCCATAATAAAATCATCTTCATGCATGACAATGCACCATCTCATGCTGCAAAGAATACCTCTGCATCAATGGCTGCTATGGGGATAAAAGGAGAGAAAGTCATGGTCTGGCCTCCATCCTCCCCTGACCTCAATCCTATTGAGAACCTTTGGAGCATCCTAAAGCAAAAGATCTATGAGGGTGGGAGGCAGTTTACATCCAAACAGCAGCTGTGGGAGGCTATTCTGACATTTTGCAAACAAATTCAAGCAGAAACTGTCCAAAAACTCACAAGTTCAATGGATGCAAGACTTGTGAAGCTGCTATCAAATAAGGGGTCCTATGTTCAAATCTAACGTGACCTGTTAAAATGTTTAAAAAGTTAAAATGTTGTTATAAGTTTGATTGAAATAGCTTTTGATTTCAGTAAATATGCTGCAAAAACAACAAATGACAATTTTCAGTTCTTTACAACCTATAAAGTGTTTTGAAACATACTGTGCGTAATAATTTGGAACAGTGCATTGTAAGTTTTTTTATGTTTTAAAAAAAATACTGTTATCATTAGGAGGTTTGTTCAATAAAATTTTAATTGTTCTCTTAATAGTTGATAACATGAGAATTATGCTGACTGTTATTTATATCAATTATTTAGGTAAGTGAGAAAAATAAAATTTGCATAATAATTTGGAACAGGGTGTAGTAGCAATGCAAGAATAAATGCGGTGGATTATCTTCCAAGCTTCCATCACTACCTGGGAGTTCTAGGATTTGCTGCAGGAGGTTAAATGCAGAGCTCCACTAAGTATGAGATGAGGCCTATGAGTTGTGGGATTTGCTGCAGGATGTCAAATGCAGAGCTCCACTGAGTATGACTGTGAGATGAGAATTGGGAGTTGTGGGATTTGCTGC
>OW240912.1:157869276-157899722 GCA_933207985.1 Pelobates cultripes
TCATTGTCCCATAGTTTTGTTAATGGTATGCATCCTCCCTTCATGCATGTGGTATAGTCAAAAGTCAGTGTAACGGATCGCCTGGCACCCCGACTGGATACCTCCGTTAAAGGATGCTCCTAGCATTTCCTGAGGACTCCAAGCACTCTGGCAGACACCACAATCACCAAACCAGAGAAGCGTATACCTTCCCTCAAGCATATGAATGCTGTAGACAGTTGAATAGGAAACCATACGAATAGGTTTACCCTCCTAGCAGTCAAACTGGAACAGCATACAATAAATCCTTCCCCCAATAATGAGACGACACTTCACTTTGAGGGTTAAACAGGAACTCCCTGTACTGTCACACAGTCTTTTATTCCCAATCCACAAACATAGTACAGCCCACAGAGCGTTACAAAACAATCAATCCGTACAATACACCCAGACACTCCCACACAAACTCCTCCCCTCTGCCTGTGATATGATTACTGAACACAATGGGTAATCTCATTATCACCGGCAGAGGAATACAGTTTTTACACAATATTTATAACTTCTAAAATATACATGTCACAAACATAAAGCATACATTTTCATAATCAATCCATTCAGGGGAACAACATATTAAAAAATGGCACGAATCAGACCAGGGGTTCAAAAGTTAAGGGAAAGTCCTTTGTGACTAAATGAAGCATGGCTTTCCGGCCCAAACCAGTTTCAGAGTCTTCTATCCTGGAGATTGAATTGAGAAGTAATTCAATTATCTCCCAGGACAGACACAAGACTCCATTATGCACATGGTGAGCACAAAGCATTAAAATATTATAAAATACACAAAGTCACATTTTATACATAAAACACAGACATGTCACATATCCCCAGATAGCTGGGATCTGAGCGCACAAAACTACCGAATAGCGCTCAGATCCTATTCACACAGTTCAATTGCCATGGAGCCGAAGTCTTTAACTACACGAATGGGCTCCATGGCATAGCTATCTGGGTTAATACATTCACATAAAGTCTGGTCCATAGTCCAAAGGCAAGAGGCGGGAAAGCAGCCCCCTCCAAGGACATGTGGCGAGGCCGGTTTCGCCACAGTCAGTATCCCCACACTGATATATTTTAAGGAAGTATGTGTCATGGTGTACTCAGGCATTCCCATGTACCTCCGCACAGAGTCCCATGTCTTGAAAATCACGGCCGTTGTCTGCATCATTTCGGAATAATTAGTGTGTATGTCTTTGGGTATCCTATATAGGGGTACCAATCCTTCTTTGCCTGCCCAGTGGGATTCTATGAGCAGCCACTGAGGGGTTTCTGAGTCTGTTAGTAACTGCTATGGCGGACAATATTGCCGCTTTAAAGTATAGCTTCGCTTTCGGTAGTCCCAGTCCCCCTTCTTTTATCATCCTCTGCAATACTGTTGTTGCTACTTGCACCTTTTTGTTAGCCCATATAAAACAAACAAAGAGTCGCTGGATCGCTGCTAGAGACGACATTGGCAAAAAGATTGTCAGTGTACGCAGCAAGTATTGTAATTTAGGAAGTGCCGACATCTTTACTGATGCCAGTTACCCTAGCCATGAAAAATATTTTCCTTCCTAGCTCTGTATCATGTTGGTCATGTCTTGGAGTAGTTTGGAGTAAGTTAGCTTAAATAGATATGGTAGGTGGTTTGGTGTTTTAATGCCTAAAAACGTGATAGAATCCGATCCGATGTAGTATGAATTATCTCCGTATTCCCGGATTGTTGCAAGTAGAATCGGTAGGGATATCTGTGGTTGGGTAATCGTCAACAGAATATCATCTGCAAACAAATTCAATTTATATTCTCTATCTCCGACCCGCACTCTGTGTATGTCCCCAAGGCTTCTGATTTTTGCCGCCAGCGGCTCCAATGCTAAGACATACAGCAGGGGCGATAATGGGCATCCTTGGTGGGTGCCATTGGTTATCTGAAATGGTTCTGACATGAAGCCTGCATTTAAAACCTGTAAAATAATAACTACCTACTTCCAGAGCAAAGGTTCTGTATGTAGGTGTTAGCTGGAAGAGAACAAAAAATGAAGTTGTATATACTCTTTGATAAGACGCTACACACAAGCAATATTAGTGGTCAGATAGAGAATCCAAAGCCAGTTTGGCTATACCTCTAGCTACTCAGATATATTGATTATATATAAAAAAGAATATATATTCCTCCAATTACCCAAATCTCAGACTTTATTATGTGATGTCTATATCAGGGTATGGATCTTACTAAATCAAACTGCGTAATTGTCACCCCTGCTGGTGAAAAAGTAAAAAAAAAAAAAAAAAAAAGTTAAATAAAAGTTTCCAAATTTAAAATAAAGTTAATAGAGTTAAAATATATGTATATATTAATAAAAAATACTATTAGTATGACGTTATATACAAGATATATATATATATATATATATATAACGTGTATATATGTCATTTTATTCTCACTGTATTTTGATATTAATCAAAATACACTTAGAATTAGCTATATATATATATATATATATATATATATATATATATATATATATGTATAATTTCCCCTTAACGACAGAGGACGAACTAGGTACATCTGACAAAAAATGGTCGTTAAGGACGTCCGCAACAAATAGGAGCCCTGGACCAATGATCCGCGGAGATCACGGTTGCGGAGTACTGCCAGAGATCCCAGCAGTCCCCCTACAGCAGCTCTGGCCACCCCGGCTCTCCAGGGCCATGTGATCACCATGATCACATCACCGCAATAAGACTCTAAGAGCTGCCAGCAGGGGGGACTGTCTGAGCTGCCAGGCAGTCCCCCAGGCTTCTAAAAGAATAATAAAATAAAAATATTATACAGGTGGTCCTCATTTAGCAACCTACCTGTTTTACCAAGGATTGTACTTACGACCAGGCGTTAGCGTCATGGCGATTACGTGCTCTGGTGCGCATGTGACTGAGTCATATCACACAAAAACAAAAGTTTTAGACTTTAGAAAAACAGACTTTTCTAAAATTAGAATATGCTCAACACAGAGAAATGCACAAATGGTACAGTACTTTCTATCTTATCCACCACATGTTTCAGTTTAAGGAAAATGATGGAGAATACACTTGTAAGATTGTAGGGACCATAAGCCCTGTTAGAAGAAATTTTAGACTGCACATGCACTAGACTAATAGTTTAAGAAAGTGAACAAGAAGAACACTAGACATCACTTGATATTCTTGGACATTTGTCCTAAATTGTACATAAAGTTAAACACATAGACAAACCAAGGAAGGGAGGTAGACTCAGTTCAATAATTTCCAACGTAAGAATAAGATGTATTATGTAAATAGTTCATTTTTATTATTTTTCTCTCCGCACAATGAAGTATTAAAAACTCTTTAATGGAGTGTTATTGTAAGGAAATGCACGTATGATATGATAACTCATAACCTATATACACTGTTTGAGGAGGCTTTTTGTCTACACGTATTGATGAAAAAATGTTAGTATGTGAATTAGTGAATTAGAAGATTACTAGACACTACTGGTTACTGAGGGATTTACTGCCCACATGTATAGAAAGAAAAACACGTAGATAATGCTACAAAGTAATCAAGGGAACTAGAACTAAGTTATTAATATACACTGAAGGTGAATATTAAGCATATATATATATATATATTTGTGTACGGCACATTACGAGGACGTAAGGCAATGATAGTAAAAGAAGCAGTATGAGAAGTAGCAAGTCAGTTGAGGTGTGCGGAAACTGACATGAGGTTTAGGCCTGTAAAAGAGGGCCCACCTAGTATAAATGTAAATGAATTGAGGGTGTGGTGGGAGGGGCACTTCCGGGAACGTCGATGACAGGTAAGCTGGGTTTGTTTGTAGTTTATATAGGGGGAAAATGTACCTCCCACAATTCCAGGCCAAGCCTTCTATTTGTGTACGGCACATTACGAGGACGTAAGGCAATGATAGTAAAAGAAGCAGTATGAGAAGTAGCAAGTCAGTTGAGGTGTGCGGAAACTGACGTGAGGTTTAGGCCTGTAAAAGAGGGCAAAATAAATTAGAAGCGATACTCAAAATACATATAAACTTATTTATTTAAATACAAACATTATTTAGACATATCATGGAACGCCACTCGTATTTCTTTTTCAGGGTTAGGAATGTACCTATTGTATGCAGACGATTTCCATCTTCCCATGTTTTTTATGATGTGTGTAGGTACTTGGTTACCTGAGGCAACTGAAGCGGCACCAATGCGAAAGGAATGACCTGTGAAAGCGTGTGGGTTATGTCCTAGCCGAACCAATAATGTACGGATGTAATACATAAATTGTTTGGTGGTTAGGGGTTTACCTTGAATAGCTAACAGTGGACAATACGGATGAGAAGAAATTTGGGATATCAGTAGTTTATCTAAAACTAGGATAGGTCACCATTTGGTAGAGGTAGGATAGTATTTAATTTCTACCGGAGGCCCTGTTTGGCTTGTCTTGGTATGGGTAATAGATAAGATGTAGTGGTCTTGTTTTTTGATTAGGTGTCTCTTTTGGAGGCAAAGCTTAGAATCGGTTGTTTTCTCCACTGAAAATTCTTTGGGTCTCAAAAACCCATAGAAAGCTAAGTAAGCTGCTGATTTTATAATTAGGTTTGTGACGTGTTCAAAAGGGGACGTGTCGAGGATATCGGAAATACTTTTAAATAGTTTACTGTCTATGGGAAGTCTCTTGATGGGAATATGTGTAGATAATCTGTGAACGCCTCTTAAGACACTTTTAACTGGGTAGGAGGATAGGAATGGAGATTTGTTGGGATGGCTGGTTAACATGTAGTGTTGAATGCCTGTTAAGTATAGTTTGATAGTGTTGTAAGCTAATTTAAGAGAAATATGGCAAAAAGTTGTAAAAGCAAAAAAAGTTTCAACAGAAAAAGCATTTATTATGTGATAATCACGAACAAAATCCTTAAACAACTTGTAAGCTCTAGAGTAGGCTTTCCTTGTGTTAGCGGACAAGCCTGCTTGCGTAAGAGATCTACTTTGCTGTAACAGAGAACTTAAGGCATGATTAGTTCTGTGAAGCTTGGAGATCCCCTGGGTTGAGGGTTTGCTGATGGATGAAACTTGAAAAACGCCTGCAAATTCAAGCGTGAGAGAGCATCAGCAGCGTTATTTTGAACACCCGGAACGTGAAAACATGTAATGCTGAATTGCAGGTTGGCCGCTAGCCAGGTCAGTCTCCTTATTAATTTCATAATAGTTAGGAACTGAGAGCAACCTTTGTTAACTATATCACAGGTAGCTATGTTATCCGAAAAGCATCTAACTGACTGTCCACTCCATTCTTCACCCCAGACGTGTGCAGCTGCCACTATGGGATAAATCTCGAATAGAGCCGAGGTGGTATTGAAACTGTCGAGTGAGATGGTCTCAACTGGCCAGGAGTCATATAGCCACTCATTCCCAAAAATTGCTGCATACCCTAATGCCCCTAAAGCATCAGTCCAGATTACAGGGGAATCATCAGAAATGGGTGGAACAAATAGCGACCTGCCATTCCAAGAGGATAGGAACAGCTGCCACATTTGTAGATCAGCTCTAGCTGACTCATTCAGGGAGTGGAGTCGTCGTCGGGGAGGCCGTGTAATAGTGAGAGGATTCTGGATATGAACGACCTTCCCTGAGGAATTATTCTCATAGCGAAATTTAGTGAACCAAGTAGTGACTGTAGTTGTTTCCTTGTGCAAGTGCCTTGTGATGTGCAAGTGTTTGTGTACGACAGTATCCGGTCTACTTTCTCTTGAGGCAGGCTGCTTGCATAGAAACTGAATTAAGTATAATACCCAGGAATGTAATCACCGTGTTGGGACCTTCAGTTTTGTCTTGTGCCACGGGGACTCCTAAGTCTTTGAAAAGAGTGAGCATGTGCTTAAGGCTGTGGGGTGTGTGCTGATGGGGTTCGATAGTGAGGAAGTCGTCTAGGTAATGAATGACTACTGGACATCTGCAGGAGTTGAGTAGGAGCCAGGTTAAAGTTTCGGCAAATATGTCGAACAATTTAGGGCTACTTTTGGATCCGAAGGTGAGTCTTGTAGCAAAATAGTAGCTTCCTTCCCACTTAACTCCATGCAGATGCCAGAGTGACTGGTGGATGGGAAGTTGTTTAAATGCGTTTGTGATATCGGACTTGCTTAACCAAGCGGCCTTCCCGGTATGAAGGATTGCTTGGATGGCATCGTCAATTCTGGCGTATTGTAGGGAAAAGTCACCTGACGGGATCAGAGCATTTAGGCTGGGTGTAGAGGATGAGTGTGGTGCAGAAAAGTCGATAATCAGTCGCTTTTTATTGTTATATTTACCTGTGGCGATCCCTAGTGGGTTTGTTCTCCAGGAAGTGAAAGGAGGAGTGGTGAAAGGGCCTATCATAA
This sequence comes from Pelobates cultripes, assembly GCA_933207985.1. Taxonomy (NCBI): domain Eukaryota; kingdom Metazoa; phylum Chordata; class Amphibia; order Anura; family Pelobatidae; genus Pelobates; species Pelobates cultripes. Next base: position 157,875,695 of record OW240912.1, read on the forward strand.
AACCATTTGTGACTTCCTTCTGTAATAGTTCGCGTATGCTGTCTGGGTCTGTGACTGCCAACTGTAAGTTGGGGCATTCTAAGACGCCTGTGGGGAGTGACACAAACCCTGTGTGGAACCCATTAGTGAAACCATTTGTGAGAAATTCAACCAAATGAACAGAAGGATGATTAGACAGGTAGCGTTGCAACTTAGGTACGTTTATTGTTGTGGAGGATTTGTTAGGGTACAGTCTGTTGGGGCACATTGTTTTGGCATGTGCTCTAAAACATATAGAGCATACGTGCAACAGCCTACAAGCACTATAGCTGCAACCTCCCGTATTAAAATTGTTGCAGACTTGTGCTTTACCTAGAAAAACAATAGGCCTACCAAGTTTGTCTCTCACTTCCCTCTGTAATGTATTTGATTGGTATCCGGTATTGGCGCTACTGGTATAAGAGGATGCTAGGTTTTCAGGACAGAAGTTTACCGAATGAGCTGCAGAAGAGCATATAGCACAGGAAGGGGTTTTAAGGCCTGCAAAATGCATTAGAAATAATTCTGTATCTAGCTGTGCCCAATCGGTAACCGTATTATACTGGGAGAGAGATGCAGCGGATCTGGAAGAAAAAGACTTATGATAGTCATAAAATGCATAGCCGCCGTACTTGTACGCTAACTCAACCACCTTATGCAGATATAAGTCAAGTTCCTCTCTGCGGATTGGGAAGGTTGTACAAATCACATCTCTGTACAGTCCGAATGCGATGACATATTCGGGAATATTGAGCTTTCTATTTAGTCTAGGGTCTCTAGACTTCATCACTACTGACAGATCCTCGAAGGTATAGGCTCTGTTTTCTACCACGTCTTGAGATGCAATCAGTAGTGATGCTAAATTTATGTCTTTCCCCTCAGTAATGTCCCGTCTTAGAGCCTGAGGAATAAGATGGATGGGGTTAATGATATTAGTAGCTCTAGTTGGTGGAGGGTTATCTTTACCTCCTGAGTTAGTGGTAGGCTGAGTAACTGTTACTGGAATCTCTGGAATGGTAGTGATACTGTTTGACTCCAGATTATCCAATCTATTATTAATAGTTGCTACTGAGGAAACGAGGGAGGCCATCATGTTGTGTAATTCAGCAAGGCTATTTTGCACATTGAAAGCAGAACTGGGGCCTGGCCTTTCGTTGTCCTCAGTAACATTTAACAACCTAAACAGTTCGGCTTTCCTTGCTGTCGCTGGGAAAGGAATATTCCTCTTTTTAAGTTCAGAGGTGATCTTAGGGATAGTCCAGGAACGATAGCTGGAAGCCAGACTTGGTGGACTGGTTCTTCTCTGTGAGCCTGATCTTAGTGGGGTGCTGGCCACCGACAGATCATCTCCTTGTGTAGATTCGTTAGACATGCTACGGAAGTGAGCATGTCTAACCATATGGAATGGTAGTGACTCAGCTTACTATGCTAGTGCCTACTGGCAAAATTGTATTAACTAGCTTAGGTTGGTGACAGGTGAAGCCCTGACTACTTGCCAAGTGGCTATGAGAGGCTCTATCTATGATTTGGCTCGTGGGGCCTTTGTGCCACTGAGGTGGGTGGCGGGGTGTTGGCCTCTCGGTGATGCTTAACAGAGTGTAAAACGATTGGCCGTGACTGGTGAGGCCCTAACTAAGAGTTGGTGCAAGGCTCTATATATGAACTGGGACGATTGGCGCGGACCTCCGAACGTAACAGTTGATAGTATGCCTTGCGGGACCACTTGACTGCTAGGCGAATAAGCCTATGGGATGTTACCTAACTTGACGAGAGTTTAACGCTACTGGTAGCCTCGCATGGGTTTGACCGGTATACATACCTGATAAAAGACTTGTCTGATGTATACTGAAGCTGAGAACAATCCTTATAAGAACCTAAAACATTTTATAAAATTTAATTATCACCTAACCCTGGAAGCAGCTGTTACCATTGATTATCCTTTAAGCGAAAAGATTGAATACTAACCGTATGCGTTTGAAATGATTTATGAAGATTTGGCGGGTGATCGCCTGAACCTTTAACACTGTAAAAGATGCTTTTAACCAAAGTCCGATTGTACGTAGTGTCGTATATAGTGTTTCTTAATAGAGAGGAGAAAGGATATATGAAGCAAATGATATATAAACCATATTGTAAGGTGAAGTAAGTAAGACGAAATGCACGAGACCGTAAAACCTTTCAGTAGTAGGCTAGAGACACTTTAAGTACCCCTATTGATAGTACATAGTAATGAACCTATATATGTAGCCACATTATAAGCCTAATTATAAGCCTAATTAATTGAACACAAAACTGTTGTGAAGTGCATGAAGGTAGTGCAGGGGTTAAACATGGATTTTAAGTGCATGGAGACTTGAATCTCGTGAGTAGGTGATTAAATAATCCCAATAGTTGATAGCGCAATTTATGACAGCATATGTAAGATGATGGAATTAAGGTAGAAAACTGACTGTCGGCCGGTGGGCAAGTAATGTGCTGACAAAATAGTACGGCATACTATAAACCTCTAAAATACAATGAACTCAACAAGAATTTGTAATGATGAAAGAGTAGCAGACTTTTACATAATAGACAGTTTAAAACACCTTTTTAGTATATTTAATATAGCTTTAAGGTTATAAATGCACAAATACATAGTAAGCCATATATTTAATGAATGAAACCAAGCCATAAAGAATGCAGCCACAAGGTGGCGATATTAAGCCACCCATACTGACTGAATGGCATACCAATAGTTAACCAGCCTGCCTGTGGGGAAAAGCAGCGTTTGAAATGAACAGCCGACTGCAGCCCTGAATAGTTTCGTGAAACTGAGCGCACGTAAGTATAAATGTGTGTGAAAGGGAACAGATTTTTAGAAGCCGGTATGCTGCAAGTATGAGAGGGGACGCTTTATGTGCCGTGCCCCCAGTGAGTACGTGGGGGGTCTTAGTAAACTGCTCATATGCCGGGGAGACTGAGGGGCGAAGGGGTTCCCTAACTAATGTTACACGTGGCGTTGGAAGCGCCCGTGAGACCACTCACTGTTTGCACCGGGGGGTCAGCTCGTGGAGCGGTTAGACTTGTAGCGGGTTGACAGCCTCGTGGAGCGGATAGACTGTTCACTCGCCCGCTGATGCGTCTGGATCATGTGAACCGGAAGTAGAACAATGCACTTCCGGGAACGTCGATGACAGGTAAGCTGGGTTTGTTTGTAGTTTATATAGGGGGAAAATGTACCTCCCACAATTCCAGGCCAAGCCTTCTATATATATATATATATATATATATTTTATTATTATTTTTTTTATCTCTGCCTCTCATCTTCTCTTGGAGGACTTTTTTTTCATATATATAAAAAGTTTCTTCACCTACCAAGAGGTTAAATCCCTCCCTGTGGGTTCCCTTAGGGTACCCAGTACTTGGATCATGATAGACTATCCAAGTGCTCGAATTAGTATGAATGTGATAGTTTTGATGTTATGTTATATGGTTGTTTCATGTGTTTTGGTTATGGCCATGGAGTCCAAAAAAGATGGAGCTGGTTATGGTTAGACTGATCTCTATTAATGCGCAAGGTCTAAATTCCCATGTTAAAAGAGGCTTTTTGTATGATACTTTAATTAAAGAAAAAATCCAATTGGGTGTCATTCAAGAAACCCACTGGACAATTGACTCTAAACAATTGTGGCACTATTATTATTATTATTATTTTATTATTTATATAGCGCCAACAAATTCCGTAGCGCTGTACAATGGGTGGAGTAACAGACACATAATTGAGATCAGACCACTGACGTACAGGAACAGAGGGGGTTGAGGGCCCTGCTCGATGAGCTTACATGCTAGAGGGAGTGGGGTATAGTGACACAAAGGGTTAAAGTAGGGGAATTAAATAGTTTGTTACAGAAGGGTTTATTGAGTGCTTGGTAGGTCATTTTTGACAGGTGAAGGAACGGAGTCATGGGGTGGGGGATGAGAAACCTGCTGACAGTTTAATTGATACGCTTTAATGAAGAAGTGAGTTTTCAAAGATTTTTTGAAGGAATGGAGGCTGGGTGAAAGTCTGATTGAGGAGGGAAGGGAGTTCCACAGAATAGGTGCAGCCCTGGAGAAGTCTTGAAGGCAAGCATCAGAGGTGGGGATCCGGGCAGAGGATAGGAGTAGGTCTTGGGCTGAGCGCAGGGGTCTCGACGGGACATACTTGTGTATGAGGGAGGATAGGTATGTTGGAGCAGCATTATGTAGGGATTTGTAAGCAAGCGCCAGAATTTTGAATTGGGCCCTATATCTAACTGGAAGCCAATGCAGGGACTGACAGAGCGTGGAGGCGTGGGAGGTGCGACTGGACAGGAAAATAAGCCTCGCAGCCGTATTCATTATAGATTGCAGCGGTGCAAGCTGGGAACATGTAAGACCGGTGAGAAGGGGATTGCAATAGTCAAGGCGAGAGAGAACAACAGCATGAACCAGTACCTTAGCTGCGTCCGGCGTTAGATATGGGCGGATGCGCGCTATGTTCTTGAGTTGGAAGCGACAGGATTTGGCTATCGATTGAACATGGGGAGTAAAAGAGAGATCAGAATCAAAAAGAACTCCTAGGCAGCGAGCCTGGGAGGTAGAGGTGATAGTAGCGCCGTTGACTTGGATGGCGACAGACACAGGAGTAGCAGCACTTGAGGGAGGAAAAACTAGAAGTTCTGTTTTGGACAGGTTGAGTTTAAGGAAGTGAGCAGCCATCCAGTTGGAAATAGCAGAGAGGCAGTCAGAAACACGAGTCAAGGTGGGCGGAGAGAGATCAGGGGAGGACAGGTAGATTTGCGTGTCATCTGCATATAAATGGTATTGGACGCCAAAAGAGCTGATGAGTTTACCAAGGGAGGCAGTATAGATAGAGAACAGTAGGGGGCCGAGGACAGAACCTTGGGGGACGCCGACAGGGAGGGGTTGGGGAGAAGAGGCAGAGCCAGAGAAAGAAACACTGAAGGAGCGCTGGGAGAGGTAGGAGGAGCACCAGGAGAGAGCAGAATCCCGTAGACCAAAGTTACGGAGAATGTGAAGAAGCTGTTGATGATCAACAGTGTCAAAGGCGGCAGAAAGATCAAGGAGGATTAGGATAGAGTATTGGCGCGAGATTTAGCAGCAATTAAATCGTTGGATACTTTGGTCACAGCAGTTTCGACAGAGTGACCAGCGCGGAATCCAGACTGAAGGGGGTCAAGCAGAGAGTTGGATTCAAGAAAGTCTGTCAATCTGGCGTAGACAACTCTCTCAAGGATCTTGGAGGCAAATGGCAGTAGCGAGATAGGGCGGTAGTTGGATGGGGAGTTGGGATCAAGGTTGGGCTTTTTCAGAATTGGGGTTACTGTTGCATGTTTGAAGGCAGAGGGAAATGTGCCAGAGGAAAGGGAGAGATTGAAAATGTTAGCGAGAGGAAGAGCAAGAGAGGGAGACAAAGTGCGGATGAGATGTGAGGGAATAGGATCGAGGGAGCAGGTGGTGGGGCAGGAGGACAGGAGCAGAGCAGAAACCTCTTGTGCTGTAGCAGGTGCAAATGAGCTTAGGATGACAGGGGGAGTGGGGTTGGGTGATGTATTGATACTGGTTGGAGAAAGATTAGAGATCTCTTTCCTGATTGTAGAGATCTTCTCAGTGAAATGAGATGCAAAGTTTGTGGCGGACAAGGTGGTGGAAGGAGGGGGAGTCACAGGGCGAAGAAGTGCATCAAAAGTGTGAAACAGGTGTTTGGGTTGGTGGGACAGTGTGCTTATGAGGGTGTTGAAGTAGCTTACTTTTGCAGAGGAAAGAGCCATGCTGTAGGAGCGCAGCATAAATTTATAGTGGACAAAGTCAGATGCAAAGTGAGACTTTCTCCAGCAGCGTTCAGCAGTTCTGGAACATTTTTGGAGGTAACGGGTCAGCTTGGTGTGCCAGGGTTGTAGTTGGGGGCGCTTGCTGCGTTTAACTGTAGGAGGTGCCATGATGTCAAGTTGAGAGGAGAGAGTGGAGTTGTAGAGTGAGGTTGCAGAGTTAGGGCAGTTGTGATTTGAGATGGGTAAAAGGAGTGTTTGGAGTTTAGTGGAGAAGTGCTGGAGATCGAGAGAGTTGAGGTTTCTGCGAGGTTGGAGAGTGGATGGTGGTGAGATTTTGGTATGGGATATGCAGATGTTAAATGTTAGCAGATGGTGGTCAGACAAAGGAAATGGAGCAGTGGCAAGATCAGAGGTGGTACAGAGATTGGTGAAGATGAGGTCAAGAGTGTTTCCTGCAGTGTGAGTCCAAAGGAGGAGGTTACAGAGAGCAGACGAGAGGCATCAGGGCAATTGAGCTTGTTGATAGGGATATTGAAGTCCCCAAGTATGAGAGAGGGAGTGCTAGAGGAAAGAAAGTGGGGTAACCAGGAGGAAAAGTGTTCAATGAATAGTTTAGGGTGACCAGGGGGGGCGATAGATGATGGCAATTCTTAAAGGAGTGGGCTTAAAAAGGCATACAGTGTGAACTTCAAAGGAAGTAAAGGATAGGGCAGGGGCAGGGAGGATAGGTTGAAAGGTACATTGAGGGGAGAGAAGGATGCCTACACCACCTACTTTAGAGTCAAGTCTAGGAGTATGGGAGAACTGTAGACCACCGAAACATAAAGAAGCAGGAGTAGCGGTATCGGATGGAGATAGCCAGGTCTCAGTGAGTTCCAGTATTGTGAGAGAGTTAGAGATGAGGAGGTCATGTATAGCTGTAGATTTGATATTACTACAAATGGAGCGAGCATTCTGCAGGGTATTTGGAGGAGGTTTGCATGGTTTCTGGTTATTTTAGTGTGAGCAGATGAGGTGAGTGGCCCTGGGTTGGGAGAGATGTCACCAGCTGCCAGAAGTAGGAGGAGAGATAGAGACAGGAGGTGTGAGTGGGTTTTATATGGGCGGCGACTAGGGTGAAATTGGGTTAGAGCAGGAGAGAGAGAATAGAGAAATGAGTGCAGGGCTTGAGATGAGAGAAAGGGGGAGTGTAGCAGAGAGGGATTAATGTAAATGTTAGTGTTTTGTTGAGGGAAGTGGGTGGAAGGGGATATTTTGATTCTTCGGGAGATGAGAGAGAAGGAGAGGAGGAGAATATAGAGCATTGCTCTGATGGGTAGGTAATTAGAGGGAAGGAGAATGAGCATAAGGGAGGAGAAGGAGTGAGTGTTAGGGGTTAAGAAGGTGGATTGTGCTCATTACGGGTAGTGTTTGCAGCTGCAATTTGGAATTATCTAAAGTTGTGTGGGATTCTATCTATAAATGTAGTAAGGAACTTGGGGTGGGGTGGTGAGGGGAGGGGTGGGTGGGAATCTGAGCACTGTTCAGGTTTGCTAGAAGTGGTCTTTTAAAACTCAGACTGTGGAAGACAGAGATGATAGGGTCAAAACAGGACTGCAATAAAAGCTATGGAATGGAGATGCACAGAGGAGGTGAGGATTGGTCAAGCAAGACATTCGGGTGGGTATCAATAAAATAAGGGGGGGGGAGAAGAAATAGCAGAGAAAATCTTTAGAGATAAGCAGGATTTTGAATAACATTTAAGTTAACAAAACCAATGTTGAGCAGGGCAGGGAGCAACTAGCTTTAGCATGCAGGACAAGACAAACTTCAGAATATATATGTGTATGAGCAAACACACACACACACATATATATATATATATATATATATATATACACACACTAAAGAGCAAGCACGTCCAGTTAAGGTACAATGACAAAGAAATGGTGGTTAGAGATATATAGTTTAAAAATATGCAAGGGGTTAAAATTCAATACAATTATAGTGTCCAGTATTAAGGGTAGATAGTTTCCTCCATAGTCTACCTTGCAGAAACTCAGACATGCATAAGGCCTTTTCCTTCCAGCTGTAGGTGATCTGAGCACTGTTCACTATAAGAAATACCCATTTAATTTATTCTGCCTCTTTGCAGGGAAAAAAGAAATGTGGGGTCTCGATTATTTTCTCCAAAGAGGTTAATTGTGAATGTCAATATAAGAATTTAGATCCAGGGGGGCGGGGCCTGACCACTGAGAGCAGAGGAAGCAAACTTGTATAGCTCCTGCTCTGCAGTTCTAATTAAGTGGAATTCGGCCATCAAAACGGGACCTAAACGGCCCAAAAAGGACACCAAGCGGAAGGTGACAAACAGGGGCACACAATGATGCCACACAAGCGACAACTTCGGCATACTACATCTGCCCTACCCATGAGGCCTACACACGTGGTCGGCGTGAGGGAGATGGCCGCTCCCCCGCCGACATCTACGGCTGACAAGTGGAGACCAGCCCCTCGTTCCCCCCCCCTATGGACCGGTGGGGGTTATCCCGGTCCACCCTCGGGAGACCCTGGTACAACCCGGTAAGAATGCCGCGGCGACACAGGGTCCTGCAACAAGCGACGACACTGCACCCAAAATGGCGGAGGCAGCATGCTCCTCCAGCACTCACAGAGAGCAGCCGGAGGTCGAGCACAGGCTAGACAAGGCCTTCCAAATCTTCTGGGACAAACTGGAGGCTCTTATGTTCCCGGCGAACCCAGCGACTGTACCTGACACCCCGGCCACACGCTCACCCAAGCAGGGTCAAACAGAAGAAGGCGCAGACACCTCAAACACCGAGCCGCCCAAAAGGCCGAAAGCAGCGGGACAATCCAAGGCAGCAGGGGACTGGAGATCAGTCGGGTGGCAACAGGAGCATACCGACTGCCCCTGGGAACCAGCGGGTAACAGTGTGGACGCACATCGACCCACTCTCACGCCAGCCTGATAACGGGGGCCCAACACCAAGAGGCCAGACCCACACGAGCGCACATAGACATCTGCATCAACCTATGGGCCTCATACAAGGCTACACCGCCATGGGGAACAACAACATGCCAGCTGCAGGCGTGGGCTAAGTGACTTTTGACATACCTAATAGGCACCCAGTCTGCTGGAGTAGTTAAAAGAATAACTGTTGAACGTTTCTTGTTTAACTCAGCGAACACCACACACCCACACCTGTACTGACACCTTGTCACCTACGAGCTTTGTGCCGCATACATGATTGCCTAGCATTACATGAGCCTACGTCCACATATATCCCACTCAAGTACCTAGCACGCGTGTCTCAAACTTTACTCGCATGCCCAAATAATACATACCGACCACATAGTCTACACTACTTCATATAAGGACATGTATGATAATACTATGACCCAAATACTCAACGTAAGTTTCAACCTGTTAAAATCTAAGTATATTCTTGAATTGTCTAAGCCTTTTAAATACTACCAAGTTGTTGAACCTGACTGTCTTAATAATTTAACATACAAAATTGTGCAAGTACTAACACATACCCTATTGTTACAACTATTATTTGACAAGCATGAGGAATGCCGTCGGGGTACCACATGCTCATTTGTTATATCTCAATGCACCGCAAAAATAAAGAATAAAAAAATAAAATAAAAAAAAAGAATTTAGATCCAGATGGGAGTTGTTTTTTTTTATTCTTTATTTTTTCTATGCATCAAAGCATTAACATAAGCACTTGCGTTGCCACGACAGCATGGTCAAGTTAAACAAGAACATACATAATGTTGTAATGCATGCAGTGGTGTATCCTGGTTTTGTGCTGCCCTAGGCAGGACAAAACTCAGGCGCCCCCTCCCCCCGTGCCACCCCCACCCAACCCTTCCCCCCCGCCCCACCTTCTAAATACACACACAAACACACAGTCAGACACACACACAGTCAGACACAAACAAACACACACAGCCAGACACAAACACATACATTCAGACACAAACACACACACACACAGTCAGACACACACACAGTCAGACACAAACACACACACACACACACAGTCAGACACATACACAAACACAAACACAGTCAGACACAAACACACACACACAGTCAGACACAAACACACACAGTCAGACACAAACACACACACACACACAGTCAAACACAAACACACACACATAAATACACAAATAGGTCAATCCAAATATAGGGGAACAAAAAATAACAACTCCGTATGCAACTTCAACAGTATATATATTTGCCAAATGGATCACTGACATTTTGACTGAATAGATAAGGCGTATCAAAAATCCATGTAGTTCTCAGGCAATGTTCTTGCTTCAATATATGAACTTCCAGGTCTCAATGATACAAAAAGATAGAAATGCATCCAAAATGAAAAATGGAGAAATGTGTACAAAGTAAAAAATGTATTTATTACTTACACATAAGTTAGAATCGATCAGCATAAAATATCAAAAACTGTCTGTCCAATGCATTTCTTCCCACTGTCCTCAGGGACTTTACAGTGATGTTAACAAGTTTTAACAATAAAAACAAATGAATAAAAATTACAATTACCCCCCTCCCCCTTATATACACCCCATAATCAAGTGGAAGTTCTCTCAAGTGTGTTTCCAAGCTTCTCCCGGTTAAAATTCAATCACTTCCTGGTTCCAGGTATATGACGTCATCACATTGCGTTCTGGATGTCATCACGTTGCGTCCCGGACGTCAGACGTGCGTTCCACTTGCGTTCCATTTGCGTTCCACAGCCGTTTTCTATGGGTGCTGATTTTCTTTAAGCTCCCATTCGGTTCCTCATATTAAAAATAGATGAATTTAACACATTGTGAGTGGTAAAGGCATGAGGGGGGAAATAAAAATCCATACAAGGAGGAAATGTGTTTAAAGAATTTCTTACAAGTTTTTATTTCCCCTCTCATGCCTTTACCACTCACAATGTGTTAAATTCATCTATTTTTAATATGAGGAACTGAATGGGAGCTTAAAGAAAATCAGCACCCATAGAAAACGGCTGTGGAACGCAAATGGAACTCAAGTGGAACGCACGTCTGACGTCCGGGACGCAACGTGATGACGTCCGGAATGCAACGTGATGACGTCATATACCCGGAACCAGGAAGTGATTGAATTTTAACCGGGAGAAGCTTGGAAACACACTTGAGAGAACTTCCACTTGATTATGGGGTGTATATAAGAGGGAGGGGGGTAATTGTAATTTTTATTCATTTGTTTTTATTCATTTGTTTTTATTGTTAAAACTTGTTAACATCACTGTAAAGTCCCTGAGGAAGTCCCAGCAGTGGGAAGAAACGCGTTGGACAGACAGTTTTTGATATTTTATGCTGATCGATTCTAACTTATGTGTAAGTAATAAATATTTTTTTTACTTTGTACACATTTCTTCATTTTTCATTTTGGATGCATTTCTATCTTTTTGTATCATTGAGATCTGGAAGTTCATATATTGAAGCAAGAACATTGCCTGAGAACTACATGGATTTTTGATACGCCTTATCTATTCAGTCAAAGTGTGAGTGATCCATTTGGCAAATATATATACTGTTGAAGTTGCATACGGAGTTGCACTATGTTATTTTTTGTTCCCCTATAGTTGGATTGACCTATTTGTGTATTTATGTGTTTGTGGAAGATTTGAGGAGATCTTCGGGTCATAATCCGCTACTCATAGGGAAGTCATTTATATTGTTTATTCACTAAGGGCATTTGGTGTTTTTTGGTGAAATTTTAATGTCACAGAGTATTTAGTGAAAGATTTTGTATTTTCACAAACACACACACAGTCAGACACATACACAGACACGAACACAGTCAGACACAAACAGTCACAAACACACACACACACACAGTCAGACACAAACACACACACAGTCAGACACAAACACACACACACACACAATCACTCACATTAACTTTTTTTTTTATTTAACCTCCCCCCCCAACTTCCTTACCTTTGGGAGTGCTCTCTCTCCCTGGTGGTTCAGTGGCTGCCGGTCGGGCTGGGCAGCTCTGGCTGCTGGCGAGGGAGCTCTTCCTCTGAGCGGTCTGCTCAGCTCCCTCGTGCGCCGCAGAGTGAGGCTGGGAGCCGGAATATGACTGGGAGGTAGTGCTCCCTCGCCAGCCGCCCGTTTGGCATGTCTGTTAGCCACAAGGCTAACAAGGCATTTGCCCTGGGCATTTGGCGGCGGCGATTTTTGCCGCCCCCTGAAAAATGCCGCCCAAGGCAAATGCCTTGTTTGCCTCGGGGCTAATACGTCCCTGAATGCATGGCATGTATAAACTCTGCACATTTTTAAAATGTTGGGTGGAGATAAATGTAGGTTAAACATAACATGTCTAGATTAACGATTAGAAGAGAGGTACTTTGCTATACATACTCATAGACATGGTGAGTAATGAAATGGTAAACATGCTTTGTTTACGCTTAAGGTATAATGTGGGTTGCGTGATGAGAAAACATAACAGTAGAAAGAAAAGAAAATATAACATTTGCACGTCATTTAGCATTACTGTTTGCTTGTAAGTCACTGTGGTTTGGAGCTGTGTGTGTTTATGCTTTCTGCTCTCTATGGGTGTCAGTCCTGGTCATACAGCTTAACCCCTTAAGGACCAAACTTCTGGAAAAAAAGGGAATAATGACATGTCACAAATGTCATGTGTCCTTAAGGGGATAACAGGCTTAAGCTGAGGGATAATGGGCCTGGCGCTGACCTGAATGGAGGCTTTGTGTAGAGAGTCTCTATTAGCCGACGCCGTCTCTTGTGAAACAGTGAGCATTGGCTGGTGTAGTGTTGAAAGCTGCAGCAGCGGTGGGCAGTGTGGAGATATCCTTCCAGCCCCAGGCTGTTATGTAGGCCTGCATCTCAGTGCCACGAACTCTGCAACTACTGGAGCCTGAGTTTCTTCTCCTGACGGGGGCAATGTCTTCAATGTCTCCTGATGGGCTTTGGCCGCTTGCGACGATGAAGCCTCCTTGCTTGTGGGCGATGTGTCCGGGTCTTCGCCCTTTTTGCCTCCAGCCTGGGTGGGCTCTGTGGGTTGGGGGTGTGTGGGTTTCACTGTTGCTTTGCCCAAGGGTATACTTTCCTGTCTCCGCTGCCAGCTGCCTCTCTTACCTGCCGTCCGTGCAGGTCTCTGAGTGATTTGTGCTGTTCTCATGCGGTCTCTGAGTTGTGCCCAGAAGCGGCTGAATATTGTGTTCAGGAACTGTGCGGTGTCTTGTAGGATCAACGTTTGCTGGAGCTGATTCAGCACGGGCAGCACTGTTATCAGCCGCCATCTTGGGGGAGCCTTGTGGGCGCCAACACTGCTTTATCTTCGTTTCACGTCTCGGTGTGACTGGTGGCTCCGAACACACCCTGCAGAGCGGGTTGACTCCCGCCGGTCCATGGGGGGGAGGGGTAGGAGATGAGTAGCTTGGAGGTTCTCTCTGCAGGGTCACCTGCGAGGAGAGCGGCCACCTCTCCCCAACAGGGTCTCGAGTAGGCCTCTTGGTGTGGGTGCCGGTTCCCGGTAAGTAGCGGGTTAATGACTGGTATCCGTTGTTTTGCCCGGGTGTCACCGACTGTGCTGTCACCCTCCAGGTGCTGTGCAAGCAGTTTTATTGGGGTCTTTGCCCCGAATCGTGCCATTATACCCAGGAGCTCTGTTTCAGCACGTCTATGTAGCATGGAAGTCAGGCTCCGCCCCCAGATGGGAGGTTTATCATACTAGTGGGACAATTAAATTGGATAGATTATAGATTAAACTTTGGTAAAAATTCTAAGATTAATAGAACAGGTTAAGAAAGGGAAACTGATGATTGCAGGAGATTTCAACTGCATGCTTGACCCATCTATAGATAAGCAGCTAGGCTCAGAACAACAGATAGATAAAAATTTGTCGAAACAGGCAGCCACGATGAATAGAGTGATTAAAAAATTTGAACTATTTGATTGTTGGAAATTAGCTCATCCTAATGATAAGAATTTTACCCACAGATCCATCCCTCATAGCGGCTAGAATAGATATGATTATGGGAGACCTAAGTTTATCTAAGGCAATATAATCAATCATAATCAAAGAGAATACTTGGTCAGATCATAATATGGTGATAGCAGAGGTTTTAGAGATACAAAATAGGACACCCCTGATCTTTAGATTAGATGATACCCTCTTGAAAAATAAGGTGAACATTAAACATATTGAGAAATTATCTGACTTATTTTTTAAAGAAAAACTCATCTGAAGACATATCTAACAAGTGTCTGTGGTGTTCCTTTAAGACTGGATTAAGTTAGCAAATCAACAGAAAAGTAATAGAGATTCCAAACTGGCTGACCTATATATTGAATTTTATAATTTATCTACAGCAAATAAAATGAATTACTCGTCAGATAGAGCCACTCTTATTAAAGAATGCCAAGAGAAGATAAATAAACAAATTACAGAAATAACAGAACGCACCCTAAATAAACTCAATATCAGATTCTATTATAAGAACAATAGAGTTGATTGAATGTTAACAAACAAATTAAAGAAACGGAACTCAGAAAAGAAAATCTTTAAATTGACCGATAGAGTTAAAAATATCTTTAAGCCAGGAGAGATAGCTAGTAGCTTTAGAGCTTTTTACGCAAAGTGATATAATTTAAATGCTTACCCCACAAAATCTGAGATGGAGAATTATCTAACAAACTCAAATTTACCTAATACTCGTCTGATCAGAGGGAAAGTTTAAATAAAAACATATCCATAGAAGAAGTAGAATATGTAATAAATAAATTAGAAAATAAAAAAGCTCCGGGCCTGGATGGTTATTCTAATCTTTTTTTAAAAAACTTTTAAAAACAGATACTCCTTTTTTACTTTTAACGAAATTATAGGTCGGGCTTCGCAAGATCTACTAAGATCCCATATTGCCCCACTACTTAAGCAGGATAAATCTCCCACCGACATAACCAATTACCGCCCAATTTCTTTAGTTAACGTAGACGTTAAATTGTATGCTGCCGTCAGACTAGATAGGAATCATATCTAGTCTGCGTAAACTATCGAAGGCAATATTTTTGTCATTCTTTATACATATAAAGAATGACAAAAATACTGCCTTCGATAGTTTACGCAGACTAGATAGGATTCCTGTTGGGAAGACAATCATGTAATAATTTCTGAACGTCCCTGCTGACCCTGTCGGCGGATGCAGAAAAGGCCTTTGACAGGGTCGGATGGGAATTTTTGAGAGGTACTATGACCCAATTTGGTTTTGAGGGATGGATAATGGGTGCAGTGGGAGCACTTTATGCAGCCCCGTCTGCCAGGATAGTAGGACGAGATATGTGCTCGGATTGGTTTAGCATTACAAATGGCACAAGGCAGGGATGCCCACTTTCTCTGTTGTATATCTTATCTATAGGCTAGCAATATAAGACACAATTCTAGGATCAGAGGAGTGGGAATACCCGATGGTGAATTGAAGATATGCCTATATGCAGATGATATACTAATATCTATTACTGGCCCAGAATCTTCCTTATTAAATTTAATGCAAGAATTCAAAAAATATAGTATAGTTTCTAATTATAGACAAAATACGAACAAAACATCGCTCTCGTTATTAATATTCGAGGCACTATCAGTCATTGAGAAAAAATTATGATTTTAAATGGACAGAAAAGGAGTTTACATATCTGGACATAGTGATAACTGCTGATCCTAGTCGGACCATGGAGACCAATTTTTTAAGATTATTGAAAGAGACCAATAGTCTATTGAAAGAATGGAGAGTGCATGAGTTCTCATGGTGGGGTAGGATAAATACCATTAAAGCATACATTATACCCAAATCTACTCCGCATGATTCCTCACATGATCTCCACACATTGGCTAAATATGATACAGAGTAGCATTACAAATTATATCTGGAGAGGTAAAAGACCAAGAATGAATTCTTTCACCCTATCGAGAAAAGGATATCATGGCGGTATGAGTTATCCTTTAATATTACAATCGTACCAGTCAAATATGATTGCACATGCTAACAAACTTCAATTAAATGAATCTAAAGATCAAGCATGGTACAAACTAGAAGCATACAAACTGGGTCTAGATAATTTAGCTCCACGCTTATGGAGAGAAGTTAGCAAGAACCCAAAGCTTTCCAATATTACAGAAAATTCATTGTTGATTCTTTTCCAGACATTAAAAGAATGGAAAAATATAAAGAAAAAGTTAAACATTAATAACATGATATTTGACAATGTCACTATAAAATCCCTAGAATTTATTATGTCTGAAATAGATTTGAAAAATTGGTGTAAAGATCCAAATATTCTTATCAGGGATCTTTATTTAGATCATCAAATGAAAAGTTATGATGACTTAATGAACTCATTAAATCTACCCTCTAGGGAGATATTCAATTATTTACATATTAAGAGTTTTTAAAAAGAGCTCATCCTAATACTGGAAGGAGACTTAGGAAATCTATTTATAAAAAATCTTTTCGGATGCAGACTCAAAGAATAAGTATTCGTTGGCTTTGGAACTAATAAAACTAAAGGGAGGTCCAAATATCCCTAGGGCTCTTTTGAAAAGGGAGAGAGGTTTAACAATAAATATACAATATAAACACTGATGTCAGTCGCTTGTAAGAGTTAAATAGTATATTAATTGCCTGAACATCCTGGAGATGTACATAAAAGTTATCTATAGATGGTATAGGTTCCAACAGGATTAAACCAGATATCTCATACTAACCCCCCGAATTGTTGGAGATGTTTCCACGTAGATGGCTCAATGACTCATATCTAGTGGAGCTGCCCCAGAATTAGATCATTTTGGAACTTAGCCTTCAAATAAATAAATAAAATAGGAGGCATAAAACTTGAGAAAAAGGTGGAAATTGCTTTATTGCATCTATTCGGAAGGGATGATATTAGGAAGGCAGATATTCTCATAATACATTACCTTATGGTAACTAAGACCTTAATTGCTTGATGCTGGAAAAAACAGATATTCCAACTAAGGTTCAACTTAAAGGCCAACTGTTAAAACAGCTAGAGATGGAGAAGGGCTTGATCCTTACTAACTCCTACGCCATTCATAGCTACCTTGACTCGTATTCAAATCTTATCGTCAATATCAAGTGTTTCTGAGAAATTAATATATAATCTAACTTAGCAAATTGTGGTTCATATAAATATGGGTTCTATATTCGGGAACATCATAACGTGGATATGTTAATTTTGTGCTCCATGACCAATTTGTATATTATGGTTTTATAGTCTCTTTGAATTCTCTGGGAACACTTTCACTTATAGAACTCTCAATCCCATATCTTACTGGTGATAAGTGACGCAAATTAATGTCCTCTCTTACTTCTTTAAATAGTATGTTGGAAAGTTAGGTATATACTCATTATCAGTTAGGTATATACTCAGTATATACCTTATCAAGTGAAATCAAGAAGTTTCAGAAAAGGTGTATTAGATACACTACTATCTTGATATTTAACTCCTTAAGACCTCAGCCAAATGTACAAGTTGTGATCAAAACAAAACGTAAACAAACCTGGCATTTACGCTATATGTCTGTCCGACCATAATTCACCTCTTTCATATTAAATGCACCCACACTTATTATATATCATTTTATTCAGGGGAAACAGGGATTCCATTTAACATCAAATATTTAGGTATGGAACATAATTTATTATGAATAAAATATTTAAAAAATGGGAGAAAATAAGATTTTTTTTTTTTCTGAGTTCTAAGTGACATTTTAACTGTGAATGTCAAAATACTGTTTGCTTTTACTGCAATAAAATACACATTTGTATTCAGCGATGTCTCATGTGTAAAACAGTACCCCCTATATACAGGTTTTATGAGGTTTTGGGAAGTTACAGGGTCAAATATAGCGTGTTATATTTTTCAGTTTTTTCACATTGAAATTCGCCAGATTGGTTACGTTGCCTTTAAGACCTTATGGTAACCCAGGAATGAGAATTACCCCCATGATTGCATACCATTTGCAAAAGTAGACAACCCAAGGTATTGCAAATGTGGTATGTCCAGTCTTTTTTAGTAGTCACTTGGTCACAAACACTGGCCAAAGTTAGTGTTAATATTTGAAAATGCAAAAAACTAATTTAAACGCCAATTTTGGCCAGTGTTTGTGACTAATTGGCTACTAAAAAAGACTGAACATAACCCATTTGCAATACATTGGGTTGTCTAGTATTGCAAATGGTATGCCATCATGGGGGTAATTTCCATTCCTAGGCAACCGTACGGTCTTAAAGGTAACATAACCAACCTGGCGAATTTCAATGTGAAAAACTTTTGAAAACACCATAAAATCTGTACATGAGGGGTATTGTTATACTAGGGAGACTTCGCTGAACACAAATATTAGTGTTTCAAAACAGTAAAACGTATCACAACAATTATATTGTCAGTGTAAGTGCCATTTGTTTGTGAAAAATGCAAAAAATTTAACTTCCACTGATGATATCGTCATTGTAATACATTTTACTATTTTGAAACACTAATATTTGTGTTCAGCTACGTCTTCTGAGTAAAACAGTACCCCCCATGTACAGGTTTTATGGTGTCATGGAAAGTTACAGGGCTAAATATAGTGCTAGCAAATTAAATTCCCTGAATTTTCGGCCTGGGTTGTCAGGCAGGTCATGCAAATTGTACTTAATAAAATGTCATAATTATGTAAAATCATTACATAAATATATATGTAGAATTATATATATATATATATATATATGTGTGTGTGTGTGTGTGTGTGTGTGTGTGTGTATGTATATATATATATATATATATATATACATATATATATATATGTGTGTGTGTGTGTAGATGTTACAGTTAAAGTGCAGAAAACAGTTAATGTGCACATTACCTAGTTAATGTGCATATTAACTAGGCTGATCAGTTAAAGTGCAGAAAATTGTTTCATTTCTCAAAGATTTCTCACATTACCTAGGTAATCTGCACATTACCTAGCTAATCTGAACAACAGCAACGGTTAAGAAGCAAGTTAGTACAATCAAACGAGAAGCAAGTTAACATAATGTTATTTATTTAGCAACAAAGAAGCAAGTTTCTGTTACAAAACTGCAATAGAAAGAATCAAACGATTAAGGAAATGAATTTGCTAAACAAACATATTATAAAACTATGCTTACTTATTAGTGCAATCTACAGACTGGCGACACTTTGAATTACATAGCAATCATTTTTTTGCGACAAGCACACCTATTTGTGGTACATTTTCGATTTGCAGTCACATTTTTGGAAACCCTGCCCAGTACCAAGGGATTGTTTGATTGCTGTTTGACGTAAAGATATTTCTACAGCAGGGACATCTTCTTTCATTACAAATCTCTCTTTCAAACACTGAATTCCAATTTGGCATACAATTGTTTTTCAAAATATCAGTTTTAGTATCAAGTTTATAAAAGCCATCCTCTGTTTCACTAAGAACCACAGCTAAAAATCGAGTGGGCATCAGTTTTTGCTCTGTCCACTTCGGGTACAATTCTCACAGTGACACCTTCATCGACATTTGGCTGCTTTGCATTAGAAACTGCTAACATTTTCTTTGCTTGCTTTTCTAAACCTTTCTAAACCACATAGTCACATACCTCCTCTTTAAAACAGTTATCCCGAATTGGTAAGAAATGAGGAGCCCGCCACCACCACAAGAGAGCGAGCGCCTTCCTGCACATTATGCTGCAACCACCCTGAAATGATCTAGCAGATGTCAAAATACTGTTTGCTTGTTCTCATTATCATCATCATCATATTTGAAGGACTGTCGGAATCAGTGGTCCATGAGCAGACCTCTCCTTGGTCTCATTCTCCTCAATGAGAAGTATTTCTTGGACTTACGGAGCAGCATTGTTGTTAGTAGCCAGCCCCCTCTGAGAAACAACAAGTCATGCATCTACGCTTTGAGAATTCGAATGGAGGGCATTGAAAAGGAACTTGCTCACAAAAGAATCGAGACAGGTTCACACAGAATCTTTCTGCATTCAGACGAGAAGTGAACGACTCTGCAGAGACTGCACTGAAAGGGTGAAACAGGTTCTGCTGCGAGGACGTTTTGTAATAAATAATTTCCTCTTTACCCGAGGGGAAAGAAACAAACATTTTACACTTTAACTAGACGGAAGCAGTTAATGTGCACATTACCTAGGTAAAGTGCGGGAAACTCTTGATTCCTCACTTTAACTGAGCAACTAAGTTAATCTGCAGATTAACTAGGTAATGTAACATATATGTGTGTGTGTGTGTGTGTATATATAGGTGTATTTATATAGTGATATATACATATATATTTATGTATATAGATATATATATTCTGTTCTACATGAATTTTGATATCAAAATATATATATATATATATATATATATTAATTTTAAAATACAGTTAGAACGAAATTACACATTTATGTATATTTTTTATTTATTTTTAATTTTTTTAAATTTTATTTTTTAACCTATTTACATAATTATTTTATATTATATATAACAATATATGATGATAATTATATATATTTAGTCAATATCATTGTACGTGTACTTTGATATGAATATATATATATGTATATATATATATATTCAAGTAGAGAATATTAAAATATATATACTGGGAAAATCCTTGCACTCAGGCTCCAATTAGTATACTTGCCGGGTGCTGAGCTTGGGACTTTAGTATCTAGATAGTAGGAGAAATGGCAGCACTCGAGATCTTCTCTTAAAATCTTCTTTTATTTGAAAGGTTAAAGCATGGATCAACGTTTCAGTCCCTAAGTGGGACTTTCTTCAAGTTCAATCTAATGCATGTGAAATAAACTTATAATATATAGGAACAATAATTACCGAAAAAGACTCACCCCAGGTGTATTGCATACCCGGCGTCATCTCACCAACCACTGTGCGCATGCCCAACCTCCACCAACGGAAGTGACGTGCAGATTGTATCTTTTGGGAACCTTAGTTGCCTCTAATATGGTGTGCCGCTGACTGCAAAACACTGTGTGCGCATGAGTAACCCGGCTCCACCTCCAAATAGAACGTGCTGCGTGCACACATAGTGTTGGCACTCGTTGCCATAGCGATGGTATCGTGGCAATGCATCAATATGCATATAAAGTGCCGTGCAGGTTAAATTGAGGTGCATATACCACCAGGAGTGTTAAGAACAAGAATGGGATGAAATAAAGTGACTTGTGTGTGCTGCCATTTCTCCTACTATATATATATAAATAAATTATAAAATAACTTTGGCCAGTGTTTGTGACTTACTCCATTTGTGTTAACAAATGGAGATTTGGTATCAGATATTACAGTAGGTGAAAGTTTACGATCCAGTGATCATCAGTCAGTGTGGTTTAATATAAGAACAGTGACTGAGTCACACTAAACAAAAACAAAAGTTTTAGACTTTAGAAAAACAGACTTTTCTAAAATAAGAATATGTGTAAAGGAGTCATTATCAGACTGGAGCAATTTAAATGGTGTCCAAGAGAAATGGGATTATTTAAAAGTTGCACTGCTAAAGGCAACAGAAAATTGCCTTAGGCCTGTCAGTAAAACCAAAAAAGAAACCACTGTGGTACTCCACAGATGTGGCCAAAATAGTAAAAACACAAAAAGGTTAGCATTTAGTAATTATATAAAAAAAGAGTGAGGAAGACAGAATGATCTATAAGATTAGGCAGAAAGAGGCTAAGCAAGTTATAAGAGCTTCCAAATCACACACAGAAGATAAAATAGCACAGTGACTAAAAAGGGACAAAATATATTTTAGATACATAAATGAGAAAAGGAAAGTAAAACAAGGATTAGTTAGATTAAAAACAAAAGAAGGAAAGTATGTAAAAGAGGATAAAGGTCTAGCTGACTGTCTCAATTAATATTTTTGTTCAGTATTTACAGATGAAAATGAAGGAAAGGGACCTCATTTAGGAAAAAGGGCAAATTAGTCATTTGTTACATGTGAGTTTACAGAGATAGAGGTTCTATTTCAAGTGTCAAAAGTAAAGACAGATAAGTCAATGGGACCTAATAGAATACACCCAAATTTATTAAAAGAGCTTAGTGGTGTACTAGCAAAACCATTAACAGATTTATTTAACCAATCTTTGTTAAGAGGAGTAGTCCCAGAAGATTGGAAGTTAGCAAATGTTGTACCCATTCACAAGAAAGGTAATAGGGAGGAGCCAGGCAACTATAGGCAATTAAGCCTTACTTCAGTAGTGGGGAAAGTGATGGAAACCATGTTAAAGGATAGAATTGTTGAACATCTAAAATCACATGGATTTCAAGATCAGAGGCAACATGGGTTTACTTCAGGGAGATCATGCCAAACTAATCGTATTGATTTTTTTTTTTTTTTTTTGGGTAACTAAAATAATAGATCAGGGTGGTGCAATAGATTTTGCTTACCTAGATTTCAGTAAGAGCTTTTGACACTGTTGCACATAGAAGGCTTATCAATAAACTGCAACCTTTAAGTTTGGATTCCAATATTGTTGAATGGGTAAGGCAGTGGCTGAGTGACAGGGAACAGAGGGTTGTAGTCAATGGAGTATATTTGAAGCATGGGCTTGTCACCATTGGGGTACCTCAGGGATCTGTACTTGGACCCATTCTCTTTAATATTTTTATTAGTGATATTGCAGAAGGTCTTCATGGCAAGGTATGTCTTTTTGCTTATGGTACTAAGATCTGTAACAGGGTTGATGTTCCAGGAAGGATAAGCCAAATGGCAAATGATTTAGGTAAACTAGAAAAATGGTCAGAGTTGTGGCAAATGACATTTAATGTGGATAAGTGCAAGATAATGCATCTTGGACATAAAAAAACCCAAGGACAGAGTACAGAATATTTGATAGAGTACCAACCTCAACATCTGAGGAAAGGGATTAATGGGTGATTATTTCTGATGACGTAATGGTAGGCAGACAATGTAATAGAACAGCAGGAAATGCTAGCAGAATGCTTGGTTGTATAGGGAGAGGTATTAGCAGTAGAAAGAGGGAAGTGCTCATGCCATTGTACAGAACACTGGTGAGACCTCACTTGGAGTATTGTACGCAATACTGGAGACTATATCTCCAGAAGGATATTGATACTTTAGAGAGAGTTCAGAGAAGGGCTACTAAACTGGTTCATGGATTGCAGGATAAAACTTACAAGGAAAGGAACTTAAAATGTATAGCTTGAAGGAAAGATGGGACAGGGGGGATATGATGGAAACATTTAAATACATAAAGGGAATCAACACAGTAAAGGAGGAAAAATAATATCAGGAAGTATTACTTTACTAAGCGGTGGATGCATGGAATAGCCTTCCAGCTGAAGTGGTAGAGGTTTACACAGTAAAGAAGTTTAAGCATGCATGGGATAGACATTAGTCTATCCTAACTAAGATAAGGCCAGGGACTAATGAAAGTGTGACGGACCGCCTGCCACCCCAACTGGTGCCTCAGTCGAACGATGCTCCTAGTGCTCGCCAAGGACCATCAGCACCGCACTCGCCACCATAACCACTGCAGACCCCACGAACCGTCGGGACCAGGATCCAGCTTCCAGTAGGTAAAACTCTCTTAGAATCCAGAGAGCAGGAACATGAACAGGAACACGCTCTTACAAGAGCTTACTCTGCGGAGTATAGTGATTATAGCAATACCCAGAGTGTATATAGTTCTCCAATCCCACAAAGTCATTTCTTTTATACACATTTTCCCCACAAGGTTACCACCCATGTGGAGCTTGTGGAGCACAGGACACAAAGGACACAAACCAATCAAAACAATACAATAATGTCCGACACTCCCACATATAGCAAACAAGCCCTCCCCTGTGCCTAGGATATAATTAAAGCAGCCAATACAATAACCTAATTATCCACAGGCAGAAAAATACACATTTTACTCAAAGTCCAGAAACACCCCAAAACACAAACCTATCCCCATCCCTGGATAGCCCTGATCTGGGTGAACAACATATCCACAAATCACCCAGATCAGAGCAGAGGTTCAAACGTTTTATGGAAGTCACATTTGACTGACCGCAAGCATGGCTTTCATGCCCAAAACAGTTCCACAGATTTAGGCTGTTCTGGTTGGTCTATCTTCTCCTCTATCCTGGAGATAATTGGCTTAAGTGGC
>OW240912.1:157908237-158040691 GCA_933207985.1 Pelobates cultripes
CAAAAGGATGTTTAAATAGGTGACTTATATGCCTAATATTTTAAATTTTTTATATTTTAATATTTTAATGTTTTTATATATAAGATGCAACTGTTCCACAATCCCATACTCAAACAGAATTTAACAGATCATCCCACACTTACTGCCCACAGACTCTCTAATTTACAAAAGTTACTAGTACACAGGCATTTGGTAAGTATCCCTCAAAAATCCAACTGGCTCGCTAAGAGAGAGTTGGATTTTTAGATATGGGCATTGTAAGGCATGTCAGTATATAACTCCCTCCACAACAGTAACATCTAAGCAATCTAAGATCACGGTACATACTAATGCACTAATAAATTGCAGCATCACCAGCATCATATATCCTATAACATGCAGCTGTGGTGCTCAATATATTGAGAAAACCATACAGCAGTTTTGACACAGAATACTCCAACATGTTGGCTCTATAACAAATAAAACCAAGAAAAAGCGGTGTGGAAATGCACTCAGTCCCCATACAATATGTATCTAGGTGCAGCCAGGCTGGTCCCAGTACCAGGAACCAAATACTTGGAGATGCAAAACTAGAAGAAGGTCCAGGCACTCCAGAATACAAAAAAGGCAACTTTTATTGAACTCAAGTGGCTGTGAGTGAGTGGTGGTGGGTTCAATGAAAGTAGTCTTTTTTTTTTGTATTCTGGAGTGCCTGGACCTTCTTCTATTTTGGCTCTATAACAAATATCATTACTCCCACTCCAGTAGCCAGACACATACAGAATTTTCATGGTGGGAAAGCTGACAATCTTAATTTTCACACAATTGAAAAACTCACTCTGAACCCAAGAAAATGAAATTTCAACAGATATTTATTACAAAAAGAATCCGAATGGATCTACTCATTTCAGACATTAACTCCTTTAGGATTAAACGAAGAATTCAATTACACACCATTTATTCATAATTGAGTTCCCATATGGCAAAATTGTTTCATAATTATATCTTAATATATTCCATAAATATATATTTCATTTACAGCATCATTGTCATTTCATACATTATCTTTTTTTTACTACCTTTATCTAGGTCAGGGCTTCCCAAACTTTTACGGGCCAAGACCCACTTTTGAAAATGATAATTTTTCGAGACCCACTCGTTTTTATTGCATATTTTCAAAATAAATAAACTTGGCACACCATGACAATCAGGTTTAGAGGCATACATGGACACCATGGCAATCAGTTTTAGATGCATAAAATTGGCACATCATTGCAATCGGTTTTAGAGGCACACCATGGAAATCAGCTTTAGAGGCACAAAATTGGCACACCATGGCAATCATTTTTAGATGCATAAAATTGCCACATTCTGGCAGCTTTAGATGCATAAAATTGGGACACCATGGCAAGCAGTTGTAGAGGCATAAAACTGGCACACCATGGCAATCAGGTTAAGAAGCATACAATTGGCACACCGTGGCAATCAGCTTTAGATGCATAACATTGGCACGCCATGCAATCAGCTTTAGAGGTATACAATTGGCATACCATGGTAATCAGCTTTAGATGCATAAAACTACCACATAAATGGCAGTTTTAGATAGATAAAATTGGCACACGATGGCTATCCGTTTAAGAGGCATAAAATTGTCACACCATGGCAATCAGCTTTAGAGGTATACAATTTGCACACCAGGGAATCAGCTTTAGAGGCAACCAGTTTTAGATGAATAAAATTTGCACATCATGCCAGCTCTTGATGAATGAAATTGGCACACCATGACAATCAGTTTTAGAGGCATACAATTGGCACACCATGGCAATCAGTTTTAGAGGCATACATTTGGCACACCATGGCAATCCGCTTTAGATGGATGAAACTGTCACATCATGGCAATTGGTTTTAGAGGCATAAAATTGGCACATCAAGGCAATCCGTTTTAGAGGCCTAAACTTGGCACTTTATGGCAATCTGTTTTAGATGCATAAATGTGGTATATCATGGATGATTTAGAGGCATCATTTTGGTATATCATTGCAGTTTTAGAGACATCATTTTGGCATATCATGGAAGTTTTGGAGGCAGAAACTTGGCATAGCATGGCAGTTTTAGAGGCATAATTCTGGGATCTCATGGTAGCTTTAGAAGAATCATTTTGGCATGTCATGGCAGTTTAGAGGCATAAACTTGGCACATCATGGCAATCAGTTTTATAGGCATACAACTAGTTACTCACAGACTCAGAAGTGCTATGTCCCTCTCTTTCTCATGTTGAGTATCCCAGTGGTAGATCCTTGTCTGTCAGAGAACTCCAACAATGCTAGGCCAGCTGGGGATCTACCATTTGTATTTGTGAGCAGTGTTTGAGCGTTTTAATGTAAGCATGTTTTTGTATGAAGTATGTGTGTAAATGTAGGTGTGTATTTGTGTGTAGTGTATACACACACACACACGCAAATACACAGACACACAAATTATCAGACTGACACAGCAATACACATCCAAACACACACAATGACACATTACACAAACTGACACAGACACTCAGATACACAATTACACACAATACACACACAGACACACAAGGAAACACAAATACACAGACATACACAGACACACAAATACACAGACACACACACTAACAAAAAAAAGGACACACCAATGCACAGACACACAGAGACAGGAGATGGAGATGATAGTGTGTGTGTGGTAGGTGAGGGTGACAGTGAGGGGAAAGCGATGGTGACAGTGTGAGGGAGGTGAGGGTGGCAGTGTGGAGGGGAAGAGAGGGTGACAATGATGGGAGGAGATGAGGGTGACAGTGGGGGAGGAGGTAAGGGTGACGGGGAGGAGGTAAGGGTGACAGTGTGGGGGAGAGGTGAGGGTGACAGTGTGGGGGAAGGTGAGGGTGACAGTGTGGGGCGGAGGTGAGGGTGACAGTGTGGGGGAGGTGAGGGTGACAGTGTAGGGGGAGGGGGATGACAGTGTGGGGGGAGGTGAGTGTGACTGTGTGGGGGAAATGAGGGTGACTGTGTGGGGAGATGAGGGTGACTGTGTGGGGGGATGTGGGGGATGACGTGTGGGAGGTGAGGGTGAGTGGGAAGGGGTGAGCAAATAAGGGGTGAGCAAATAAGTGGTGGGTGAGCAAGAAAGGGGTAATGATGGGCTGAGAGGTGAGCAAATTAGTATATAAGGGGGCTGAGCAAATAAGGGTGGGGTGAGCAAATAAGGGGGCCTGATCAAACAAGGGGTCTGAGCAAATGAGGGGCTGAGCAAATAAGAGGGGGCAAATAAGGGGGGCTGAGCAAATAAGGGGGGAGAGCAAATAGGGGGCAGAGCAAACAAGGGGGGGGCTGAACAAATAAGGGGCGGCTGAGCAAATAAGGGGGGATGAGCAAATAAGGGGGGCTGAGAAAATAAGGGGGGCTGAGCAAATATGGGGGGCTGAAATGCTGTTTTATCTGACACATTTCTTGGGTCTTATGCCAAATTATATTCCTTTTTTTTCTCTCCCCCTTTTTTTTGTTTCTGTTGTTCCTAAATTCATGGTAATACTGCTGCTATTAATAGGGAATGATTTATGTGTTCCCCTCTGCTAACTATGTTAAGATGGGGTTATTTATTAGTGCAGGAAGTTTTAAGATGTATACGCATCCTATTAGACTACACTTGTTTGTTAATCATTAATGAAAACATGTATTTTTAAGTGTAAATGTGTGGATGTTTATTAAAGAATTGCCATTTATTGTTATATGTATAAGGATATCTATTGCCAGTGTCTAGTGCCGAAAAGGACATTTTTAGTACTGGCAAATTTTCAGAATTTTCAGTCCGAACCGGAAGTGCGTCATGACGCAGGGACCGGAAGTTACGTCAGACGCTACACCGTGCAAACCGGAAGTGACACCGGAAGTGACACTGGAAGGAAATCAGGGCATAGGATGCAGCCCTGATACCGGAAGTGGAAAGAAAATTGTTGAAAAAGCTTAAAAGGGCACCAAAACCGGACATATTTAAATTATTTGGAATGAGGAAGATGATTAGACTTTTGATAAAGGCCCAGGCCGAAACGCGTCAAGTCTTTGCTATTTGCACAGTGGACTTCTTATTTATTTATACCCAGTGTTTGTTTTTACCCCAATTTTTTAGTGTGTCCAAAAAATTGTTATTTCAATCCCTTGCATCCTGGAATACTTGAATATAACGGAAGGACTACGGAGCGGGAGCAGCCTGGTGTGTGGAGGCCACGTGTTGATATTATCCATGCCTGTAGTTTGAGCCAGCGTATGTTAAGTGGCTCAAAACCACATGAGTGAAACCTTTTTAAGTCCAAGTTAGACTAAAATGTTACTACTCTATGTGCGTTTTTTTCATGTTTTTTATATTTCATATACAGGAATAAATCAAGCAATGATAAGATTACAGACTTTTTGAAAATTAAGGGTAAAGTGTCATTGTGTGTAGTGTGCTCTGACCAACTGTTATTATTCACTAGTATGTGTCTGAGTGACTCACGTAGGTGATTGAAGCACCCTTGTTCTTTATCTGGTCTATTTTTAACCTTATATATTATTTATTTACTTCAGACAGTGGCATTACTACTGTAAGTAATGTGAACTTTAATTGAGACTTTTGAGTAAAGTATATGTATGTGTAGCGGATTGTGTTAAGGCTGTCCTTAGGAATTCGTATTGAAAATGTATTCGTGTAATTGTTTCCCTGTATGTCTGTAAAATGTATGTAGTTTTCGTATGATTGTTCGGTAGTTTCATACGAATGAAACTACCGAACCATCAGACCACCCCAGTGAGAAGTGTGCGCCTTGTTATGCGTTCACACTCTGCAAACCGCAGCTTAATTGATACATTGTATGTGACAGTGTGGTCGCCGTTCGGCATGCAAACCATGTGCGGCGGCCATCTTACGCATGAAAATCTCAGCGGTGTTTGGTCGTCGAGTGTCTGGAACTCAAATCGGACACTCAAACAACCAAACACCGCTGAGACCTCCAGAGTTCCATAACTCACAAACGGACGGACTAGTCAGCCCCTCGTTCGGTAAAATCAATGTCCCGAACAAGGGAATTAATACGAATGGAAGATTAGCTGTGGATGGCAGGTATTTCTTTGTCTTTTAACTCCCGAACAGAGACCGACCGCAAGGCCAAAACACATGGAGCCTTTTTCGGATACCACCTCGTGTGCGGTCGGTCAAATTACACCCTCCACCTAACTCCCGAACCCCTGGTCCGATCTGGGTGAATTTTGGATATGTTAGTCACCCAGATCGGGGCTACCAAAGTATTATTATAACTGCTTGTTTTGGGGTACATCTAGAACTCGGGGAAAACTACAGCATGTATAATGGGATTAACTGTCACACTGAGGGGAGGAGATGTGTGGGAGGTAACTGTGACATTATTGGTTACTGTCCTAATTATGGTGAATCCCTCCCTTGCATGGGAGAATGCTTTATAAGGAGGTTGTGTGGATTAAAAGTCAGTTCTGCTCCTGAAGCTGTGTGTCGTTCAGTCATTGGGATCTGTATGGGAATATTCGTGGATTATCTTGCTTGCTGGGATTAACACTCTATGGTGTTTTTATTACTTGTTCCTGAGCCTCACTGGGATCCAGCTCTCCGCTACAGTATGTACCCAGGATTACCTATTGTGCGTATAACAATGAAACAAATAATTTTTGTTTTAGTTTGTGTTGGTAATGGATTCACCAACTTTTATACAGGTCATAGGCAGGTAAAGGCACACATTTAAAGGGATCCTTTACTGCCAGGAATACAAACCCATTTTCCTGGCACTATAGGCTCTTGGAGTGCCCCCCTCCCTCGGGGCCCACCTTGCTCGGCGCTTGTCATGTGTCCTTAAGGGGTTAATCCAGCGCCGGGCTTCCTCGGCCCTGGTGACTTCTCCTCCCCCACCGACATCAGATCCCGAGTGTAGCCGAATGCTTTCCTATGGGGATCTTATCTAACGCTGGACTCCATGAGGACGTCCAGCGTCAAATAAGTAAGATTTACTCCATGTAAATCGCAGTAGCTGCCTCTAGTGGCTGTCAGGGAGACAGCCACTAGAGGCTGGATTAACCTTGCAGTGTAAACATATCAGTTTCTCTGGGTGCAGGGTTAAAACTAGGGGGACATGGCACCCAGACCACTTCATTGAGCTGAAGTGGTCTGGGTGCCTATAGTGGTCCTTTAAGTTTAATGAAGAAGTTTTGGCATGTAAATCATGTCCCTGCAGTTTAGGAGTTAAAACACTGTTTTTGCAGCTCTTGCCACATCTCCCCTTACGTGACACACATAGCCTCAATGAAAAAGAGGTTTCATATTTACAGTATAGTTGTTTACTTTAAAAATGTATAGCTCTTACTGGGGCGTTGCTTGGAGACAAAAAGTCCAGGGGCCTTTATTATTAATTATTTAATAACTCAGGTATTTCTGATTTGAAACTGTTCACGTCAATAAAGAAAATGGCTACTGTGCATAATGTATGTTGCAAAGTTGCATTAGAAATCAATGACATGACAATGTAAAATTCATAACATGCAGTCTGCTATGACAATATAAAACGCAATTCTTTTTATATTATAAGAGTTTTATATTGTCATGGTAGACTGCATATGATGAATTTTACATTGTCATGGCAGTCTATTGCAGCTTGCGCAGCAGCCATTTACTTTGTTGGGATACTAGGATAGTAGACATTTTCTTTGAACAGTTCCAAACCAGAAATATCTGGGGTATTGAATAGTGTGTCAGGATATTTATATCGGCAGACATTTTGTGCTAATATAGAAATTAAAAGTGTATATTGCCAGAGTCACTCAGAACAAAGCAGACTCCATTTTGGATTTCAGGCAAGACAGACACAAAATTTCTTTCCTTTCTGTAACTAGCCACTAGCCTGAGCTAAGGAATGCATTATATAAACAAGCCAAGTGATAAGCAATGAAGCAGGGGGATGGAATGCTCTGTTTAAATGTTAATGGAATAGAAATAATTTTAAACACAGACACTAGTGACAGAGAAGACTCAGTAATTAATTTTACTTTCTACATTTTACAAGGTCCCGTTATAAGTAAGGGGTGAAATTGAGTTTAGACATGTCAATCCTAGAAATTACGATCAAAGTCGTTGCCACAAAGACTGAGGCAAACGCTTTGAACTGACAGCAAATTTAAGTTATGGTAGTCATTTTAGATAAGCCAACTGACGTCAGAATCATCATCAAAATAAGTTAACTCTTTCAAGGACACAAAATTTTGATAAGGCAATTGCACCCTCTATTGACCAAAAACTAGATAATACTAGATAACATAGACACACCTACAGTTTCCTATTGGCCTTATCAACTAATGAGGTACAGAGAGTCTGGCCCTTTAAAAGTTAGGACAAAGGGAATAGAGAGGTTAGTTTGGGCTTTCAGATTCGGACATTCAGAGAGATCCAGGACAGATATTCAGGACACTCTGGGACTAACATTCAACTCTCAAACTCTCTTGGACACAACTCAAAAAACACTCCTTGACACTTAGAATTTTACTATCACTTTCTAACCAACATCACTTTTCTCTATTACTTACACACCTCCATACAACCAATCATACTCGCATTCAAGTTCCTGGGACTACCTACTCATCCAATGAGAGCATCTACATCATATTTGGTAATTATGCTGGTTTATTAAATTAATCTAAATTAATTAAAATCTATTAATAGCAGAATACATGCATGGATAAATCATGATCAGATCCCATAACTGAGGAATCTTAATTAAATAAAGAATATGTAGTTATAACACTCCATTCTGCAGGTGGAGTCAGATAAGTACATAGTACTGGTATCTTACCATGTGTTAGCATACCACTGTTTTTATCCATGTGTGTTGATTTGCTCTGAAATAAGATAAGATATCTTTTGAGGCAAATTAAAATTTGGTTATAAAAATCTGGTAGATTATTATTATTGGATGGTTCCAGGAAATGATTAATGAGCTGGTTTGAATGTTATTTTAATTGAAAATGACATGAGAATAGGATATTATATGCCTAGGAGGATCTAGCCAGCATTGAAAGGGTTACACGGTTGATCTGACTGTGAGTCAAGATTTTATGGCTTTTCGCTGTGCTGTGTGAAGTTTTGCTTTCTGTGTCTGTGAAGTACCCTCGTAAATCTTGTAAGTCTTGACAGCTGATGCTGTAGCTTTGTACTGTGTTTAGCCATTGCCCTTGTATACGACGTTATACTAAATATTCACTGATTATCATCATGCATGCTGCCTAATATTATTATTATTTTATTTGTCACAATAAATTATATCTATTTTTATAACAAATTGTGATTTTATTTGTATGGAATACATTTCACTTACATGATAACGATCTCTAAGATTTAAGTCAGATAATTGAAATAGTGGGAAATTCTCAACTGTATAATATTATTATCCCATAAATATCCCCACAAATTGGAGGCACACTGCTGAGATCATTAAGTTGAAATTCTATTCCATACAATAATTCGGAGGCGTTGCTATTGGTGTAATTCATGCAATATTAATCTTGATATAGAAAAGAGTTTTGTATTGAAATTAAATCAGTGTATAGAAATATGTCCAGTGATCCATTTGTATCCAACAATGCTGAAATCATTGAAGACCTAAGAAAAAATGCTCTAATTCTTTTCCATAAACATATGAAGAATGATTTATGCTATGAAGATTGGTTGAAGTGCATAGAATGGGAAGCTTAAAAATACATTCTAAGTGATTCGCCCATAATAGCACATCTTAAAGCAATTGGTGGACAAACTAACATAGAAAAAAAAATGGCGTTCATCATAAACTCTTGGCCTTTCTTTACTACAGGACTTCTGAAGGCATTAGATGAAAACAAGGTACTGAATACCAGATTGGACACATACAATGACGATCTGGGCATTCAAAATGGGAAATACCAAGATTTACTTGCTGAGCATGAAACCCGTCAGGCTGATCATGAAAAAGAACTGAAAGCTTTGACAGATAAATATGCACAGGAAATAAGTCAGCTTAAAACGCAATTGGATGAGTATGAAAAGGAGAGTCAGAAATCAGACAGTGAGGTTAGTAGTCATCATTGTGTGCCAAAAAGTTGCACAAAAATGCAAGAAAGGGCTACCTGTAAATCCCCTCCTTATTATGACTTTCCCACACCAAACCAGGTTTTCATAAAACAGTCTAAAAAAAAAGAGGTGAGTAATTCAGAGAAAACACCTGTGGAACAAGATTTACCATCTCATGACATTGCCAAACAATCCTGGCAATCTTGGGCAGAACAGTTTGAAAAGACTGTCTTGGCCAAGCTTGAGAGGGAGAGTCCAGTTCAAGGTGGTAGGAAAACAGACATGGCTCTGTGCACTGCCAGAACTCTGATACTGATCAGAATTGTGACAGTGAACGAGAAGCTCAGAGTGATGGGAGTAAAAGTGATTGCACTGTCCACTCTGAAGGCCATGTGACTGATATGCCATCTGCACTGTTGTATGGATCTAATTCCTCTTCAGCAGCCAGATCGCATAGACGTTTACCTCAACACAGACATAATAGAAACAGGATTAATAAATCAAATATGCCTGTTTATGAAACGCCAAAGGTTATTGTAACGGCACCCCCAGGCATAAAAGGGTTAAACCGCCGTTTAGTAGATCTTCCCTTCCAGAGACACAAGCACAGCTACTGCAGAACACAAATCCGCCGAACAGGAAACCATACGAATGCTGTAAACAGCCGAATAGGAAAAACCATATGAATAGGTTTACACTCCTAGCAGTCAAACTGGAACAGCATACAGTAAATCCCCCCAAGAACAAGACAAAGCTCCGTGTTGAGGGTCAAGCAGTGAACAGCCAGAGCTGTGGGTTTATTGTGCTTATGTACACATCTTTACACATTAGTACCACCCACAGGGTTTTGGAACACAACCAATAAACACATACAATACACTCAGACACTCTCACACAAAATCCTCCCCTCTGCCTGTGATATAATTACATTACCCATTGTGTAAGGTAATTGTAACAAGCAAAGAAATAAAATTTTTCCACATTATTCATAACTTGAAAAGTATGCATCACATTCACATACATTTTCAGAATCAGCATACTCCAAATACAAACATTGGTCAAAATCATCCAAATTGGTCCAGTGGTTCAAAAGATAGATCGTAGTCCTTTGTGACAAACCTGTTAAAACATGGGAAAGACGGGCTAGAAATAATGCCGACTTAAACGTCGTGCAATGGAGTCAAGAAGTTCCTAGTGAGGACCTGATTACCAGTCAAAAGAACGATCCCGTCATATGCATATTCTACAGACATATAGAAGACCCTACTGCCAATCCCATTCACAGATGAGGATTGCAAAGATAATGAAGATTTATGAATCTTGATGAGATATAAAGTCCAATTTAGTATCATGGATGGGTTGCTGGTCAGAACTTCTAAACATGGTAAAGAACAATGGGTAGTCCCAACTGTATACCGAGGGTTAATGCTCCAACATGCACATGATGCACCTAGATCTGGACATCACATATGAGATATTGCGTGATTATGCATATTGGCCACACATGTTAAGAGATGTTAAGACATACTGTCAGGGATGCTTGATTTGTCTGCAATATCAACCCCATGGTACAACCCATCGTGCACCACTTCAGAAGAGGGGGGTGTCATTACCCTGGTCTGATATTCAAATCAACTTTATAGGTTCTGTAACAAGATCTTCAAGAGGTAACAAATACATATTAACCGTTACATGTATGTACACAAAGTGGATAGAGTGTTTGCCTTGTAAAGAGAACACGAGTACCGTGTGCGCCACTATGTTGATTAACCATGTCTTTTCCAGGTTTGGTCTGCCTCAAAGAATTGAGTCAGACAGAGATAGTCATTTTACCAGCGAAGTAATGGCTAAGATGTGAAAAATCCTAGGTGTTAAACGAAAGCTACATATTGCATACCGCGCTGCGTCTAGCGGGGGAGTAGAGCGATATAACCAGTATATCGTTAATATTCTGAAGAAGTATGTTAAGGAGTCTGGTAAAGACTGGGACATTAAATTGCCCTTAGTTTTAACGGCGATTAGAGCTACACCTTGCACTGCTACCAAATTGTCACCTTTTGAATTGATATCAGGAAGAAATATGGTTTTACCACAGCATTTACTATATCGTACTTCGGATCATAACTTGATCAATGCTGCCACTACGCATCAGTATATCGAAGATTTGCGCAAGCATTTACAGCATGCGTTTGCTTTTGCCCAAAAGAATTTAGAAAAAGCCGCGACAGGGGTTAAGACCTATTACGATTTAAAAACCACGAAAAAGGAATATGAGATCACAGATCAAGTCTATCTGTATAACTTTGCGCGAAATCAAGTTAAGGAAAAGAAAAGAAAAAAAACCGTGTGCGAAACTATCACATCATGCCTTGTTCTGCAGATCAATCTGGTGATGGCTTCTGGTATCCAGTACTCTTTTTACAATTCTTGTTTAGTTTTTCTTGTTTTTTGGTTTTCTATTCCATGTCTGGTTTTCCTTATGCTCGGTTTTCTGGGTTCATTCCATTATTCTGTCCCTGGAATTCCCAGTCTCCTGGATTCATTTATGTTGCCACACCCGTTTGTTTTCCATTTTCCTTTTGTTTCAGTCTGGACCTGCAGCAGTGTTTCAAGTCTCTGCCCTTTCTTGCAGGTAAGTGCTATTGTGGTTTAGTACGGTTCTTTTAGCGAACATTAGGCAGTGTAGGACCTGCCAAATATGGGGTACATTGGCGTTGTGGCAGGCTTATGCAATGTATGATCATATAATGTAACTAAATCCCCATACTTTTCATATATAGTGCTTAGTTATGTCTCCTCTTGTTTTGACTAGCATATCTTGTCTTGTTTTGTTTTAGTTTGTATACCCAGTCCATGTACAGTCCTGTCCTGCCCCTGTTTAGTTAATGTTACCTTATGTATTGTGTACATGCTCTCGGTTTAGCTTCATATCCTTCTCTGGTTCTGAGTTCTGCTAGTTTTGTCTTGTTTTCATGTTTGGTGCCTGTTCTAGCCTTGCCTTGTTTCTGTTTCTGGATACATGTCTGCTGCAGAGCCCCCCTATCCAGTTCCTGGGAGGTTTGCATATCAAGCTCCTAGTTCCTGGGATCCGCTGTAGCTGCATCAGGGTTCTGGTATGTGGCCGCGCAAACGCTGGTGCTCAACGCCAGAGGACGTGTGGTTACCCTGCACCAGGCCCTGATAGTCCATTACCATGCTGAAGACTCCCTCTTATCATCAGGCATACAGGGTCCCGGGCACTGGACCGCCACCCTGACAGAAACATCTTTGAGCAAGCCCGGAAACCATTTGTATCCAGTACTATTTCGATGAGCAACCGACCCAAAAGGTTCCTCACCGCCATAATTGTTGCATTAGTTTGTGCCACTGTCGGTGCAGTTGTCGCAACTGGAATGTCTGCAGCCAACTCTATTACTGTCCAAAAGCTGGATATGGAAATCTATGCGCTAAAGCAACACATTAACCATATTCATCAGGTGATAAACCAGCAAAGAACACTTCTACAAGACGTGTTAACTATTGTGCAAGACACAGTTGTTACAACAAATTTGCATTCAGAGTTAATTGCCAAATCCACTGAGTTGCACCAAAATCATGACTTATTTAAGCGTGAACTTCTATTTCTGCATAACCCAATATTGTTACACACACTTGCTTTTCTTGACGAAGTGCAAACCTGGAATGATCGAATTGGCAGGGGGACGCATACCTCTGTATTTTGTATCCAAGGATATTGTTCATGCGATGCTTGCCAATGTGGATGGAGAGACAATTGAACCTATTCAATTAAATCTGGCCTTTGAGATGGGGAGTGCTATACCTCTCTTAATTGATCCGGAACGCATGGAATTTTGCTTTTTCGTGACCATACCATATGTAACTCTCGAAAAAAAAATTTCAAATGAAAACAATTTACAATGATAATAATGATATCATGGTTGATTGTACTAAGTGTAAAGTTCAAAGCTCTTACAGGTACAAAAATATACAAAAATGTTCATTCCACGCACAGGCCTATGTCAGTAGAAATGATGTGAGTGCACAATATGTCTGGTAACTTCTATAGTGCTTATTCATAGACTAAATTAATCATTGCTATGATAATCACTAAGGGGGGTTATGTCAGGATATTTATATCGGCAGACATTTTGTGCTAAGATAGAAATTAAAAGTGTATATTGCCAGAGTCACTCAGAACAAAGCAGACTCCATTTTGGATTTCAGGCAAGACAGACATAAAATTTATTTCCTTTCTGTAACTAGCCACTAGCCTGAGCTAAGGAATGCATTATGTAAACAAGCCAAGTTATAAGCAATGAAGATCTATTTAAATGTTAATGGAATAGAAAATTTTTAAAACACATTCACTAGTGACAGAGAAGACTCAGTAATTAATTTTACAAGGTCCCATTGTAAGTAAGGGGTAAAATTGAGTTTAGACATGTCAATCCTAGAAATTACGATCAAAGTTGTTGCCACAAAGACTGAGGCAAACGTTTTGAACTGACAGCAAATTTAAGTTATAGTAGTCATTTTAGATAAGCCAAATGACATCAGAATCGTCATCAAAATAAGTTAACTCTTTCGAGGACACAAAATTTTGATGAGGCAATTGCACCCTCTATTGACCAAAAACTAGATAATACTAGAGTTTCCTATTGGCCTTATCACCTACAGTTTCCTATTGGCCTTATCAACTAATGACATACAGAGAGTCTGGCCCTTTAAAAGTTAGGACAAAGGAAAGAGAGAGGTTAGTTTGGGCTCTCAGATTCGGACATTCAGAGAGATCCAGGACAGATATTCAGGACACTCTGGGACTAACATAGAAACATAGAAACATAGAATGTGATGGCAGATAAGAACCATTCGGCCCATCTAGTCTGCCCAATTTTCTAAATACTTTAAATTCTTTCATTAGTCCATGGCCTTATCTTATAGTTAGGATAGCCTTATGCCTATCCCACGCATGCTTAACCCCTTAAGGACCAAACTTCTGGAATAAAAGGGAATCATGACATGTCACACATGTCATGTGTTCTTAAGGGGTTAAACTCCTTTACTGTGTTAACATCTACCACTTCAGCTGGAAGGCTATTCCATGCATCCACTACCCTCTCAGTAAAGTAATACTTCCTGATATTATTTTTAAACCTTTGTCCCTCTAATTAAAGACTATGTCCTCTTGTTGTGGTAGTTTTTCTTCTTTTAAATATAGTCTCCTCCTTTACTTTGTTGATTCCCTTTATGTATTTAAATGTTTCTATCATATCCCCCCTGTCTCATCTTTCCTCCAAGCTATACATGTTAACCTTTCCTGGTAACACTCAACTCTCATCATACTTGCATTCAAGTTCCTGGGACTACCTTCTCATCTGATAAGAGCATCTACATCATAACTGGTAATTATGCTGGTTTTATTTAATTAATCTAAATTAATTAAAATCTATTAATAGCAGGATACATGCATGGATAAATCACAATCAGATCCCATAATTGAGGAATCTTAATTAAATAAAGAATATGTAGTTATAACACTCTATTCTGCAGGTGGAGTCAGATAATTACATAGTACTGGTATCTTACCACGTGTTAGCATACCACTGTTTTTATCCATGTGTGTTGATTTTGCTCTGAAATAAGATAAGATATCTTTTGAGGCAAATTAAAATTCAGTTTATAAAAATCTGGTAGATTATTCTTATTGGATGGTTCCAGGAAATGATTAATGAGCTGGTTTGAATGTTATTTTAATTGAAAATGACATGAGAATAGGATATTATATGCCTAGCAGGATCTAGCCAGCATTGAAAGGGTTACTCAGTTTATCTGACTGTGAGCCAAGATATTATGGCTTTTCGCTGTGCTGTGTGAAGTTTTGCTTTCTGTGTCTGTGAAGTACCCTCATAAATCTTGTAAGTCTTGACAGTTGATGCTGTAGCTTTGTACTGTGTTTAGCCATTGCCATTGTACACGACTTTATACTAAATATTCTCTAATTATCATCATGCATGCTGCCTAATATTATTATTTTATTTGTCACAATAAATTATATCTATTTTTATAACAAATTGTGATTTTATTTGTATGGAATACATTTCACTTACATGATAACGATCTCTAAGATCTAAGAGAATTGAAATAGTGGGCAATTCTCAACTGTATAATATTATCAACCCATAAAAATCCCCACAAGTGACAGGTTTAAACTGACAGGTTCAATGACAGGTTTTTATAATAATGACCATCATCCATTTTTAACTCTCCAAGTCATTCAGTCACTTTAACATTATCCCACACCTACATCAATTGTTGAAGTGGGGAGGTGAGGGTGACAGTGTGGGGGTAGGTGAGGGTGACAGTGGGGTTAGGTGAGGATGACAGAATGTGGGAGGTGAGGGTGAAAGCAATTAAAATACCTCTTTGAGAGGTCCCTGGTGGTCCAGTGGTCTTTTCTCCTTCCTTCCTTCCTCCCTGGTGGTCCAGTAGCACTTTCTGTCCTGTCTGCAGCTCCACTTCCGCTGGGTTAGGGTGAATAATGCTAGTGTGAGTGAATGACTTGGAGAGTTAAAAAATGGATGATGAGCATTATTAAAAAACAAAACAGTTGAGGAGAGAGTTATGTTTTGAAAATGCCCATCAACCATTTTTAAACACTTCAAGTCATTTAGTCAGATTACTGGGTCCCCCCATGCAGACCACACTTCCCTAGTTGATGGGGGAATGCAAATAAGACTGAGAGACTGAGTCTCGTGTCATCTCTGTCCTCAGTTTGCCAGTGCTATCTACATAAAAAAATAACAGGATGAGCTCTGGTAGAGTATATCTGGGCATCAACCCACTCGAGTTCTGTGGATCAGGAGTTGGGCAGACCTGCTGCTTTCAAGTGGCCTACCACGGCTGGTGCATGGGATTCGTCCGATCCCGGTGCTGACTGTTTCAAATTCTGCGAATCCAAGGGTCTTCCCCTGTCTCCCCCCACCTTTGCTGGTGAGTGATCTTCAGGGCTGCGGTGGGTGTCCTCTAACAGCTACAAGCGATAGCCATCATCTCTGCCACGGAATGGCTCACGCCATTAACCCGTCTTGCCAGTGATCACTATCACTGGCTCTTGCACAGCAGCACTTTTTTGCTATCTGTTAATTTTTTTTAGGGGTTAATTTTTTTGTCTGAATTTTTTTTTTTTTTGTGACAGGTCACTAAGTAAAGTGATTGTGATCATGTCACATGGGTCCCAGAAGTCAACCAGCACTGAGCAGTCATATGCACCCTTGCGCTAGAGTCTGACGCGTCTATGTCAGACTCCGACCCTGATTTTGACCCTGCTAGATACATCACTAGCAGCAGACACTGTATCTACTGATGTTGTATCTGTGCCTGCTAGTTCCCCTGCCAGAAGGAGGCATGCTGCTCCAGCTGGCAGAACTGCTGAGGAGTGGGCAGTACCTCATCGCCAGAGGCCAGATATCCCATCCTTTACTGCAAATCCTGGCATTAATTTGGATGTCACAGGATTTAGCCCTCAGCAGTTTATGGAGGTGTTTCTGGGCGATGATGTATTGGGGAACATTGTCGCCCAAACTAATTTATATGCCCATCAATTCTGAGCTACAAATCCTGACTCTTTTTTTGGCAAAGCAGCAATGGGCCCTCATCGATGTGCCAGAATTTAAAAGATTCTGTGCATTGACTATGCTGATGGGCATCATAAAGAAGCCCTCCATCTGCTCCTACTGGAACAGTAGTCCCATCTGGTCTACCCCCATTTACTCCCAATGTATGTCGAGGAAGAGGTATGAAATGATTGTGCATTTCATGCACTTCAGCCACAACAGCCTGTCCCCCCTAGGGAGCATCCCCAGTTTGACAGGCTGTATAAAATCCGCCCGATTACCCACTTTGCTGCCAGGTTTGCAGAGGCTTATATACCTGGAAGGAATATATGCGTGGATGAATCCCTGATGAAGTATAAGGCAAGGCTGGGATTCAAGCAGTATGTTCCTTCTAAGCGCTCTAGCTACGGTGTAAAGATGTATAAGCTCTGTGATAGCGAGACTGGGTATGCTCAGGCCTTCCGGGTATATGAGGGAAAAGATAGCCACCTTGACCCTCCAGGTTGCCCAGAACATATGGGAACCAGTGGCAAGATTGTCTGGGACCTGATATTCCACCTGATGAACAAAGGGTACCACTTGTATACTGACAATTTTTATACAAGTGTCCCTTTGTTCAAGTTACTGTACTGTTTTGATATAGTAGCTTGCGGCACAATCAAAAAGAACAGCACAGGTTTCCCAGGACAACTTGCACGCACCCGGCTACGAAGGGGTGGAGACCTCAGCTCTGCGCCAAGTGGAGCTGTTGGCAGTTAAGTACAGAGACAAGAAGGATGTATACCTTCTTACCACCATCCACACTGAGGGGACTGTGGAGGTCCCTGTACGTGGCAGAGCTGAGAGAACAAGGAAGCCAGTGTGCATCAAGGCCTATAACCGGCATATGGGTGGGGTTGATCTGGCAGATCAGCTGCTGCAGCCCGACCTAATTATACGAAAGACAAGGGCCTGGTACAAAAAGGTTGCAATCTACCTAATGCAGATTGCAACCCACAACGCTTTTTTGTTGTTCAGTTTACAGTTTCAGCTCCAGATGATTTCGGGGATTTTGTACTGTGATGCACCTGCTCCCCGGGCGGGGATAGGAGAGAGCAGAGTTGGGGTTACACATTTTATTTTTAAAATTCTCCCTACTGCGGCAAAGCAGAATCCCCAAAAAAGATGCAGGGTCTGTTCTAAGAGGGGGCAGAGAAAAGATAGTGTATATCACTGTCCTGATTGCCCTGGACAGCCTGGACTCTGCATTGGAGACTGCTTCAAACGATACCACACGCTGGTCCATTTTTTATTTATTTTTTAACATTTGCCGTTCAGTTTTTTTAAGGGCCTCATTTTTTTTTTTTGTTACATTTACCCTATGCATAGGGGCACATGCAATACCTTCGGGTGTCTGCGTTTCAAGTATGGCAATATATAAAACTGGGGTATGTGATAAGCCCCAAGCTAAAGATAGGCCTATCAGAAGAAATACTCTCAATTTCAAATCAAATTGCAAGTCATACAATTGTAACCGTACCTTCCCAAAATCCTGGCAAACCTATGCATGGGGGGCATGGGCGTCTGCAGGAATTTTTCCGGGGGGGGGGCATAATTGTAATGACATCCATGCTTGGTACCTTTTTGACAGTGTCATGAAAGGGAAGGGGCATAACCATTATCACATAAAGCCAGGGTGAATAGCGTTTTCACAACTATGGTGTCAGGAATATATGTTTGTATTCCTGACACTATAGTGTTCCTTTAAGCAAATTAAAGGACATTTCTGGTCACCATAACAACTTCACCTAAATGAAAATGCTATGATGCCAGGAAGCCCCTGGGTGCTCGCTTTCCTTTAAGGAGTTAAATCGCTCTCAAATGGTTTAACCCTAAAGGCTTCCTCCAGCTCCAGGTCGCTCAGTGGTATTTGGCTTCTGAAACAGAGTGTCAGGAAGTGCAGATTGACGTCAGGCATGGGTGCCGCTGATTGGCTAGAGTGGTCAGTTGACGCTCTAAGCCAA
Organism: Pelobates cultripes; assembly: GCA_933207985.1. NCBI lineage: Eukaryota > Metazoa > Chordata > Amphibia > Anura > Pelobatidae > Pelobates > Pelobates cultripes. The sequence goes on from OW240912.1 coordinate 157,926,950, forward strand.
TCGCTAGTTCCCGGTTCATAAAATATTTTTACTTTTTTATGAATGAGGAGCTACTGATTGGCTTAGAGTGCCAGTTGACCGCTCTAGCCAATCAGCAACACCCCTACCCAATGGCACTCTGTGCTTCCTGACACTCAGTAAATAAAAGTGAACACATTAACACCGATATTTTTTTACCTTTGGAGATGAGAAGGTCCAGCGTTTCCCTGCCAGGCCCAGGTACCAAAACCTTATGATGTGGTGTACAGAATAAAGTGGAGGGTTCACTTCATTTGTCCTTCCTGCTCCAATCTCCTTTTCCTCTCCTTCATTTGACAGTCTTTTTTTTTTTTTTCTTCTGACACTGTTTTCTATCCTTGGCCCCTTCTGCTCTTTTACCTTTCTGCTACTTTCTGCTTATTTTGCACCCTTCTGCTCCTTTCTCATTCTGATCCCTTTCTGCTCCCTTTTCTACTTTACCTTTGCGCTCCTCGCTGTCCCTTTCTGCTCTCCTCCTTTACCTTTGTGCTCCTTCCTGCTCCTTGCAGGCCCTTCCTGCTCATTCTCCTACTTTGTGTTTGTGCTCCTTCTGCCCCTTCAAGCTCATTTCTGACCCTTTCTGTTCATTTCTATATATCTGTAGGCTGCTGCCCCCCCAAATCTAGGCTGCTGCCCTCAAATCTATGGGCTGCTGCCCCCCTCCCCAAATCTATGGGCTGCTGCCCCCAAATCTATAGGCTGCTGCCCCCCCAAATCTATGGGCTGCTATCTAAAGGGCTGCTGCCCTCAAATCTAAAGGGCTGCTGCCTCTAAATCTAAAGGCTGCTGCCCCCACCCCCTAAATCTATAGGCTGCTGCCCCCTCTCAAACCCTCCCTCCCAAATCTATAGGCTGCTGCTGCCCCCCTCTCAAACCCTCCCCCCATCCCCCACTTACCTGATCTGTAGTCTGTCTCTGTTGCCTGCATGTGTTTCTCCTCTCCCCTGCAGTTTCAATCAGCAGAGAGAAGCAGGGATAGATGCAGCTTCCTATCCCTGTCTCTCTCCATACACAGCGCCGGTATTGCAGTTCATTTTAAATCTCACACGAAATAGCAGAACAAGCTGAAAAATCCAGGGGGGGCAAGTGCCCCCCCTTGCCCCCCCCCTGCGGATGCCCATGATGGGGGGCATGGGTGTCCTAAGGAGGCCTTGCAGAAAACAACCCGGGGTGTTTTCTTGCAATAACCAACAATGGGCTCTCCTAAATCACAGTCAAAAAGCAATTGAAGATTGAGCAGTTACCTCCACACACTTTCTTCAACTTTTTTTGACTAAAATGATTGCATCAAAACACTCCATATAAAATACTGCGGGGTGTCAACTTTTCAAATATATACACGCTCATGGCAAGAAAGTACATTGGGATATCTGATAGGGCCCCCAAAAGGAAGATATGTAAAATTTGAAAAACGCATATCAGACATTTTGCTTTGCACCTCCCAGTGAACCCGACACACCTATGCATGGGTGGTATCGCTGTACTCGAGATGTTGCCGAGCACATATTGGGATGTCCTTTGGCAGTAACACCTAACAGGAGCTTAGAATCTATGCTCAAAGTAGAATGTGTGAGTGAAAAATAACACCACAAAAAAAAAATGACTACCCAAATGTTTGACAGAGACTGGTGGTAGTGTTGCAGTGTAAGCATGCAGAAGCCAAACACAGAAAGATTGGACACATGTCTTCAGGAAGTAACAGGCCTTTATTCACATTACCGATCGGGTCTCAGATGAACTCCTGTTCCAAAGGATCTGAGAGAGCAACACATAGTGTACATTCCTTATATAGCACTATAACTCCTCCCATTAATAGCTACACCCACATATACCTTTAACCAATCAATGAGCAGAATATAGACTTGTACATCTAGTCAAACCACATGGCTCATCCAAGACAAAGGAAATAAGTGCAATTTCAGTTCCTGCATTCCTGCACATGCTCAGTACACTGATGACAGTATCCTAGCTACATGTAGCTAACCAACTGACACAACATACACATATGCCACATGGAGATTTTGGCCTACTAAATTTTAACCATGCTGGAATCCCATCACATTCCCCCCTTTGATGCCTCTGATATAACATTATTCCAGATGCATCACCAATCACAGTTTTACCTACATCTCTCAAGTAGCCATTGAACCAGAGTAGACCTTGTAAGCATCTTAAAAACTCCTTCAACATTCTTCATCCTGAATATATTCTCTTCGGGCTAGGGGATCATATCTTCCAGACAGCCATTACATGAGCCGCTGTCTTTCTCTCTAGAACTCTCTATAATACTACGTAGGGACCTTACCACTAGTGGAATTAGACAGGGCAGGAGGAGGCACAAAAAAAAATAATTTCTACTCCTCCAACTAATGTCTTAATTCCTCCAAGCTGCTCATACCAACTTCCAAACCAACTACTTAGGTTATACCCATTCCAGACCTGAGTAGGTACATGCTCAAATTTAACCATGTGGCTTGTAAGTTCAGCCACTGCCTGCCCTTCATCATCTATGTGCAGACAACAGTTACTTAGATTAAACTTTCCGCATACACCTCCTTCTACTGCTAGTAAGTAATCAAGGGCTAGCCTATTCTGGTATATGGCTGATCACATCTTGGTATTTTGCTTAGCTAGAAGATTAAGCACTTGAGCTGTCTCATTAGTAATAATCTCAACTACCGCCTGTAGTCTAATAATGCGGTTGAGCATATATAATCGGAGTTCTATATCCATAAGTACCATCTTCTGCCCAAGTAGTAGGTCCAAAATAATTAATAATACGTTGAGGGGGCCACTCATTATCTTCCCAGCTACCTATATTCAAGGATGCTCTCTCCCTTTTATGATTTACATCGTAAACCTTAACTCCCAAGGTCTCTCCTGTTTCGATTGGCAACAAGAAGAAGGATGGCTTTGGCATACCTAATACACATGCCCCTTCCCATTCTTGTAGTAACTCCGAATAAGTTTTATTACCACAAATCCAGTATAAATTTGCTGGGGCTTTCCAACTAGATGTAGCCGATAAGTCAAACCATACCTCCCTTAAATGAGTGTAATTGGCAAACGGATTAGTAGGTTCCGAGACATTTGAAGCTGACCACCAAGTAGTATTTTTAGTATTAACATTATAGGCTTTTTGTCCCAAGCAAGTTAGCTCACCTACAGACGTGTTATACATTGTCCCTTTCCTGGCTATACAAACATGACCTATAATGGAGGTTTTTAACCACCATTCCAATTTACTTCTAGTACTTACTTGATGATCAGACTGGAAAGGTATCTGTTGTTCATATGTCTCAGAGCCAGGGTACCATATTTCCTTTGCCTCCCATGGCCACTGGTCTCCCATATTAGTACCCCCACACACATAGCAATTAGTTACATTAAGACAACCTGCAATACCCTCAGCCAAATCAATAAATAGGTTGTTAACATTATGGGGAATTTTATCCTCAGTACTCATCTCCTCATAAAAGGAATGAGAAACCTGATGAGTTTGAGTTGCCACTGTCTCAGTTTCAAGACCTACATATATTATTGTTCCTGAATCTACTCCTGTGCCATATATTTGGAACCCAAACAGACCTCCAAACCTGTCAATAAAGTACTGCAGATTGGAAATGGTCATGTGAACGGGGTTACACACATAGTTTTACAGTATGGTGTGGTAGGCAACCTTTGGATCATCATATCTTGATCCACTGTTTTTCCCAGGTTGCCCAACCTACACATGACCAATAGGGGCAGAAGTTAGTCTCTATTTGGGCAATCAGGATCAGTAGATCTTATACTGGGACATAAGTATTTATCATTAAACCCATAAGTTCGTTCCCATTTAAGATTACCACATACATTCCAAAGTCTTCCACTACCCGAAATCGCCTTACATGCATCAAATAGTAGAATACCCGCAGAATGTATGGTGCTTATCACAGTCCTATTTAGTAATGTCCCCTGGGAGTTACTATTCCGAATTACCAACCAAATTGTACGGGGTTGGAAATGGGGATCAAAAACATTTAGACTCTCCTGATATTGGCTTGCACACACTATAATCAATATCCAAATATCTACATTTAGATACAGATCCCTTACATTCATACTGTGAGTGCCAGATGAGAGTTTGGGATATTTTGTTACCTGTTTTAGTAGTCTTAATGCAACTATCGCAATTCGGTATGTCTGTACTCCTACCTTCCTGAAAAATCATAAAAATACTAAGACACAATAAAACACATTATTCCTGAAACCCTCATTTTTCTTCGACCGTGCGATGGCCTCTCAGCTTCCCGATTGTGAGGGCTGCAAGGATGTTGTTCTTCTGATCCTCACTTTCCTTCACAGAGATCCCTTCAAGATACTCTGGCTATGACACGTAGGCAGGTGGTCAGGCTTTATTATGGCCGTAAAAACACCTACTTGATGATCTTTGTAGACTTTTAACTAGAATGTCTCGCTATCCCCTCGTCACTCCGACTGAGTTGCACGCTTCAACCGGGTCCTGCAAGGATTCTCAGGATCTGGAGTAGCTTGCCAAGAGTCTGCTGCTGGTTTAACCTTAGAATGATGAATCCAAGGAGTCACTTCCACCACCTTTACAGCTGTTGGGGTAGATAAAAGAACAACATACAAAGGCTAACAGGATACACCCCGAGCTTTAACTCAATATGTATTGGTGGGATATTACGAGCAAGTCCTGGAGGATTATTTTCTTCCCATACTCCTGGAATGTCAAATAAGGATTCATCACTCTTAGGGTTAACACTTGTCACTATGGAATAGAAGCGCCATTCTTCTTCCCTTGGCACCGATATCACCATTATGCCTGGTAATCCCTTAAACTTCAGAGATGTTAATCCATTAGGTAAAAGGTTATCTGAGCTTAAAGCTTCGATAATAGATCTCGTCCTAAAAGTTGAATCGGACACTCTGGCATATATAGGAACTAATGCTTCACCACATGGCCTCTCAGAATACAAGTGCGACTCTTAAGAACCAGTCTAGCTGCACTTCTCCCAGTAGCTCCTATCACAGTTATAGTCTTCCCCGAAGGCGGAGCCACCATCTTAGTCACCACAGAATGTTCAGCACCTGTGTCGATCATGAAAGAACTTCTCTTTCCCCCCTATTGCTACATCGACCATAGGCTCCGCTCGACCAAGTGGGATGGAGCCCAGTCGGTATCAATAGTCTTCCATGATAGTGTCAGCCAGACCCGCAAAATCTCTATCCTCTCTTTCTCTAGGTCTCTGCGTGGGTGGATAGTATCTGTCTCCTTGAACACTTCCTCTACTATTCCCATCATTCCCTCTAAAACTTCCTCTTACTCTATAACTACCACTATAACCTCCTCATACCCTTCTCTCTCCTTGTCTATCACCTTCATACTACTCTCTCTGTGGACACTCACTCTTCCAATGTCCCTCCTTTCTACAATACGCACATTAATTCCTACTTAAAGTCCCTTGCTCAGCCTATTCTCATCTCCTCTATTCACTTCCCTGTCTTTCTACACTTAAGATAGCTACCGCTAGCATATCTGCCTTTTTCCTCATTTTACGCTCTTCCTCCATCTCCCTATTCATATATACTGTATTTGCAATCTCCATTAGCTGTATTATGGACATCCCTACAAATCCCTCTAATTTCTGTAATTTCCTTTTACTATCACCTTGGGCCTGGCTGACAAATGCTGAGTCTATCATTCGGAAGTTTTCAGGGGCCTCTGGATTAAAGGGAGTATACAACCTATTTGACTCAAGCAGTCTCTAATATGGGACTTCGGCAAGGCTGCTCAATAATAGGTTCCAGTCTAGGATTAGTAAAATAGGTGAAAGGGGGTGAGCTAATTTTATTAGTCAGCATTTGGTGGATGAAAAAATGTTTTTTTTTTTTTAAAGTGTTAAACCAAAAACCTACCAGTAGGTGTCACCAGAGGGTAATTGTATCAAAATAATCTTTATGGGTCTAATAAGAAAACTCAACTTTTAATATATTTATACATAAAATAAAACCTTATAGCAATAAATATATTAAAATAGGGTAAGCAATCCTACATCTATCTGTTATAAACAATGTATTATCAATGTAACTCCCGAAGATGGCCAGTAGGTGGCCTAGAGTGCCTCCCTAAAGTCAAATGAAACAAATAGACTTTAATTAATTATGTCCTATTTTATTATTACTTATTTTAATCAATGTCCACCCTGATATCTAGGCTTGATTAAATCTTTAGTTCTAAGGTAAATTAAACATTTCAGTTTGTAGTTTAGTAAAAGGGGACATTTTGGACAAAGCTGGGAGGGGCCCATCCAGTAACTAAAAAAAGACCATATACCATCTGATACCATTGATCATTGATTAGGGGGAGGGGTAGTACAGAAATACAAGAGTTTGAAACACAGGAACAGATAGGTATGTGGGTAGGCGGGGACAGTAGAGCAGGGGGAGTGCAAATACTGACTATATACCAGTTTTGGGAGTAAGAAATGGGCGTGGCTACTCTGGCTCTGGAGGATGTTTGGGGGGTTGGTAATCAGATGCCAGGGGGGAGGGGATGTCCAAAGCAGTTGTAATTAAGTCCTTAGTTCTGACCACCATATGGCTACATTGTTTCCCATATGACACAGTTTAATTCACCAAGGCAATTTTTCAACAATCAGTTTCCAACAGTCAATATATAGAAACTGATCATAGAATTCCGGCCTACTAGTTACAGCCACATGCACACCCTACACTAAATTTAAGTGAAGCCTGCTACATGGAGGCCATGCGGCCACCAGGACAAGCTACTCCCTACTTTTTTTTTTTTTTTTAAACATACAAGACAAAGCCTTGTGAATCAGAAGATTATTTCAACAGAGCATCTGATTCAAAAAGCTGTACAAATATACACAGTTTCAACAGTCACACCAATCTCCTTATCACCAGCAACACATTGCGCAGTCACTAGGCCCAAACACACACACAGGATCCTCACATGCTCAACAATATCACGACGTCGCACACACGAAATTAAATCAAAAACCCACCAAAGACTATACACTTATCAATGTAACTATTATTCAAACCATACAACTATCCACGCTATTAATCCATATAAACTAACCGATCACATAACATTTCAACAAATTCATCTCTACAATTATCCGTACTATAAATCAACTCTTGACTAACCAACTATATCACATTCTAGTAACCTCATCTTTACAGTCAGTGGTTATGGTACAGTTAGTAAGTGGTTATAATACAGTTTTAAAGTCACAGATCAGTTAGTAACAGTTATGGTATTATACATATAACATAAAACAGCAATTGTTAGTAATTTTTACACAATGTCAGTGGTTATGGTACATGTCAGTAGTTATGGTACCGTGCGCTATTTTACAGTTATACACACAATTTACACTCCCACTAGACAGCAGAGCTCTAACTTTCTAGTAGGACATACAAGTTAACCAATTCACCAACTACAATATATTTAACAACATTTACAATAATCCCAACTATTCTAACTGGCCAGCACCTCGAGAGCTTTCGATCTATTTATACACCAGAGATTCGATAAGTTCTTCGCTGCCCAGACACCACGTATAGCGAACTAGAGGGCAGAATTTACACAGTACCCAGCTAGTCTATTAAACTATCAATAAGCTAGTGGCTGGATTTACAACAGAGCACACTTAGTTAAGATAGGGTGAAATCTAGCAAACTATAATATACAACAGAGTATGCTAGTCTCCCGGTCCCCCCGACCTAGCGAACAAAATTTACACCCTAGATACGCTAGTCAAGACAGGACACCGGTGTCCGACATGAGCTATTTACACCAGAACTCAGTCTGACCCAAACCACCTATATTAGACGGGCTGACTACAGAGCGTCTAATTTCCAGATAAGTGTTGCGCTTTTCACTTCTTCCTTCTACTGAAGGGGCCAATACCAATAACCGGTTCCAAATATAAAACCCCTTGTGGGTCTACCGCTCTAACGGTATCAATCTCACCTGTTAATTTCTGGACCTGGGTTCACTCATAGACGGAACAATCCGGGACTCACTGCGCAGAAGCCGATGATCTCCTGGACAAAAGGCCAGTGGCGCCGAGACGAAAGGAGGTCCACGCAGTAGAAGTCCAGGATTGTAGCGTAGAAGGTTTGGTAAAAGTTTACCGTCTCAAATCTCTGTGCCAGCTTCCGTGCGATGAGGTTCCCGGCCCAATTGCACCAGAAATGTTGCAGTGTAAGCATGCAGAAGCCAAACACAGAAATATTGGACACAGGTCTTCAGGAAGTAACAGGCCTTTATTCACATTACCGATCGGGTCTCAGATGAACTCCTGTTCCAAAGATCTGAGAGAGCAACACATAGTGTACATTCCTTATATAGCACTATAACTCCTCCCATTAATAGCTACACCCACATATACCTTTAACCAATCAATGAGCAGAATATAGACTTGTACATCTAGTCAAACCACATGGCTCATCCAAGACAAAGGAAATAAGTGCAATTTCAGTTCCTGCATTCCTGCACATGCTCAGTACACTGATGACAGTATCCTAGCTACATGTAGCTAACCAACTGACACAACATACACATATGCCACATGGAGATTTTGGCCTACTAAATTTTAACCATGCTGGAATCCCATCACAGTAGAATTAGTGCATGTAAAGCATTGAAATGCCACCATGTGAAATGTCCTAGGGTGTCTACTTTTCAAAAACATACGTTTGATGGGGGTGAATTAAATTATCCGGCTTCAGAAATGTTCCATCTGGGACATAGGTGCATGATGGCCAGCTGTGTTTTTTTTTTCCATTTTTCATCATAATTTACTTTTTTTTTTTTCTAGTAAATTATATGATATGATAAAAATAATGGTATCTTTAGAATGACCATTTAATAGCGAGAATAATGGTATATAATATGTATAGGTACACTAAATGTGTAAGAGGCAAATTACATCTAAACACAACCACTGCAGAAATGTAAAAAGAGCCCTGGTCCTTAACGGTAATAAAATTGAAAAATGGCCTGGTCATTAAGGGGTTACAGGGAAACTGTAGTCACCAGAACAACTACAGCCTATTGCATTTGTTCTGGTGAGTAGAATCATTCCCTTCAGGCTTTTTGCAGTAAACACAGTGTTTTCAGAGAAAATGCAGTGTTTACCTTACAGCCTAGGCATAACTCCACTGGCAATACCCTCTGCATGCAGACACAGAACTTTCCTCATAGAGATGCATTGATTCAATTCAGCTCTATGATGAGATGCTGATTGACCAGGGCTGTGTTTGACTTGTGCTGGCTCTGCCCCTGATCTGCCTCCTTGACAGTCTCAGCAAATCCTATCGGGAAGCCCTGTGAGTGGCTCAGACCACCACTTCTGTTGATGCCAGCAGGCAGAGGCAGTTCACAGGTTTACAGGGGCAGAGGCAGCAGCTGCAGACTTGAATACAAGTAAATTTTACTATATTTAGAGAGGCAAGAGAGGGACGGGGGGGGCTAGACTGTGTTCCTAAACCTTGTGTGCCTTTAACTCTTTCTAGTGAATGAGTGACTAGAGTTGACCGAACCCGAACTGTAAATGGTGAGGCCAGAACAAGTACAGGCGATAGTAGTTTGGGTGGCTGACAGTGCCTCCAGTTCCTTCACATTGTCTCTCACCTGGTCCGCTCTGTAGAGAGTCTCAGGCGGCTGCAGCTTTGCCCGGGCGGTGCGTCCATGAGGGCGGACCGCACCGCCCGGGCGCAGCCTGAGGAGAGGCTGACAGGAGAGAAGCGCTCAGCGCTCAGCGATCCCTCCTGTCAGCTCCCTCACTGTAGCGTGGCCAAGCCCTGCAGCATTGATAGTCCGCGGGTACAGAGAGCAGCTGTCTCCTGTACCCGGCGTGCACTTCCTGTTAGTCCGGCGGGGTACAGGAGACAGCTGCTCTCTGTACCCGCGGACTATACTGTGCTCGGCCACGCTACAGGGAGGTAGGGGAGGGGGGATGAGAAAAAGGAGAGGGGGGGTGAAAGAGGAGAAAAGGGTGAAAAAGGAGAGTAAAAGCGAAAAAAGCGAAAAGAGGAGAGGGGGGTGAAAAAGGAGGGGTGAAAAGGAGGGGGGTGAAAAAGGAGGGGTGAAAAAGAGGGGTGAAAGCGAGAAAGGGGTGAAAAAGGAGGGGGCAAAAAGAGGAGAGAGGGGTAGGAGAAAGGGGGTGAAAGGAAACCCCAAACAAGGAGTGAAAGCAGCAAGTGAAAAAGAAAGGCGGCGAGCAGAAAGGGGGTGAGAGAGGGGTGAGAGGGGGTGAGAGAGGGGTGTGAGAGAGGGGCGAAAGAGGAAAGCAAGTGAAAAAGGAGAAAGGGCAGCGAAAAAGGCAGCCAGGTGCTGAAAAGAGGAGAGAGGGGAGAAAAGGAGAGAGGGAAGTGAGAGAGGGGAGAAGGGGTGAGAGGAGAAGGGGGGAGAGAGGGAGGTGAGAGAGGGGAGAAAGGGGTGAGAGAGAGGGAGAGAAAGAGGAGAAAGGGGGTGAAAGAGGAGAAAGGGGCGAAAAGGAGAAAGGGGTGAAGAAGGAGAGGGAGTGAAAAGGAGGGGGTGAAAAGAGGAGAGAGGGGGTGAGAAAGAGGAGAGAAAGGAGAGAAAGGAGGGGGGAGAGAAAGAGAAAGGAGGGGGGGGAGAGAAATTAGGAGGGGGGTGAGAAAGAGAAATTAGAGAAATTAGGAGGGGGAGAAATTGAAATTAGGAGGGGGGAGAGATATTAGGAGGGGGAAAGAGAAATTAGGGGGGGAGAGAAGAGAAATTGGGAGGAGGAGAAGGAAATTGGAGCGGGAGGAGAGATTGACATTCATCACATACACACAATGCACCCCTTGCACACAGAAAAACACACAATGCATTACACACACAGACACACATACACAAGCAATGCAACCGTTACACACAATGCATCCCTTACACACACAGAAACACACAATGCATTCATTACACACACTCAATGCACCCCTTACACACATTCAATGCATCCCATACACAGAAACACACCTTGCAGCCCTTACACATACAAACACAATTTCACACAATGCATTCCTTACACACATATCAGGACATCCCCTACACACTCCACCCCCTGTTAACAAACTCATTGGTGGAACATGAAGGTGGACCCTGGGACCCAGACCTTGAGCTGTGTAAAGGACCCCCAACCCCCAAAAAATGGAGCTGCTTCCCGTTCTCCCAGAACATTGATTTTTGTGACCACAGTTACAAACCGCCTGCAGAGAAACTGTTCTGCACCAGACCAGTGAAGCCAGACTGCAGCTAGAGCCCATCATCATCCTCATCTGGTTGTAAGTAGGCAATCTAGTATATTATTCGTGGCACTAAGCTCTAATTTACCTCACATTAAAGAAACACTATAGTCCCAGAACCACTTCAGCTTAATGTAGTGGTTCTGGTGTCTATAGCCTGTCCCTGCAGGCCTTTTAATGTAAACACGGCGGCACTGCAGCACTGGCGTTAGTTAACATGGCAAATCATATGGGTGGGGCATTGTGATGTCACATGGGGGGGGGCAAACTTTACTTTTGCCTAGGGCGGCAAAAATCCTTGCACCGGCCCTGGCTGGAGGCGGCTGTGTGAGTTGTGGCCGCACAGTGTCCCATGGTAGTTAGGAAATGTGTATGTGTGACTGTCTGCCTGTGACTGTATGTGACTGTCTGTAACTGAGTGTGTGACTGTCTGTCTGTAACTGAGTGTGTGACTGTCTGCCTGTAAATGTGTGTGTGGGGTGGTTTTGCAAAGTTTACAAATTGTAAAAAAAAAAAAAAGAGAACCTTTAAAATATTTTACAGGTTTTTTTGGGGTGGGGGGGGTGCCAAGCACAGGATCCGCCCTGGGTGCCAAATGCTCTAGGTACGCCCCTGAGTGCACTGATGCACAACGATTTATGTTTCAGGATGTGGACATGCGAGGACCACCGTCTCTGACGAAACACAGGTGTCAACTGCTGTGGCTTTCTGCAGTGTGCATGGCAGGGTTGAGGAGTGGGTGGAAGATGATGTGGAGGATGATGAGGTCCTAGACCCCGCATGGAATCAAGGTCATGCGAATGACATGTGCAGTTTGGAGGAAGAGGCGGTGGTTGCACAGAGGCACCAGCACAGCATAAGAGGGAGAAGGGTGCAAACGCTTGCTACTGCCCACCGCACCCAGGGACAGAGCACACCAAAGCCAGCTCCAAGGAGTTCCCTGGCGTGGCAGTTCTTCAATGTGCTGCCGAAAAGACACGAGTGATTTGCACACTGTGCAATCAGAGCCTGAAGCGAGGCATAAATGTTCTAAACCTGAGCACAACCTGCATGACCAGGCATCTACATGCAAAGCATGAGCAGCAGTGGAGTAAGCACCTCAAAAACCAAGAAAGCTCTCAGGCTCCTCCTGCTTCCTCTTCTGCTGCTGTCTCTGCCTCTTCTTCCACCTCTGGAGTGACAGTGGCATCCCGCAAACAGAGAATGTGGCAACAATGCCACCACGTCCGCCACCATCCCCAAGCATCTCCACACTGTCCCATGGAAGGGTTCAGCTATCCATCTCCCAAACACTGGAGAGAAAGAGGAAGTACCCCCTCCCCTCCCGCGATCCCTGGCCCTGAATGCCAGCATTTCAAAATTCCTGACCTTTGAAATGCTGTCATTCCGTCTGGTGGAGACAGTTTTAAAAACCTGATGGTGATGGCCATCCCACAGTACGTGGTTCCCAGCCGCCACTACTTTTCCAGGTGAGCCATCCCTTCCCTGCACAACCAATTGGTGGACAAAATCAGGTGTGCACTGCGCAACGCCATCTGCGGCAAGGTCCACATAACCACTGATACCTGGACCAGTAAGCACAGGCAGGGACGCTATATTTCCCTAACTGCAAACTGGGCAAATGTAGTGGCAGCTGGGCCTGAGGCGGATAGCAGTTTGGTGCATGTACTTCCGCTACCGAGGATTGCAGGGCATTTCTCTTTGCCTCCTGTTGCCTCCTCCTCCTACTCCGATTCCTCCTCCTGTACCACCTCCTCATCCGGTCAGCTTAACACCTTCAGCACAGCAAGGGGGAAATGACAGCAGTCTGTTTTAAAACTCATATGTTTGGGGGAAAAACCCCACACCACGCAGGAGCTGTGGACGGGCATGGAACAACAGGTCGATGAGTGGTTGTTGCCACTGTGCGGGCCGTCTGTGTGCGCTTTTGGCAATCTCACCCTGCTGCTGCTCGCCTGTCTGCGCTGCAGCGTAACTTCGGCCTTCCCGCTCACCGCCTCATATGCGATGTGCCCACAAGGTTGAAATCCACCTTGCACATGCTGGAGAGACTGTGCGAGCAGCAGCAGGCGATAGTGGAGTTTCAGACAGAAAAAGAAAAGAAACCGCGCCCCAAATAGTAATTATAAAATAGTATACGTACACAAAAACTTTTTAAATGATTCGCATTTAACCTCAAAGATAAAAACAGAGAGAGAATACAATAGTGCAATATTATTTGATAAATAGGTGAGGTATTGGAATGGATTAAAGCAATGTACACTCACATTTGATAGAGCTGACTAGGAGCTCTACCGTAATTCGCATGGATGGAACAATCCCCGTCTAAGGATCTATGTGGAAGCGAGTGTCTCCAATATTCCAATTTCAATGTGCAGCAATATAAAAGACATAAAAGAAAACTCCAATATTGTAGTATATTCCGGTAAATTGAAGAGAAAATTGAATAAAATGTAATACTCACATTTACTAGAGCAGAAATTGGCTCTAGTGTACTCAGCTTGGGTGGTATGATCCCCACCTGAGGATATGGTGACCAGGAAGTAAAATGATGAATAGAAAATAAATAGGTGTATATAACTTTAAAATACACTATTTATTGACAATATGATAAGACAAAAACAAAGTGGCTATAAAAGAGTCCCACTTGACACGTTTTGCCTATCACAGGCTTCTTCAGAAGTGTGGGAGAGTCCTTAAGTGTGTCCTTTATATAGGTTATTCAATTATGAGAAGTTACTTCCTGGTGTGTCCAATATGCTGTTACCACTCGTGGAACGCATATGGTAATATTGTGTGTTCCAGCTAGAAACGCATCGGCGCCATTTTGGAACCGCATACGTTCCATTCGGCAAATGCTGTGCTTAGAATATCATTACAAAGGTGGTTCCATTGATACCAGCTGTGTCAAGTCTGTTTTGAAAACATGGCAACACTATCTTCTGCTACGTGTTGTAGATGAGAGCATGTTCGCGGCGTCCATGGGAGAGGACGTCACAGGGTCTCCATGATCATGCTTAGAAATAGAGCAGCAGTTTCCGTGGCCATATTTAAAAAGGGCAAAGTGTGGGAGACACAGAGACTCAATCAACGTTGGTTATTACATATTAATCTCTCAATACCCACATATTAGATTCCAATAACTAAAATCCTACAATAGAGGTGCTTAAAAAACTGTAAAAAGGGATAAGTATAAAAATGGTATAATCATAAAATGGAGACATATATCCAAAAAATTAAAAAAGTACTGATATTTGGAATTTAAAATGAAACACTAGTAAAAAGAAATAAATTTATTTTTTCATGTGTACCAGAGTAATAGTATACATATGATAAAAGTGCAAAGATATACATTATACCAAGGATATATAAAAATCATATATATAGAAAAAATAAATAGAAAAAAATGTATACTTATAGGTGGCACAGATAAAGTAGTGATGGAGAGGTCAGAGATGGAACAAGGGTCAATATAAAGGCATAGTGATATTAAAAGATTATAAAACACTGTATCGATAAAAGACATTGCTATAAAAAAATGAAACAAATCAAATTCTATGTTTAGCCCTTTTGGGTATAATGTGTCCATATAGTAAACCCATTCCATCTCTGTACGTCCAATTTTCTTAATAAAATCTCCTCCTCTCCAGTGGTTCTTAACAGTGGCAATCCCCATAAAAACAAGATTTCTGGGATTATTATTGAGTGCAGAAATGGGATGAGACAGAGTGGTTCTTGTAACCCTTTTCTATGTTTCTGCAGTGCTCTGCCACTCGTTTTTTTAAAAGGTCTGATCGTGCGTCCAATGTATTGGAGGCCGCATGGGCCACATTCTTACTGTTACAAGTAATTGTCTCCTTAATATTATATATTTTCCCGGTATTATTTGATTTGAAAGTGGTCCTTAATTTAGATGTTTGTTTGGTTTTGTTGCACGCTACGCATGAGTTGCATTTATAAAAACCCTTGTTACTTTTCATAAAATTGTCTATTCTCTTGTCTTCTACCTTTGTATATTTTTTTTTGTCAGGTGCTTCTTTAGATTAGGAGCACCCCTGAACACTATCTTAGGTTTTTCTGGGATGAAATCCTTTAAAATAGTATCTTCTTTCAATAAGTGCCAGTGCTTGTTTAGAATCTTTTTAAGTTCTCTGTTTTTGTTATTATAGTCTAATACAATTGGAAAAGATACATTTTGTTTTTGCTTTTGAACTCTTTTTTTGTATAATAGATCTTTTTGGTTAGCTGCTAATGCATGGTCAATTGTGGATTGAATTATTCTATTATCATATCCTTTTTGTAGGAAGCTTTTTTCATTTTTTCTGCTTGTTGTTTAAAAATGGTTGTTTCGGTGCAGTTTCTCCTTAATCTGAGCATTTGACTTTTGGGTATACTATCTAACCAAATTGTCATGTCAACTGTTCATGTCTATGTAATTACCTCTTTAAAATGTCTTCGTGTTTATTTTAATATCTTTGATATAGATGTTCAAGTCTAAATATGTGATTTGGGTATCACTTATATCTGAAGTTAGGACAATCCCTTCCTGATTAGAATTTAAAAATGTGATAAAATCTCGTGCAGATCCTTTCCATATAAATAGGAGATCATCTACATACCTCGAATAGGACACCAGGTTTTCTGCCCAGCCATGTCCACTCCAAATATATGTATCAGCCATGTAGAGGTTTGCATAGCTGGGCGCAAACCTGGTGCCCATAGCCATGCCTCTCTTTTGTAAATAAAAACTATTTTTAAACCAAAAATATTTATTTAAAATTAGGTCTATGCCTTCAATTAAAAATTCTATCTGGTCCTGCGGTATTTTATAATCTTTCTCTAGAATTGTTCTTACTGCTTTACAGCCCTTCTTGTGTTGAATAATGGTATATAAAGACTGCACATTGCAAATAATTAATAAAAAGTTTTTCTCCCAATTAATATTTTCTAATTTATTCAAAAGAGGTATTGCATCCTTGAGATATGACTTAGTTTTTACAACATAGGGTTGCAATAGAATATCAATATATTCGGACACGTTCGAAAGAAGAGATCCTATGCCTGAAACTATCCGGCGACCAGGAGGTCAGTTAAGCTTTTATGGATCTTTGGGAGGAAATAATCTTAGGGTGTTGAATATTTATATATTGAAATTAATTCTTGTTTAGGATCCCAGACTTCATTCCCTTCTCCAAAAACACCTGAAAAATATTTTTTATTTATGATGTGGGGTTGTTTGGGAGTTTTAATGTATGTATCCAAATCATTAAGTTGTTTATATGCTTCATTTTCATATTGCTCTTTGGATAGAATAACAAGATATTTTAAATTCTTGCATACTTTTTTCAAACATATGTAGTGCACTAGATTTGTAATGTGCAGTGTAAAAAGTAGATTTATTCTTTAGATTACTTCGTATGTATTCATTATCTCTGTTTGTATCTATAATTTTATACGTGGTATCTTGTGTGTCGTTTGACCTAGAAATAAAGAAACGTTTTAAGGTTGCATTTCTGACAAACTTATTAATATCAATATAAATTGTAGTGGAGCTGCAATATTAAATCCCTATATCTCTGCTGGTAAACAAAAGTAATCCAAGAAAAGCGCTGAATGAAGGCAATATCCCAAATCCCCCAGTAAATGGACAAAACACAGTTCTGGGAGTCAACTGAAGGCTTTATTGAAACAGCACCATATTTATGTGATTTCCACTGTACATGGTTTCTAGACTGGGACAGCAGGGGTTTTAATTAAATGGACTGTGTGGGAATCTGACCATATGCATACTCCTGGAACCCATCCAGTAGCCGATCTACCATCCTTTGAAAAGTAGCCGGAGCGTTTTTCATCCCGAATGGCATGACTTGAAACTGATACAGGCCAAACGGGGTGACAAACGCCAACTTGGGGATGGCATTCTCGGCTAAAGGAATCTGCCAGTACCCCTTGCACAAGTCAAAAGTAGTGAGGTACTTATCTAGCAGCTCGTCTATTCGCGGCATCGGGTAGGCATCAGACACTGTTTTGTCATTTAGCCTCCGGTAGTCAACACAGAAACATGTCGTGCCATCCTTCTTGGGTACTAGCACAACCGGCGATGCCCAGGGGCTATCGGAATGTTCGATAACCCCCTAGCTGCAACATCTCTTCAATTTCCTTATGCATATGTTCCCTGACTGCTTCAGGGATACGATATGGGGTCTGGCGCATCGGTAGCTGTCCTGGGGTCTCTACCCAGTGAGTGGCCAGCGGAATGTACCCTGGTAAATTAGAGAAAGTGGCTACCTTAGGCACAATTAACTCCTGTACCTGGGCAGGCTCCTGAGGACTTGGCCGCTCCCCCAGCTGAACACCCATGGAGTTCTCTGCCTGATCTTCTCGCTCTAATAAGTCGGGTAGCAGAAGATTCTCCTGATCCTCAGAGGCTGATGCGCATATAGCTGCCACGTCCTCTATCCTCTCATGGTAGGGTTTGAGCATATTCACGTGGAGCATGCATCTCTTCCCTACCCCTGAGTAGAGGCCAATCACATAAGTGATGTCACATGTCTGTTCCACCACCTGGTATGGGCCCTGCCAGGTGGCCTGCAGCTTGTCATTGCGGACAGGTTTTAAAATCAAAACTTTCTGTCCCACTTGAAAGCTGCGTATTACGGTACCCTCAGCATGAAATGTGCAAACCGCCGTTTAGTGAATGCTCCCCTTTCGCAATAACATAGGCTGCATGCGTATCCAGTATAATCATGTGAATCGCAAGCCAGGGAACGCTGAAAACTCACGAATGGGATCCGGACGGGCACTTCACTCCACGAGCTCCAAACTCACGAATCGCCAATATTAGCCGAACGCAGGTATCTCCCAAGCGGATAA
Source organism: Pelobates cultripes (assembly GCA_933207985.1). NCBI lineage: Eukaryota > Metazoa > Chordata > Amphibia > Anura > Pelobatidae > Pelobates > Pelobates cultripes. The sequence continues at coordinate 157,945,133 of OW240912.1, forward strand.
TAATCCCATCCAGCAGTCTGTAGTCGTCGGTAATAAAACCCCCCAATAACGAGACCAAGCTCCGCATTGTGGGTAAAACAAGAACTGGCTTTACTGTGGGCTACCTACCTGTATTTATGCAGATCTCCCACTTGGGGGACATTCCCCTAGGGAACCAAATGGGAGACTGTAACAATAGACAGACATATGGCAGGTTAGAATCCAACAGACACAGAATATTCCCACCATGCATTAGTATTTCCTCCCCTCTGCCCTGGAGATATTTGAGAAGTAATTTAATTATCTCCAGGACAGAGGCAAATCGCCATTTTAAATTCAACATAGCAAAACATATAAAAATACATAACTTTACAAGTGTCGAATGTTACCCATTCGTATCACATATCCCCAGATAGCCTGGATCTAAGTGCATATTATTGGCGAATAGCGCTCAGATCCCACACACATAGTTAAATCGCCATGGAGTCAAAGTCTATTACAGTTCTTCGGTATGCGATTGACTCCATGGGAAGGCTATCTGGGGTAAGTCCATTCGTGCATTTAAACCTCCCGAACGGCCGGTGTTCGCACACTTCTGTCGATTGAGAAGGGAGGTTGGCGGCTTCAGTGGTGTTCAGCTGAAAAAGTGTCCGTTTTCAGTTCCATGAATTAAGCGTCGAACACCGCTGGTCTTTCGTATGGTTTAAAATGGCCGCCGCCTCGTGGTCGACATACGAACGACGACCACCCTGTATTCGGTTTTAATTGAGAAGTGTCTGTGGTTAACCGCAACGTTCTAATTGGGATCAAGAGGTTAACCAGCAGCACACTTCTCTTCTGGGTGGCTGTCCGTTCGGTAGTTTTGTTCGGCGGAGAAGTCAATTCACGGAACAGGGGCATACGTACGGGTAATATTATACCATCGGTGCTGGTGTTGTTGAGCCGCTTGGAGGTTTACCCGTACGTTCTGGGTTAGAGCCTCCAAGCAGTCCCTGAACTCCATCTGCACTGCTTTCCCCTTCCCAATGCTCTCTAATTAAATCTAGGGGTCCTCTCACGTTCCTCCCAAACAACAATGCAAAGGGGGAAAACCCAGTGGACTCTTGAGGTACCTCTCTGTAGGCGAAAAGCAGATGGGGTAAAAATCTCTCCCAGTCCTTATGGGCCTCTCCAAATGTACAGAGCATCTGCTTTAAAGTTCCATTGAACCTTTCACATAACCCATTGGTCTGAGAGTGGTAAGCAGAATTCACAATAGGCTTAATGCCTTTCCAGAAATAAGAATTTGTGTGTTTTCAAGGCGCTTTCAGTTAATAATTGAATAGAATGACAGCAGCTACCACACAAATAGGGACTCTCTACCCTATAGATTAGTACAAAAAAGATTAGGTGTACACTCAGTATTGGAAATTAATGATAAAAACCACCACTGGTGTGCATATGGAGCGCTTACAAATTTGTTGACTCACCCATATGGGTTAACATACATATGTATGGAAAACGTGACTCATAGCGATATATCTGAAACAAATGTAAATGCAAGAAATAGTGCAGATAACGTTTTCAATAAGTGCAGTGAGGGAATATTCTATATGGTCTCACTCACATGTAGCAGAGCCCTATAGGATAGGCTCAGATCTCAATGGCCTGCGTGTGCTTATGGTGACACAGTACCCAATCGGTCCTCTAGGCGTCTGGAGATCCTTATGCATACATGAGAGAGAGAGAGAGAGAGAGAGAGAACAAGGGGAAGAGGAGAACCCCTAGTGCGGTCAATCCCAATGTACAATGTCAAATAGTGCAGAAAAAAGTGGTTTCTCACCTGATGTGGAGCCCTATACCTGGCTCCTGGTGTGTAGGTGTCTGTGCCTTTTAAGGGGGCAACTACCCTTCTTTAAGCAGCAATAATGGAGGGTGGATTCCAAATATAAAACAAAAACAAAATTTATTAAATAAAGTAGTAAAAACTTACAAGTAAAATATAAACAAAATTGTGAGAAATTATAAAATGTGGAATCTTCAATCCTCCAGCCGAAACATGTTTCACTGTACCCAGACAGCTTTTTCAATCGGTAATATAGTTGCTGCTGTTACTTGTTTAAATACTTTGTACTACCTCCTGTGTGGTCCTTCAAACTTCCCTCCCTCCAATCCGCTGGCGTCCTTTTTCATGAACAGCTGTACTGTGTTAGTAATGAGAATGCTCCGGTCTCGGAACAAGTCATGTGACCCGAAGCATCACGTGCCGCATCACAAATTGGGCGTGTATTCAATGTAGGGCTCACAGTTCCATATCGTCCATTTTGAAGTTGGGCAAAATGCCCTTCCTTCAACCAAGTCCGTTCCTATTTACAAGCCAGATGCTCAGTTTGAGCGATATATAAACGAAAAAATGAAGGGAGAAAGGGGGATAGTATTATTGTATATTGCTTACAAGTTAATTCATAAAATTTACATATCAAAAAATAAAAACATCTAGTGTTTTTCATTCAAAGTGACAGTACATGCATAAAGACAGGTGGTGAATAGGAGTATGCTCTTTTAAGAGAAATGCTGATTATTATTGAATAGGTCTCCATTGTGTCAGCAGCTTATCTTCAATGATGATATCAATATTAAAATATATATATAAAAAACATATAAATATATAGTAGGTTCCTAGCTGGTCTCCCATACAAGTACTAACCAGGCCTAAGCCTGGATGGCTTCTGAGATCTGACAAGATCAGGCATTTTCAGACCGGTATGGCCATAGAGTAAATATTTAAAATGTATGAAACATACTAATAAAAAAATTATTTAAGTTAAAAAATGGCATAACTCAAAATCATCATTGAGACCATTAGGCTGCATGGTATTCAGGTTAAAAATCCATTGCATCTCCCTTTGGCCTAATTTTTTAATAAAATCTCCCCCTCTCCAATCGGGTGATACCCTCTGAATTGCATGGAATTCTAACTGGGTGGGATCGCTATTATGTTTATTTTTAAAATGTAAGGAGACACTGTGCTTTTCATAGTTGTTCCTAATATTCCTAATGTGTTCCTGTACTCTAATGTGCAACTTTCTTTTGGTGCGCCCTACATATACAAGTCCACATGGGCATATCAAGAGATAAATAACTCTCGTGGACTGACAAGTAATTAGCTCGTTGATCTTAAACATGACTTTTATTTTGAGGGTGTGAGAATTCTTTTACTAGTCTTTTCTTACTTTTTGAGTTCTTGCACGCACCACAGTGTCCACAACCATAAAACCCTTTTGTTTCGTTGAAAAAGTCCCTATTACATCTTTTTAGGGAAATATGGTTAGATGTTAAAGTGTTTCTTAAATTCTTTACTCCTCTATAAACAATCTTAGGCTTCTCCGGAAGAATACTATTAAGGAGGGGGTTATTTCTTAAAATTGGCCAATACTTTGAGACAATTTTTCTAATTTCTTTACTTTTACAGTTAAAGTCACATATAAGTCCTATTGTTTGTGGTTCAACTTTATTTTTAGTGTTATATTTAATTAGATCTCTTCTGTCCTTTATTTTGACTTCTTCAAGGGCTTTCCCCAACATTGTCTCGTTATATCCCTTCTCTCTAAAATCTTTCAGAATTTTGTGGGATTGTTCTTGGAATTTACATTCCTCCGTGCAATTCCTCCTTATCCTGAGCAGTTGCGCTTTGGGTGCATTCAGCAACCATGGGGAGAAATGGCAGCTATTCTCCCCAATGTAGCTGTTAACATCCACAGGTTTGAAAAAAGTACATGTCTTCAAACATGCATCCTCAACATAAATTTAGAGGTCCAGAAATTCCACTAGAATCTTGCTATAATTCGAGACTAATTTAATTCCCCAATCGTTATTATTCAGATGGTCCAAAAAAGATATCAGGGATGTCTCATCCCCTTGCCAAATGAAAAATATGTCGTCTATGTAACGGCGATAGGCAACGAGGTTCGCGCTCCAACTACCATCATGGTAAATAAATTCTTGGGGAGGGAAATTAAGATTCAGTGGGAAATAGCCACTATGGAGAAGTATAGAAGGGAGGAGATCACGCCAAGGGGTCTTAGATTCGCAAAGAATCCTTCCTTCGATCAGGAGGAGGAGGACTTCATTAAGGAGTGGTCGGATCTCTTGGAAAGCTTCTCCTTTGGACTAATAGATCTCATTATAAAAAGAAGAAAGGAAAAATTGATTAAATTAGATACTGAAATCAATACCCTAAAAGCGTTTTTGACTATAAACATGCCCCCAGAACAATACACCAATACCTTAGAGGAAATCCAAATAAATTTGGAGAAACTTGAGAAAGGGGTGATAGAAATTAAAAAAAGAAAATATTTAAGAGATAAAACTGATTACGCAAGGGGTGAAGTCAGAACTTTTTTTAAGAACAACCATAATCACCGAGATAGATATGATGCCACAAGAGACGAGAGATATGAGGATAGATATAAAATCAAACAGTATTATCGCAATGAGGGAAGCCCAAGCAGACCTAACAGATTACTAAAACAGACTACGACACCAATTCGTAGAAAACTAACACCTAAATGGAGACATCTATCTAGAGGAGGTAAAAGAGGAACACCAAATAGAAACCTTAGGGAAGATAAGAGATCACCAAAACCAGTGGGAATACCCACACATAGAGAACAGATCCCCACGAGGTATGGAAATGTATCTAGGGATACAAAAGGGACACCAGATAGGCACTTTAGGGAGATAAAAAGATCACCAGAACCAGTGGTAAGGAGGAAAATACAGACTAGTAGGAGCGATCAGCATCCGGTAGAAAGAATACGAAGGGGGATAAATAATAGAACTGATTGGGATGAAAAGAAAAAAATCCCTACTTATAACAGATTTAATGCCCTCAACACTCAACACAAAGAGGAGGATTTTTGTGGAGACTACATGAAGGGCAGGTACAAGGACAACAGACTAGGCTGGGGAACCCCAGGAAAAAGAGGACGGAGTATAGAGGACGGGGAACTAGAGGAGAAATTCTTTTACAAAAAAGGAAAAAAAGTCAGAGAATAAAGGGAAAAGGTATTTTTAATTTATCATCAAAAACACTTACTAATCCCCAAATAAATCTACTTGAGAAGGGACTTAAATTTGCGCCCACTAAAGCACTTGATAAGTTCAGTATCTATGTAGATCTTAACAGATTCAAAAGGAAAATGTGTTTGAAAAAATTCTTCCTAAAAAAGCCAATCACTAGGCCAGAAGTACCCATAGAAAGGTCGGAGGCTGTGCACACTGAACTTAAAGCAAAATCTTCACTCTATCCTAGGATCTGTATCTCAGAAGAGATGTAAACCTTTGAAAAGATGGTGATGAAGGATATAGAAAAGATTAAAAAAACAAATCAAAAACAATTCAACCTTAATTATGGGGAAAGACAGACATTGAAGGAATTAAGGCAGGACAATTCATTGGTAATTAAACCAGCAGATAAGGGTGGGGGTATAGTCATTTTGGACAGCGAAGACTATGTAAAAGAAGCCCTTAGACTCTTAGGAGATGACAAGACATATAGAATCTTGACGAAAGATCCAACTAGCGATATAAAAATCACATATGACACTCTCATAGAGGAGGGAAAAGAACGGAACATTCTAAATGAAAAAGAGTATGCGTTTCTAAACATGACACAACCTATAATACCGGTCTTTTACCACCTCCCCAAAATCCATAAAGATAGGATAAAACCTCCAGGGAGACCTATTGTATCTGGGATTGGGTCAATTTCCAGCAGACTATCCCAGTACGTAGATAGGTGTCTCCAACCAGTGGTTACCAAATGTCCTAGTTACCTGAAGGACACCTCCAATATCCTCCAAGTTTTAACAGATCATAAGTGGAAGGAAAATAGCTTTTTGGTGACAGCTGACGTTAGTTCGCTGTACACCATTATTTCTCACGATAAAGGGTGTCAAGCGACAGAACATTTTTTACAGCAGTCAGGAACATTTCCAAGTGGACAAATTGATTTTTTAGTTAAAAGTATCAGATGGATACTGAATAACAATTATTTTTGGTTTAACGATCTTTTCTACTTACAGATATGTGGAATGCGATGGGCACGAGGTTCGCGCCAAGCTATGCAAATTTATTCATGGCTTTGTGGGAACAAGAATTTATTTACCAAGATGGTAGTTGGAGCGCGAACCTCGTTGCCTATCGCCGTTACATAGACGACATATTTTTCATTTGGCAAGGGGATGAGACATCCCTGATATCTTTTTTGGACCATCTGAATAATAACGATTGGGGAATTAAATTAGTCTCGAATTATAGCAAGATTCTAGTGGAATTTCTGGACCTCCAAATTTATGTTGAGGATGCATGTTTGAAGACATGTACTTTTTTCCAAACCTGTGGATGTTAACAGCTACATTGGGGAGAATAGCTGCCATTTCTCCCCATGGTTGCTGAATGCACCCAAAGCGCAACTGCTCAGGATAAGGAGGAATTGCACGGAGGAATGTAAATTCCAGGAACAATCCCACAAAATTCTGAAAGATTTTAGAGAGAAGGGATATAACGAGACAATGTTGGGGAAAGCCCTTGAAGAAGTCAAAATAAAGGACAGAAGAGATCTAATTAAATATAACACTAAAAATAAAGTTGAACCACAAACAATAGGACTTATATGTGACTTTAACTGTAAAAGTAAAGAATTTAGAAAAATAGTCTCAAAGTATTGGCCAATTTTAAGAAATGACCCCCTCCTTAATAGTATTCTTCCGGAGAAGCCTAAGATTGTTTATAGAGGAGTAAAGAATTTAAGAAACACTTTAACATCTAACCATATTTCCCTAAAAAGATGTAATAGGGACTTTTTCAACGAAACAAAAGGGTTTTATGGTTGTGGACACTGTGGTGCGTGCAAGAACTCAAAAAGTAAGAAAAGACTAGTAAAAGAATTCTCACACCCTCAAAATAAAAAAGTCATGTTTAAGATCAACGAGCTAATTACTTGTCAGTCCACGAGAGTTATTTATCTCTTGATATGCCCATGTGGACTTGTATATGTAGGGCGCACCAAAAGAAAGTTGCACATTAGAGTACAAGAACACATTAGGAATATTAGGAACAACTATGAAAAGCACAGTGTCTCCTTACATTTTAAAAATAAACATAATAGCGATCCCACCCTGTTAGAATTCCATGCAATTCAGAGGGTATCACCCGATTGGAGAGGGGGAGATTTTATTAAAAAATTAGGCCAAAGGGAGATGCAATGGATTTTTAACCTGAATACCATGCAGCCTAATGGTCTCAATGATGATTTTGAGTTATGCCATTTTTTAACTTAGATAATTTTTTTATTAGTATGTTTCATACATTTTAAATATTTACTCTATGGCCATACCAGTCTGAAAATGCCTGATCTTGTCAGATCTCAGAAGCCATCCAGGCTTAGGCCTGGTTAGTACTTGTATGGGAGACCAGCTAGGAACCTACTATATATTTATATGTTTTTTATATATATATTTTAACATTGATATCATCAATGAAGATAAGCTGCTGACACAATGGAGACCTATTCAATAATAATCAGCATTTCTCTTAAAAGAGCATACTCCTATTCACCACCTGTCTTTATGCATGTACTGTCACTTTGAATGAAAAACACTAGATGTTTTTATTTTTTGATATGTAAATTTTATGAATTAACTTGTAAGCAATATACAATAATACTATCCCCCTTTCTCCCTTAATTTTTTCGTTTATATATCGCTCAAAATGAGCATCTGGCTTGTAAATAGGAACGGACTTGGTTGAAGGAAGGGCATTTTGCCCAACTTCAAAATGGACGATATGGAACTGTGAGCCCTACATTGAAAACACTCCCAATTTGTGATGCGGCACGTGATGCTTCGGGTCACATGACTTGTTCCGAGACCGGAGCATTCTCATTACTAACACAGTACAGCTGTTCATGAAAAAGGACGCCAGCGGATTGGAGGGAGGGAAGTTTGAAGGACCACACAGGAGGTAGTACAAAGTATTTAAACAAGTAACAGCAGCAACTATATTACCGATTGAAAAAGCTGTCTGGGTACAGTGAAACATGTTTCGGCTGGAGGATTGAAGATTCCACATTTTATAATTTCTCACAATTTTGTTTATATTTTACTTGTACGTTTTTACTACTTTATTTAATAAATTTTGTTTTATATTTGGAATCCACCCTCCATTATTGCTGCTTAAAGAAGGGTAGTTGCCCCCTTAAAGGCACAGACACCTACACACCAGGAGCCAGGTATAGGGCTCCACATCAGGTGAGAAGCCACTTTTTCTGCACTATTTGACATTGTACATTGGGATTGACCGCACTAGGGGTTCTCCTCTTCCCCTTGTTCTCTCTCTCTCTCATGTATGCATAAGGATCTCCAGACGCCTAGAGGACCGATTGGGTACTGTGTCACCATAAGCACACGCAGGCCATTGAGATCTGAGCCTATCCTATAGGGCTCTGCTACATGTGAGTGAGACCATATAGAATATTCCCTCACTGCACTTATTGAAAACGTTATCTGCACTATTTCTTGCATTTACATTTGTTTCAGATATATCGCTATGAGTCACGTTTTCCATACATATGTATGTTAACCCATATGGGTGAGTCAACAAATTTGTAAGCGCTCCATATGCACACCAGTGGTGGTTTTTATCATTAATTTCCAATACTGAGTGTACACCTAATCTTTAATGCCTTTCCAGAGTTGGTGGGTTACTTCGGCTGTGAATTGCGTACCCCTATCGGAGATTATCTCCTGTGGGAACCCCACACGGGAAAATTCTTTCATTAAGGCTTCTGCCACCATCTCTGAGTGAAAATTAGAGAGGGCTACTTCCTCGGGGTACCTGGTGGCGTAATCAACCACGGTCAAGATGTACTTCTTGCCGGAGGGATTGGGTTTGGGTAGGGGTTCTACTATGTCTATGGCCACCCTACTAAACGGCTCTTCTATAATGGGTAGCGGGCATAATTTGGCCTTGTGTCGGTCACCCCTTTTGCCTACTCTCTGACAGATGTCACACGTCTGGCAGTACTGCCTAACATCTTTAGATATACCTGGCCAGAAGAATGCATGGGTCAGTCGGTATCTAGTTCGGGTCATACCCAGATGTCCAGACAACGGAATGTCATAAGCAATCCTAAGGAGTTCCTGTCAGTATTTCTGAGGTACTACCAGCTGTCTAGTAGTAACATTTACAGATCCCCCCACCACCCTTTCAGCAATACGGTATAATAACCCCTTTTCCCAGGCATACCGCTCCCCCTCTAAACCTGTCTGATCAGAGGTCACCCTATCTCTATATACCTCCAACGTAGGGTCTACCTTAACCTCTGTCCCAAATTCAGTCAGGGTATCCCAGGGAACACGAGTCATAGGGGGTACATTGTCTTTTGCCTGAGCCTCAGAGTGTGTGGATGAAGCCGTTGTCCGAGCCTGTTGCCTTGTGGTTACCGGATGCGCCTCTTGGAGAGGGGCTTGAAAAAAAAAAAGCCAAAGTCATTCTGCCTAGGTCGTTCCCCAGTTCTTGCATCAGGCCCACCTCCACCATACCTTCCCCCACACCCCAATTCTAGTGGACTTTGGCTGTTAATGGTAATCGGTACATCGCTCCCCCTGCTACTCGAACTGCCATGGATCCGCCTGTGTGTGCCGAGCCTGGAACCAGATGAGGTACTACTAGGGTCAGAGTGGCCCCTGAGTCTCGGACCCTTGCACTTCTCTCCCATCCAGGGTTACCATCTGGCGATGAGGGTGCCGATTGTCTGTAGCTTGTACATATATCACGTCATGAAGTACTCCCAGGGGCTCTTCCGTGTGACTAAACATTAGTTCCTGGGGTGCTGGCTCTGCCTGCTAGTGGTGAGCAGCTGCTCGTGGTACTGGGTTTTGCCTTACTTGGCTCCAGGCTTGACGACTCCGGTTCTGAGTACATTCTCTCGCCATGTGGCCCCATTGTTTGCAGGTATGGCACTGAATGTTGGACCGGCCATTGTATCGGGACGGTGGGGTTTGTCCCCCAGTTGCTGTCTGTAATGGTGTTGTCATGGGTGTGGTGGTAGCAGCTGTAAGTGGCTGGGTGGTGGGTTGAGTATACCCTCAGTTGAGGTTGCCATGATGCCTCCTAGCTTCGTAGTGCTGGTCTGCCAGCCATGCAGCTTCTGTTAGGGTGAGGGGTTTTCTATCTCTCACCCATTCTTGTGCCTCTGGTGTCAGACCATTAAAAAACTGCTCCAACAATAGCAGCTGGCGTAACTCCACCATGGTGGTAGCTTGACTAGCTTGTATCCACCCCTGGGAGGCTTGATCAAGCTTGTGTGCCCATTCTGCATATGAATCTTTAACTGGTTTGTGCAGTCCTTTAAACTTGCGCCGGTATGCCTTTGGGGTAATGGCATATCTCTCTAATATGGCTTGTTTTACCTTGGCATAATTTTTGCTGTCCTCTCTGGGCATGGCCCGGTATGCTTCTGCTGCCCGACCAGATAATTTTCCCACCAGTAAGGGTACCCACACTGCCTGCTCCAGATCATGCAGGTCACACAGTCTTTCAAAATCTTGTAGGTACCCATCAATCTCATCTTTGTCTTCACAAAACATTTTAAAAGCATGATGCGGTATCTTTGGCTTTACCTGGCTGGTGATTGCAGCAGCAGTAGATTCTGCTCTGGAGGGTAAATCCTGCGGTCTGTGTGCCATCACATACTCCTGCACATCTGCCATCAGTACCGTCAGCATTTCCAGAGGTATTGAATGGGGTAAGAATTCCAGCCTGGTTCTCATGTCTTTCTGGAATGGGGTCTCTTCCATGTCTGGTGGAGGTGTAGCGCTGCGAGCTCTGTCTCTCTCCATCAGTTCGGCAATGAGTACAGCTTTCGACTTATTGCTGGCTATCTTACCCCTGGCTTTCAACGTTTGCCATTTCAATGCAGTATAATTTGTCTCCATTCACCTCTGCGTTTGTTTCTTTGTTGCATACGAATTGCAATTCACTTTCCCGTTTGGCAGTTTCAATTGCCCGAACAACACTTTTCGGCTGTAAGGTTGGATCCCGTCGCTTGCCACCAATTGTAGAGGAGCTGCAATATTAAATCCCAATATCTCCGCTGGTAAAAGAAAGTAATCCAAGAAAAGCGCTGAATGAAGGCAATATCCCAAATCCCCCAGTAACCGGATGAAACACAGTTACACAGTTTATTGAAACAGCACCATTTTTATTTCCACTGTACAGGGTTTCCAGACTTGGACAGCAGAGGTTTTAATCAAATGGACTGTGCTGGGAAACTGACTGTGCAGGGTCATTTCCCATCATCTCCTGCTGTCCAGGAACAAAAATGACATCAGCAGGCATGGATAATTACATTAGCAGTGGTTACAGTAAAAGCTGGTATTTTACATTAAAATATACAACTTTGGCAATTTACCATATTCCCACAAATGACCCTTAATTAGATTGCAGGGATCAGAGTGTACAACGAATTACCGCTCAGATCCCTGCAGAAATAGGCGAACGACACACAGAAAACCATTTTTAGTGAACCAGGTCTAGAAAGGGGAAACTCATGAACGGCTTTCATTCACTAAAAGAGCAAGGTTCCCGAACGCTATGGAAGTCCAGTGGTGTTTGGAAATCAAGTAGCCGATTTGAGTTCCAGGCACTCGACGACCAAACACCGCTGAACTCTTAGCGGACAAAGATGGCCGCCGCCACATGTTCGGTACACGAACAGCGGCCACACACACAAAACCAATTAACCGCTTGCAACAAAGTTGCAACTGGGTTAATGAGAGACACACGACCTCACTGGGGAAGTCTCCCATTCGGTAGTTAGGTAGTATAGGTAGTTTCCTTAACAGTGTTGCACATTACTGTTCTAGAAACGGCTGATGTATCCCCATAGACGAACAATAGGGGATAGGGCCATTTTAAAGTCCCGAACACAGTTCACAGAAATTAAGTGTTTTACAGTCCCAAGTGGCTAGGTTTGCCACATAAGTTAAGAATGAATTCATTCTTAACTCATATTGATATTAATAAGTTTGTCAGAAACGCAACCTTAAAACGTTTCTTTATTTCTAGGTCAAACGACACACAAGATACAACGTATAAAATTATAGATACAAACAGAGATAATGAATACATAAGAAGTAATCTAAAGAATAAATCGACTTTTTACCCTGCACATTACAAATCTAGCACACTAGATATGTTTGAAAGAAAAGTATGCAAGGATTTAAAAATTCTTGAAAATAAAAAGAGACACACAGACCGAATCTAAATAAAAAAAAGAGACAAGTATTGAAAGATCTTTATAATGATGATTTAATTGTAATAAAACCTGCAGATAACGGTGGGGGTCTTATTTAATCCAAAGAGCAATATGAAAATTAAGCATATAAACAATTTAATGATTTGGATACATACATTAAACTCCCAAACAACCCCACATGAGAAATAAAAAATATTTTTCAGGGGTTTTTGGAGAAGGGAATGAAGTCTGGGATCCTAAACAAGAATGAATTTCAATATATAAAGATTCAACATCCTAAGACCCCAGTCATTTATTTCCTCCCAAAGATCCATAAAAGCTTAACTGACCCTCCTGGTCACCCGATAGTTTCAGGCATAGGATCTCATCTTTCGAACATGTCCGAATATATTGATATTCTATTGCAACCCTATGTTGTAAAAACTAAGTCATATCTCAAGGATGCAATAGATCTTTTGAATAAATTAGAAAATATTAATTGGGAGAAACACTTTTTATTAATTACTTGCAATGTGCAGTCTTTATATACCATTATTCGAAACAAAAAAGGGCTGTAGAGCAGTAAGAACAATTCTAGAGAAAGATAAGAAAATGCCGCAGGACCAGGTTTGCGCCCAGCTATGCCAACCTCTACATGGCTGAATGGGAGGATAGATATATTTGGAGTGGGCATGGCTGGGCAGAAAACCTGGTGTCCTATTCGAGGTATATAGATGATCTCCTATTTATACGGAAAGGATCTGCTGCTGAAGCAGGAGATTTTATCACATTTTTAAATTCTAATCAGGAAGGGATTGTCCTAACTTCAGATATAAGTGATACCCAAATCACATATTTAGACTTGAACATCTATATCAAAGATATTAAAATAAACACGAAGACACATTTTAAAGAGGTACATGTAAATAATTACATAGACATGAACAGTTGACATGACAATTTGGTTAGATAGTATACCCAAAAGTCAAATACTCAGATTAAGGAGAAACTGCACCGAAACAACCATTTTTAAACAACAAGCAGAAAAAATGAAAAAAGCTTCCTACAAAAAGGGTATGATAATAGAATAATTCAATCCACAATTGACCATGCATTAGCAGCTAACCAAAAAGATCTATTATACAAAAAGAGTTCAAAAGCAAAAACAAAATGTATCTCTTCCAATTGTATTAGACTATAATAACAAAAACAGAAAAAGATTCTAAACAAGCACTGGCACTTATTGAAAGAAGATACTATTTTAAAGGATTTCATCCCAGAAAAACCTAAGCTAGTGTTCAGGGGTGCTCCTAATCTAAAGAAGCACCTGACAAAAAAAAAATATACAAAGGTAGAAGACAAGAGAATAGACAATTTTATGAAAAGTAACAAGGGTTTTTATAAATGCAACTCATGCGTAGCGTGAGTCTAAATTAAGGACCACTTTCAAATCAAATAATACCGGGAAAATATATAATATTAAGGAGACAATTACTTGTAACAGTAAGAATGTGATATATTTGTTAGAGTGCCAATGCGGCCTCCAATACATTGGACGCACGATCAGACCTTTTAAAAATATGAGTGGCAGAGCACAGCAGAAACATAGAAAAAAGTTACAAGAACCACTCTGTCTCATCCCACTTTTGCACTCACAATAATAATCCCAGAAATCTTGTTTTTATGGGGATTGTCACTGTTAAGAACCACTGGAGAGGAAGAGATTTTATTAAGAAAATTGGACGTACAGAGATGGAATGGGTTTACTATATGGACACCTTATCCCCAAAAGGGCTAAACATAGAATTTGATTTGTTTAATTTTTTATAGCAATGCTTTTATCGATACAGTGTTTTTATAAACAATTTTTAAACTTTTTTTTTTTCTTTTGAGAGATTAATATGTAATAACCAGCATTGATTGAGTCTCTATGTGTCTCCCACACTTTGCCCTTTTTAAATATGGCCACGGAAACTGCCGCTCTATTTCTAAGCATGATCATGGAGACCCTGTGACGTCATCTCCCATGGATGCCGCGAACATGCTCTCATCACGTAGCAGAAGATAGTGTTGCCATGTATTTAAAACAGACTTGACACAGCTGGTATCAATGGAACCACCTTTATAATGATATTCTAAGCACAGCATTTGCCGAATGGAACGCATGCGGTTCCAAAATGCAAGCTGGAACACACAATATTACCCCATGTAGTTATGCCGCGTCACTTCCAGTTTCTAGCTGGAACACACAATATTACCATATGCGTTCCACGAGTGGTAACAGCATATTGGACACACCAGGAAGTAACTTCTCATAATTGAATAACCTATATAAAGGACACACTTAAGGGCTTTCCCACACTTCTGACAAAGCCTGTGATAGGCGAAACGCGTCAAGTGGGACTCTTTTATAGCCACTTTGTTTTTGTTTTATCATATTGTCAATAAATAGTGTATTTTAAAGTTATATACACCTATTTATTTTCTATTCATCATTTTACTTCCTGGTCACCATATCCTCAGGTGGGGATCATACCACCCAAGCTAAGTACACTAGAGCCAATTTCTGCTCTAGTAAATGTGAATACTACATTTTATTCAATTTTCTCTTCAATTTACCGGAATATACTACACTATTTGAGTTTTCTTTTATGTCTTTTATATTGCTGCACATTGAAATTGGAATATTGGAGACACTCACTTCCACATAAATCCTTAGACGGGATTATTCCGTCCATGCGAATTACGGTAGAGCTCCTAGTCAGCTCTATCAAATGTGAGTGCTTTAATCCATTCCAATACCTCACCTATTTATCAAATAATATTGCACTATTGTATTCTCTCTCTGTTTTTGTTTTTAAGGATAAATGCAAATCATTTAAAAAGTTTTTGTGTACGTATACTATTTTATAATTACTATTTGGGGCGCGGTTTATTTTCATTTTCTGTCTGAAACTCCTCTCACAAGGCTGGGAACCCTTGTACCCTTGTTACCGCTGCCTATAAATACTTTGCATTTAATATTGGAGTGAGCACCTATTACATCTTTTTCGATAGTGGAGTTTCAGCTGCAGCACTCACTGGTCAGTCACTCTGCGGAACAGCACCACTTCACCACCAATGAGTGGGCCTCCATGCAAGACCTGTGTGCCATGTTGCGCTGTTTCGAGTACTCCACCAACATGGCCAGTGCTGATGACACAGTTCTCAGCCTTACCGCTTCTATGTCTCCTTGAAAAAATGCTTTGGGCGATGATGGAAGAGGATGTGGCACAGGAGGAAGAGGAGGAGGAAGAGGGGTCAATTCCACAGTTATCAGGCCAGTCATTCACAAGTGGCTCGGAGGGTGGGCTCCTGCACCAGCATAGGCCAGGTACACAATTTTCCAGCCAGGGCACAGTTCTGGAGGATGAGGATGAGGAGGAGGAGAAACCGTGTTCACAGCAGGGTGGCACCCAACGTAGCTCGTGGGCATCACTGGAGCGTGGCTGTGGGGATACGGAGGACTCAGACGATACACCTCCCACAGAGGACAACTTGTCCTTGCCTCTGGGCAGCCTGGCACACATGAGCAGTCGCAGTAGTGCCTGCGCAACGACTGCCAAGTTGCCCACATTCTAACTTGTGCTGATTACTGGGTGGCCACCCTGCTGGATCCCCGTTACAAGGACAACGTGCAGTCCTTAATTCCCTCACTAGAGCGTGATCGGAAAATGTGCGACTATAAGCGCCCGCTGGTCGACGCGCTGCTGAGGGCATTCCCAACTGACACTGGGGGCTCAGTTGAAGCACAAGGCGAAGGCAGAGGAGGAGGAAGAGGTCGCCAATGCAGCTGGGGCACCGCCAGCACCTCAGAAGGCAGGGTTAGCATGGCCGAAATGTGGAAAAGCTTTGTCAGCACGCCACAACAACCAGCACCACCAGCTTATATGGAACGTCTTAGCAGGAGGCAGTATTTCAGCAACATAGTGGAACAGTATGTGTGCACACGCCTACACGTACTGACTGATGGGTCTGCCCCATTCAACTTCAGGCAAATGGCCTGAGCTGAACGTGTGTTTAGCATGGCAGGGGGAGTTATCACAGACAAGCGCAGCCGCCTGTCCACAGCCAACGTGGACAAGCTCACATTTATGAAAATGAACCAGGCATGGATCCCACCAGACTTGTCTGTACCTTGTGCAGAATAGACATTTATACTGGCCTCACCCAGCCATTGTTATACTCAAGTGAACTTAATCTTTGTTTTCTTTTTTTGTATGTCCCAATATTTTGGGGGCTACCCCAATAAAAAAAAATACATTTCCATCTGGGGTTGGAGATCTGGGCCGGCTGCCCAGCATCCCTGTGGGGCTGGTAGAGAGACTTTGGTCCAATCTCTGTCTGCCATCTGTGGGTCTCTCCAGGACCAGTCTATGAGGTCCCTTATTCTGCAGCCGAACAGCGCTCAGATACCACGAACAGTCAAATCGCCATGGGGTTAAAGTTTAGCAAGGGCTGATGAGAGTTGAGGAGGGACAAAGCAGCCTCTTCCATCTGGTCTGGCAGTGTCCTTGGGACAACGCCCTGCTGGAGAACAATGGGACAGGAAACGGGGAAGGGGAAGAGGCACACCTTCCTATGGATTCAAAGGGGCAGAAAAAGTGTCTCAAAATCCAATAAGCCCAAACAGACTTTTTAAATGGCAATACTTCCCAGGGGCCACAGTCACATGGCAAGAGGCTGGCAAACAGGCCCCTCCAAAAAGCGAGGTCCGTTTTGCCACAGTAGACAATCCTATGTATTCAAAATGTAGTATGTTCACTCTTTTTTTTTTTAGAAGACACAAACACTGAACAAAGTTAATGTTCATATTTATTTGTTGCCTTTTTCACACAATAACTTTCTCTGATGATATAATCATTATACATTTTACTACTCTAAAACACTCATATTTGTGTTCAGTGATGTCTCATGAGTGCAACAGTACCCCCATTTACAGGTGTTATTGGGATTTAGAAAGATACAGTGTCAAATAAAGAGCTTTCCCATTTCAGTTTTTACAAATTTAAATTTGCCCTATTGATATGCTTGACCTATGTTGCTTATGAAACTGTGGCAGGACAGGAATGTGGATTACTCCCATCACGGCATACCATTTACTAAAGTAGACAACCCATGGTATTCAAAAAGGGGTAGCCACTTAGTCACAAACCCTAGCCCAAGTTAATGTTCATATTATTTTTTTGCCTTTTTCACACATGAATTGCACTTTCACTAATGATGTCACTGTCATGAATGCACACAAGAAAAAGGCCCAAGCAGAAAATTGCTCACACTGAAAAATGCCCACTGTCAGGACCATACAGTGGCTCAACATGCAGAATTAAGTCAAACACAGAAAAAAATTAATAGAATGGCCAAAATTAATGTATATAGAATAACCAGTAACTAGCCGAGGCATACAGACAGAAGCATAAACGGTAACCAAAAGTCAAAGGGCCAGGAAGCCATAAATACGGATGGTCAGAACAAGCCAAGATCAAAAACCAGAATAATAAATACAGAAATGTGCTCTAGGATAACCATAAACAGGATGGAAACCACGACAGGGCAAAGAGGAAATACAGCAAGGGGCTTAAACAGCTTAATTCTGGCGATGCACGCATGTCCATGTAACCCCCGACCCTGCCGGAGACGGGGATACAAAGGGCAGTGGTATTGCAGCAGCCGGTGTCCATAGGGATGCTGCGCTCCCTGGGGAAGGACGGCAAATCGGGCTGTGACCTGCTGTATCTCAGGTAAGCTGATGGGCTCAACTGAGTGACCGCATCGATAGCGTGCGGCCATTTGTCAGGAGCCGTGACTGTACGCCCCACTTGAAGACCTCCCACCGGGCTGCCTGGAAAGTGGGCATGAAAAGAGCAGAGAAGACAACTCGCATGTATGTCCACAGCGGGGATCCAGGAAGGTTCCTCGGGACAGTATCTTTTCAAATCATCCAGATACTGTAAAGAACCATAAGACAACCTGGAATCCAATACAGAACAAATCTCATATTCCTCCTGATCCTCAACCACTAAAAGAGGAGAAGGGACAAAAGGAGTAGTATACCTATTACAGAAGAGTGGTTTGAGCAAAGGAACATGGAAAGTACAAGGAATATGCAGGCTAGCAGGAAGATCAAGCATATAAAATACAGTGTTGACCCTATGTAAGATACGGAAAGGACCAATATATGTAGGGGAAAGTTTCATGGAGGGCACCATGAGTTTGATGTACCTTGTGGACAGCCATACCCTGTCACCTACTTCATTTGAAGAAGTAGCACCACACTGTTTATCAGCCTGCAGCTTGAAACGAGAAGCTGCACTAAAAAAGCGGTATGCACCTGATCCCATGTCTTTTTCATGGTGGCCTGGTGCTTATCCAAGGCAGGAATAGCGGTACCAGAGAACTCAGAAGGCAATACAGCAGGACGGAAACCATAAGTAACATAGAATAGACTGTGGCCAGATGAGTCATGTGTAGCCTTATTCCTGGAAAATTCGGCCCATGACAAGAGGTCATACCAGTTATCTTGGACATTGTTAATAAAATATCTCAGATTATCAGATCTTGGGCCCATTTTTGTAGAGCTATTGGGATTACAATTTTCTCTTGTTTTATTAAAAAGGTATTACAAGTGGAAATTAGGTTTTTTTTTGTATCTTTTTTGTTTATGGTTTGGTCGAATAATTGGAGATTCTTTGTCTCATTTTGAAATTTAAAACTTTCTAAAAAAGAACTGCTCGAATTTTAAGATAGTTAAAACATTCCTTGCTTGGAATCTCATTAATATCGACCAAGTCACAGAAAGGTTTAACTTTATTTTTATTTAAAATGTCCACAACTAGTATGATGCCATTGGTTCTCCACTGGGTTAGATCAACATCTTTCAATAGAGCGGCAAGAGTGTCAATTTTCAAAGATGGTAAGATTTTCTTTTTGGTGTAGGTTGTCTTTAACTTTATACCAATTTCTCAAAACAGAATACAAAGATAAAGTATTCCTAAAGAAGTTTAATTTTTTGATTGTCTCGAGGGGAAACCAGAAAATCGCACCAAGAATTTTATATTGGGCTATTCTTTTCAATTCGAGATTATACCAGCTTTCCTTAATTGAGGATTGATGTAAAGTAAGAATGGCATGAGCCAGCAATAAAGCACGATTAAGTCTATCAAGGCAGTTAATAATAATAGTTAATAATTGTGACAGACTGCCTGGCAACCCGACGGGCTGCCTCTGTCAGTCAATGTCCTAGTGCTCACCGAGGACTCCAAGCACTCCGCCTGACACCATCAGCACTGTAGTCCCCATATCCAGCATTACAGCTTGGCTGGGAACTCGCTGTCCTCCACCCACCCTGGACCCAAGACCAGGATCCAGCTTTCAGTGGATAGACCTCTTCTTGTCCAGAGAGCGTAGCAGGGACAGCTCTTATAAGAGCTAGTGATTATACTCAGGGGAGTATTGTGATATAGCAATCCCTAGAGTGAATGTAGTTCTCCAATCACCCAAACATGAGCCAAGACCTCATGAAGGGGTAAACGAATCTCTGTTTAATGGGAGCCACACTTATAGGACAATCCCTATGCAAGGGGTATGCCAACAGGGACCATGTTGGGGACTGATTTGCAACTTCACAGTGGGAGATAATTGGATCAGTAACTGTACCAACTCTAATCCAATTATCTCAAAGCGCAGAAAAAAACATTCTTTTTTTAAAACACCCTAAAAATACATCCCCTGACAGCCCTGATCTGGGTAACCAACATATCCAAAAATTACCCAGATCAGTTCAGGGGTTCAGGAGTTTCCTGGAAGTCTTAGAAACATAGAATGTGACGGCAGACAAGAACCATTCGGCCCATCTAGTCTGCCCAATTTTTTAAAAATACTTTCATTAGTCCCTGGCCTTATCTTATATTTAGGATAACCTTATGCATATCTCACGCATGCTTAAACTCCTTTACTGTGTTAAAGGACCACTATAGTGCCAGGAAAACATACTTGTGCCGCCGGGCTCTGGGGAGAGGAAAGGGGTTAAACTTACCTTTATTCCAGCGCCGGGCGGGGAGCTCTCCTCCTCCTCTCCGCCTCTGATCCTCCTCTTCGGCTGAATGCGCATGCGTGTCAGGAGCTGCACGCGCATTCAGCCGGTCTCATAGGAAAGCATTTACAATGCTTTCCTATGGACGCTTGCGTGTTCTCACTGTGATTTTCACAGTGAGAAGCACGCAAGCGCCTCTAGCGGCTGTCAATGAGACAGCCACTAGAGGATTTGGAGGCTGGATTAACCCAGTTTCTCTGAAACTGCTATGTTTATAAAAAAAAGGGGTTAATCCTAGAAGGACCTGGCACCCAGACCACTTCATTAAGATGAAGTGGTCTGGGTGCCTAGAGTGGTCCTTTAACCTCTACCACTTCAGCAGGAAGGCTATTCCATGCATCCACTACCCTCTCGGTAAAGTAATACTTCCGGATATTATTTTTAAACCTTTGCCCCTCTAATTTAGTACTATGTCCTCTTGTTGTGGTAGTTTTTCTTCTTTTAAATGTAGTCTCCTCCTTTACTGTGTTGATTCCCTTTATGTATTTAAATGTTTCTATCATATCCCCCGTCTCGTCTTTCCTCCAAGCTATACATGTTACGTTCCTTTAACCTTTCCTTGTAAGTTTTATCCTGCAATTCATGAACCAGTTTAGTAGCCCTTCTCTGAACTCTCTCTAAAGTATCAATATCCTTCTGGAGATACGGTCTCCAGTACTGTGTACAATACTCCAAGTAAGGTCTCACCAGTGTTCTGTACAATGGCATGAGTACTTCCCTCCTACTTCTAATACCTCTCCCTATACAACCAAGCATTCTGCTAGCATTTCCTGCTCTCTTACATTGTCTGCCAACCTTTAAGTGATCAGAAATAATCACCCATAAATCCCTTTCCTCAGATGTTGAGGTTAGGACTCTATCAAATAATCTGTACTCTGCCCTTGGGTTTTTACATCCAAGATGTATTATCTTGCACTTATCCACATTAAATGTCAGTTGACACAACTCTGACCATTTTTCTAGTTTACCTAAATTATTTGCCATTTGGCTTATCCCTCCTGGAACATCAACCCTGTTACATATCTTAGTATCATTAGCAAAAAGACATACCTTACCATCAAGACCTTCTGCAATATCACTAATAAAAACATTAAAGAGAATAGTCTCACTTCATCAGAGGATACTGAATAAGTGTTCCTTATGGGTTTAAATAGCCAGAAGAAAATGTGGCTCTTTTAACCCTTTGCTTACCTGTTTATATGTACTTCAGCACTTTAAATCATAAGATATACTGGTGAACTGGTACCGTGTGCGTGTCACCGATTTCTTCCTACGTTCAAAGGCAATGTAGGTTTCAGTAAAAAACTTCTTGTTCGTTTGCAATATACAGCAATTACAGTCCGGTCGCCAAAGGAATAGGTGAGCGGACTCTCCGTGAGCCGCGTGCGTGTCACTGTTCCTGCGTTCCAAGGCAGTGTAGCTGTTTTACGATAGGTGCCAAAAAGCAGTGAGTGTAGTAAAAAAAGTCGTCCTTACGCGTTTCGTGAGAAAAGTCTCACTTCATCAGAGGATACTGAATAAGTGTTCTTTATGGGTTTAAATAGCCAGAAGAAAATGTGGCTCTTTTAACCCTTTGTTTACCTGTTCATATGTACTTCAGCACTTTAAGTCATAAGATATACTGGTGAACTGGTATATCATTAGAGTCATTATAAATACTATACAGTGGACCTTAAAATAAAATATAAAGTAATAAAAAATACATTGAAAATACATTAGAATACCCATTATTATAAATCAAGCTTTCAATATCATACATAGGAATCCATATGTCATTGTAATACATATAAAAACACTTAAAAATAAACTTATATATAATATATACTTAAAATAAAATGCATTAAAAATATTAATAAATTCCAACATTAATTTAACAGGATTTATAAGTAAGCTCATATCTGATGGTTATATAATAAAATCAAAAACTTTTAAATATGTAAAAATGTTATAAAAAGGATCTTAATTCAAAATCTATATTTAGACCTTTAGGTTCTAGCGTATCTAGCTGAAATATCCATTTTGCTTCCTCTTTGTCTAGTTCTTTTTCTACATCGCCTCCTCTCCAGGGAATATTAACTTTTTGTATTGCCATAAAATTTAAACCTTTGGGTTTTTTTTCATGTATGAGATCGAAGTGTTTAGAGAGGTTATGTGAATGGAGTCCATTTTTAATATTTCTGATGTGTTCTCCCATTCGTGTTTTTAAGGCTCTTTTAGTGCGTCCTATATAGATTTTATCGCAAGGGCATTTCAATAAATAAATTACGCCAGTAGTTGTACAATTTAAATGTGTTTTAATTTTAAAAATGTATTTTGTTTGAGGATGAGTGAATTCTATAGTGTTTGTAGGTTGATCTGGATTATTTCTGCAAGCTTGACATTTCTTGCACTTCCAAAAACCTTTAAGTGTGTTAAATGAGGTAATTTTTTTATTATTCGGTTTTTCTTGTTTGGTTGTTGGAGCTAATAGGCCTAAATTTGGAGCCCTAGAATGAATTATTTTTGTTTTTTCACTTAATATTCAATCAAGTTGGGGATCTCCTTTAAGAATACCCAAATTTTTTTGCAGAATTTTTCTGATTTGGTGTGTTTGGCTGTTATATCTTGTTATAAATGTTGGAATTTCTGAATTCAATGAACTTGTCTGTGATTTGGTTGTAAGTATTTGTTTTCTAGTTAGAAGTGCTGTTTTTGTTAAAGCTTGATTTAAAATATTTTTTCAGTATCCTTTTGCTTAAAATTGTAATTGCAACTTCTCGATTTGTTCAACACAAATGTTTGGTTCAGAACAGTTTCTTTTGATTCTTCTAAACTGACTGAATGGGATGTTATTTAACCAGGTTTTTTTATGGAAGCTATTGTGAGGAATGAACCTGTTACATGCTACTGTTTTCTTAAAAGTTTTGGTTTCTAATTTATTGTTTTTAATATAGATTTCAAGATCTAAAAATTCTAGTCTTTCCGTAGATTGATTAAAAGTAAATTTTAAATTATACGGATTCAAATACTGTTTAAAATTTTCCAACGTTATGTCTCCTTTCCAAATAAAAATACAGTCATCTATATATCGGTGCCATGAGACCAGATTTGCGCCAAATGGATTGTTTGACCAAATATGTTCATCTTCCCATTTTCCCATGAACAAGTTGGCATAACTTGGCGCAAATCTGGTTCCCATGGCAGTACCTTCAATTTGGAGGTAATGATTATTATTAGCTCAGAAAAAAATATGATTAAGAATAAAAGCCACACACTTTACAATATATTCTATCTGATCATTTTTTGAGTTCTGAGAAAGTGGCAAGTGCATATTGTATGGCCTCACATCCCTGCAGATGTTCAATAACAGTGTACAGGGATGTGACGTTTGCTGTTACTAAAATATATTGTTGATCCCATTCTAAATTGGATAAAAAATTGATGATGTGGGTAGTATCTCTTAAATGGGATCGTAGTTTAGGGACTATCTTTTGCAAAAATTGATCCACATATTCGGATAGATTTGATGTCAGAGAGCCTATACCAGAAATGATTGGACGTCCTGGTGGGTTTTCAAGGGTTTTATGTATTTTAGGTACATGGTAGAATATGGCCATTCTTGGAAATTTACAGTAAAGATAATCAAATTCCTTCTTCATTAAAATGCCTCTCTCTTTGCCTTCTTCCAATAGTCATAGTAGTTCTATTTGGAACTCTTTTGTTGGATTGTTTTTTAGAATTTGATAAGTATTTGTATCTTGAAGTAATCTTTGATTTTCTGTTTTGTAATCGCTAGTATTCAATATTACTAATCCCCCCCCTTTATCTGTCCCTCTTATGGTTATTTCCTCATCTTCCATTAAATGTTTTAGTGCTATTCTTTCTTTCTTGGTTAAATTATCTTTAGTGTTATCTTTCAAATTGAGTTTTCTAAAATCCTTTTCCATATTTTTTTCAAATACTTTAATGTAATCTGTTTTAACCTGTTCTGGGTAAAATGTGGATTGAGGATGTAAGTTGGTATGTTGATAAGAACTGGAATAGGATGGGGTTCGAAATTCTTTATCCAAAAATAATTTTTTGATAGTCAATTTTCTAATAAATTTGTGAAGGTCAATAAAAATATCAAATTGTGAATTTGATGAACATGGAGCAAATTTTAACCCTTTTTGAAGTAGAGACATTTCATCTTTTGTTAGCTCTCTTTGGGATAAGTTGAATACATTTATTTCATTTATATCTGTTTGTGGTAATGGTGTTGTTGTCTCAGTATTTCTTCGTCTTGTTCTTTTCTTTGCCTTTGCCTTCTTTTGGGGGATGGTGATTGAGTTTGTTCTCTCCATTTTGTCTTTTGTTCTCTTGCTCTCCTTGTGTTTCGCTGGACTGGTGATTTGTATGTCCTTACTGTTTCTTCTTTTTCTTTCAAATGTATTCTTGATCTTTTCCTCCCTAAAAAAGTGCCTAAAAAAGATGGCGAAGAAGAGGTCTCCACATGTTGACGTTGAGGTTGATATAATATTTTTGGAGATGGACCAGATTGGTTTATTCTATGTGTTGGTTGTAGTTTTGGGGGTGTACGGGGTACAGGTGCTGGGGAAACTCTTGTGTGAGGTATATGGTTGAGTGTTTTCTTATGGTAATATGAGACATGACGCTGTGTGTTATAGTATTTGGTTGGACATGATTGATATCTGTGACTATGATTCCAGTTGTTGTGATCATTATTGCTATATAATTGATATTGAGGATGGTATGGTCGTGCATAGTTGTCATAATTGGTCTCTTTTCTGTTAGATGTATGCTTTTTCCAGTTTCTTTGCCTCCCTAGATTGTAATCTTCCTTATCTCTCATGAGTTTTTTCTGTTTTATAGTTTTTACTTGGATTTCCAGATCTTTTACTCTTCTCTCTATTTTATCTAATAATTCTACATAGGCTTTTTTATATAACCATCAGATACGAGCTTACTTACAAATCCTGCTAAATTAATGTTGGAATTTATTAATATTTTTTAATGCATTTTATTTTAAGTATATATTATTATATATAAGTTTATTTTTAAGTGTTTTTATATGTATTACAATGACATATGGATTCCTATGTATGATATTGAAAGCTTGATTTATAATAATGGGTATTCTAATGTATTTTCAATGTATATTTTATTACTTTATATTTTAAGGTCCACTGTATAGTATTTATAATGACTCTAATGATATACCAGTTCACCAGTATATCTTATGACTTAAAGTGCTGAAGTACATATGAACAGGTAAACAAAGGGTTAAAAGAGCCACATTTTCTTCTGGCTATTTAAACCCATAAAGAACACTTATTCAGTATCCTCTGATGAAGTGAGACTTTTCTCACGAAACGCGTAAGGACGACTTTTTTACTACACTCACTGCTTTTTGGCACCTATCGTAAAACAGCTACACTGCCTTGGAACGCAGGAACAGTGACACGCACGCGGCTCACGGAGAGTCCGCTCACCTATTCCTTTGGCGACCGGACTGTAATTGCTGTATATTGCAAACGAACAAGAAGTTTTTTACTGAAACCTACATTGCCTTTGAACGTAGGAAGAAATCGGTGACACGCACGCGGCTCACGGAGAGTCCGCTCATCCATTTATTTGGTGATCGGACTGTAACTGCTGCACAAGCTTCCTAATTGCAACCGGGCAAGAAGTTTTTTACCGAAGTGTGAGTGCCATATAAAGCTTTTAATTTGATTATTTGTAATAAATATTGGATATTTTAACAATTTCAGCACTTTAGTTTCTATGGTTTGTTTTACAATGAATGACATGAATATTTGATTGAGGGTCACCAACCATGACCTGTCAATGAAATTTTATACTTGTTACTCTAACACAGGTACTAATATTATTCACTAGGACCATTTATAATATTGTACTAAAAGCAACTAACTGACTCAGTATCCAAATACCAGTTCTTCTATAACTGGAGTGAACCGAGTCAGTTTACAATTTAAAAGACTGCTGCTACTTTTTGATACATTGCATCTATTTTAAAGACTGCCACTAATTGGACAATTTATTCTTCTTTCTTTTTAACCTGCAAACAATCGGACATTACTGTTAATGCTCTGTTGAATATTCCATATATTTTTTTATGTAACTTTTAGCAATTATCACTATAATACTAGTCTTATTATTTTAACGATATTTAAAGGTATACAACGTAAACCATTCCTGGATATTCTATTAGATTTTTATCTAATATATTTCTTTCCTGTTTTGCAATATGTTTTTATGTGTTTTATTGTCTTTTGCTGCCATGTGTTCAATGGAGTTTTGCCTCTGTCCTTGGAGATAATTGGATTACTTCCCAATTATCTCCAAGATAGAAGACTCTGAGGAACTGGTTTTGGACTGAAAAGCCATGCTTCCTTTGGTCACAAAGTACTACGATCTATCTTTTGAACCACTGGACCAATTTGGATGATTTTGACATATGTTTGTATTTGGAGTATGCTGATTCTGAAAATGCTGATTTATGTGAATGTGATGCATACTTTTCAAGTTATGAATAATGTGGAAATTTTTTATTTCTCTGCTTGTGATAATTACATTGTGTAAAGTAATTGTATTCAGCTGCTAGCAGCTATTCGTGAGGTTCCAGTTCGGGAATTTGGAGTGCTACTTGGTATCCTGTTCGGGAGTTTGGGGTTCTGCAGTAGTTGTGCCTGTGTCTCTGGAAGGGGAAGATCTCCTAAACGGTGGTTTAACCCTTTTATGCTGGGGGTGCCGTTACACCTCCGTTGCCTGTCACTCAGCCACTGCCTTACCCATTCAACAATATTGGAATCCAAACTTAAAGATTGCAGTTTATTAAGCCTTCTATGTGCAACAGTGTGAAAAACCTTACTGAAATCTAGATAAGCAATGTCTACTGCACCACCCTGATATATTATTTTAGTCTTTCATATCGTGAGACGGACGACCACTACTAAGGAAGACACCTTATCAGTTGAAACATCACTTTTTATTGGGACTCTTTTATCAGAACATTCTATTTTATCTGGAATTATTTTATTTGGACTTATTTTAATTATTCCTTTGGCGCAGCCTTGTATTTTGTTTTTGTGTATATCCTTACTGTAGAGGGTTAGAGGGTGACCCTCTAAAAGGCCGCTGCCTTTACTTTTATACATTTATTATTAGCGCTAACCTTTTCTTTCTTCTTTCTGTATCCTATCCATATCCCTCTGGTTTTAGCTGCTTTTAATATGTCTATTTTTGAATACAGAAGTAATCACTCTATTGATATTGACAATGTTTTTTCACACCAACCTATTAGTCCTATATATGTAAGGCCCCCTATATTTACTCAGCAAGAACTGTTTATCAAATTAGAAAAGGCCTTAACAACAGAAATCAAACTAAAATGGGAAATTGCTACGTTTAAAAAATATATAGATGAACGTATAACACCCCGAGGCCTG
This sequence comes from Pelobates cultripes, assembly GCA_933207985.1. Taxonomy (NCBI): domain Eukaryota; kingdom Metazoa; phylum Chordata; class Amphibia; order Anura; family Pelobatidae; genus Pelobates; species Pelobates cultripes. Next base: position 157,972,971 of record OW240912.1, read on the forward strand.
AGACTTATGAAATTACCCACTTCAGACCAAGATGATATTGAATATATGAACGAATGGAATAACAAATTAGAAACCTGTACATTTGGTCTTATGGATACGCTAATCAAGAAAAAAAGCAAAAAACTATCTAATTTGGATAGAGAAATCAATGACCTTAGAGAGAAACTTATGCCCTTTACAGAAAGTAACGTGTATCAACAAAATTCAGTTTTAATTCAAAGTAAAATCGAAAAAATAGAAACAGACACTAAGCACATTAAAGTTAAAAAGTACATTAGAGACAAGCAAGATTATGCAAACCGACAGGTTAGAACATATCATCTGAACAAGAGATATATGGTTGATAACTTACATACCAACACAAGAACAGAGTCTCACCAATACCAAAAAGCCACTACAAATAATACACGGTATGAACCTTCATATACTAATAAAAATCACTCTTCTATTTCCCACAAACCCTCTTATCACTCCCCATACAGATCCAAACCTCACTATAGAAATCAGAACTCCCACTATGCCCCTTTGCCTTACCACCGCCCATCATCATACACATCACGAAAGATTCCATTCAAAACATCCAACTACCAAGATTCCTCCAACCGTTATTACAACTCACACAGCCCTAATATTCGATCACATTCACCCAAAACTCAGCGATCTAACACCTTTTACAAAAACCACTCTGATACCCCCGTTACACACACTAACAGATATCAATTATTGTCCATTGACTCTGAAATAGAGAATGATGATCATTTTTTAGAGATTCAAACACATCCCAGCACTTTTATCAACACACCGTATCCCACAAGAGCAGCAAAAAAAAGAACTTTAAGCCCAGAGGAAAACGGAGTGGTAGAAGAGAACAAAAAAGAGAGACTAGAAAGATAAAAAATACCCTCAAAGAATCAGATGTTGGCATTTTTAACCTATCTAATAAAGTTTTAAGTGCAGCACAGATTTCTGTTTTAAGTAAAGGACTAAAGTATGCACCAACAAATTCCTTTAAACCATTTGAAGCTTTTTTAGATGTAAATAAGTTTGTACGTAAGGCCACACTAAAAAGATTTTTTACAGCACAAACCTCAGAAATTAACCCTTCCTCTTCCTGTTCTCCCACATCTACTGACCAGTCTACTTTTATTAATACAAATCTCAGACCAAAATCCAAATTTTACCCATACCATTTTAAATCAGCCCCTTTGGTTATGTTTGAGAAATCTGTCTTGAAAGATTTTAATAAAATTAAATTTAATAAATATGATTTCCAAAATTTGAACATATTAGAAAAAAAGGCTATTAAAGAACTCCAAGAGGATAAAGAAATAGTGATCAAGCCAGCCGATAAGGGTGGAGGTCTTGTTATACAACCTATTGAAATGTACATTAAAGAAGCTTACAATCAATTAAATGATATCAATGTATATGAGAAACTAAATAAAGATCCCACCTCTAATATACAGCAGAAACTTGCTACTTTTCTACAGAAAGGTTTAAATGATAATATTTGGAATAAAAAAGAATTCGACTACTTATTTATTAAGAACCCCAAAATTCCGGTCATTTATTTTCTACCCAAAATACATAAAAATGCTGAACACCCTCCAGGGAGACCGATAGTATCTGGGATAAATTCCCCTTTGTGTAATTTATCTCAATATATAGATATCTTACTTCAACCATCAGTTAAACGAATGAGGTCCTATTTAAAGGACTCTATGTCATTATTGAGTTTTCTAAATGGATTTGTATGGAAATCTGATTTTTAACTTGTTTCCTGCGACGTTACGTCCCTGTATACCATTATTCCACACCAACTTGGATACAATGCAGTTAAAACCATTTTATTAAATGAAAACAAAATTCCAGCTGCCCAGATAGATTTTATTGTAGATGGTATTAACATTATTTTAAACAATAATTATTTTTGGTTTTATGATTCCTTTTAGCTCCAGAAAAGAGGGAGTGCTATGGGGACTAGGTTTGCTCCCAGCTATGCCAACCTCTTTATGGCGGATTGGGAAACATCCGCTATTTGGGGACGGCATGCCTGGGAGCATAACTTAGTCTCCTATTTTAGGTATATTGACGATTTGTTTTTTATATGGAAGGGCTCAGAAGATTGCTTGAATTCTTTTATATCGCATCTTAACTTTAATAATAGAGGTATTATTCTGACTTGTGAATATAGTACGAACTCAATTAATTTTTTAGACTTAAATATTTTTATTCAAGATGGCAAAATACATACAAAAACATTTTTTAAGAAAGTATGTACTAATACTGCAATTGATCAGACAAGTTGCCACTACAAACCATGGCTTGAAAGCGCTCCAAAAAGCCAATTTTTAAGAATACGTCGTAATTGTTCTCAAATAAATGATTTTAATGAACAATCATTGGTTTTAAAGAAACAATTTATTGAAAAAAATTACTCTTGCACTCTTCTAGATAGCACGATAGACACAGTCAGAAATAAACCTAGAGAAAGCCTTTTAATGTACAAAGATAAAAATACCTTAGAAACCCCCACCCTTCCCATTATTTTTAATTATAACAACAAAAGTGGTTTTATTAAAAAAATTATAAAAAAACATTGGCATCTCCTAAGACAGGATGATTTGCTTAAAGAAATTTTACCTGTACAGCCAAAAATTGTTTTTAGAGGGGCACCCAATTTTAGAACAATTTTAACTAATAATTATACCAAAGCGACTAAAAATATTCAACATACGTTTTTAGATGGGGCAAAAGGTTTTTACAAATGCAAACGCTGCACTGTATGTAAAAACACTGATTTAACAACCAAATCAAAAACTACTAACTTCAAATCCAACCAAACAAATAAAAGTTATATGATAAGAGACTTCATTGGTTGCAACACTACCAACGTCATCTACCAATGTCATCTACATATTGCGGCCTCCAATATGTGGGTATGACCACCAGGTGTCTTAAGACAAGACTGGCAGAACATTGTAGGAACATAAGAAATGGATACCTAAACCATTCAGTATCTAAACACTTTATTAATCATAATCAAGATCCAAAACTCCTTAAATTCTTAGGTATTCAGAAGTGCCAAATACCCTGGAGAGGCGGTAACATAAAAAACATCCTGGGTAGATCAGAGATGGAATGGGTATATAACTTACAAACACTTACTCCCCAAGGTCTTAATGTGGATTTCGATTTATTTAATTTTTTATAACCTTTACCTTTAACAAATAGTCTTGTTTTTTATCTTTTTCCTTTGGTTTTATTTTATTTTATCCATGGTCTTATTTTTCTTATCTATTGCCAATATTTATATTATTTTATGCCCATTTCATTTGATTTTTATTTATTTTTTGTTTATATGTATTTATTCCTTAAACCAATGTATGCTTATATATACTTTATATATTTTAATATGAATATTCCAACTGTTTTATTTATCCAATTCATTCTTTTTAATCATATGTTATTTATGTATTTTTTATTGTTTTATTGTAAACTACACTTCCCATCATTCCCCGCGGCTACTGTCACGTGGCCCGCGGGTATTACTCTAAGCTGACGCCGCGGGTCATGTGACATGGCTGGAACCCGCCCCCTTACTCCCCAGTCCGTGCGTGCCGTCTTCTCCAACTTTGGCCGCACGGACTATGTGTTTATATATCGGCGGTCACGTGACCCGGCACTACATGCCCCATAGTGCATTGCGGGTCACGTGACACGCACGAAACCGGAAGTTTTATTTAAACTCTGTTTCTATATTAAATAATGCTCGTTTTTTACTTATTTTTATATATACATTATCTTATGTTTACATATACTTATATTTTATATTAATTTTTATATTTTGTATGCAAATTCTCTATTTATATTTTGTATTCTTCTCATTGGTTGATCATTTTTTGGCGCCAATTTTAAATGTTTGTACTAGCTATATATACTCCTTATGTGCCAGGTATCTATACTATTCCAATTTGATAAAGCCTCCACGGCGAAACGCGTTATTGGTTTTAATACATTGTACTAATAAATAATTTTATATTTATCATTACTTTTAACCTCATTTATTGTTCCTGGCATATCCTAAGGTGGGGATTATACCACCCACGCGAATATTAGAGTGCAGATTGACCTGCACTCCATTTGTGAGTATATTTTATTTATTTTTTATCCTTCTTACTAACTACCTCACCAGAGAGCACTATTGGCTGTTTTTATTTTCTTTCTCTGAGAATTTGGACACCAGGACGCTCCAGGAGGACAAGCACCCCTATAAGCGGAGGGTTATCCGCCGTATGCCCATCATACTAGAGCTGGTGCTAGCTCATGGAAATGTGAGTGTGTAATTTATATTTTATTTAAATATTATCTATTTATACACTCTGCACAATTGGCTCTCTCCCATTGTGTCTTTCATATCGTGAGACGGACGACCACTACTAAGGAAGACACCTTATCAGTTGAAACATCACTTATTATCGGGACTCTTTTATCAGAACATTCTATTTTATCTGGAATTATTTTATTTGGACTTATTTTAATTATTCCTTTGGCGCAGCCTTGTATTTTGTTTTTGTGTATATTATTTTAGTTACCCAATCAAAAAAATCAATAAGATTAGTTTGGCATGATCTCCCTGAAGTAAACCCATGTTGTTTCTGATCTTGAAATCCATGTGTTTTTAGATGTTCAACAATCCTATCCTTTAACATGGTTTCCATTACTTTCCCCACTACTGAAGTAAGGCTTACTGGCCTATAGTTGCCCGACTTCTCCCTATTACCTTTCTTGTAAATGGGCACAACATTCGCTAACTTCCAATCTTCTGGGACTACTCCTGTTAACAATGATTGGTTAAATAAATCTGTCAATGGTTTTGCTAGTACACCACTAAGCTCTTTTAATAACTTTGGGTGTATTCCATCAGGTCCCATTGACCTATTTGTCCTTACTTTTGACAGTTGAAATAGAACCTCTTCCTCTGTAAACTCACGTGTAATAAATGACTCATTTGTCCTTTTTCCTAACTGAGGGTAACCTTTCCTTCATTTTCATCTTTAAATACTGAACAAAAATATTAATTGAGGCAGTCAGCTAGACCTTTATCTTCTTCTACATACCTTCCTTCTTTTCTTTTTAATCTATCTAATCCTTGTTTTTCTTTCCTTTTCTCATTTATGTATCTAAACCAGGGGTTCTCAACGTTAGTCCTCAGGACCCCCTACCAGTCCAGGGTTTAGGGATTACCTGGGTGTGTCTAAGGTGTTTAGAAAAAGAAACACCTTAGAGTCTAAGGTGTTTTTTTCCCCTTTTTCTAAACACCTGAGACACACCCAGGTAATCCCCAAATCCTGGACTGGTAGGGGGTCCTGAGGACAGGGTTGAGAACCCCTGATCTAAAAAATGTTTTGTCCCCTTTTTTTGCTGACTGCGCTATTTTCTCTTCTGTGTGTGATTTGGAAGCTCTTATAACTTGCTTAGCCTCTTTCTGCCTAATCTTATAGATCATTCTGTCTTCCTCACTCTGGATATTTTTATAATTGCTAAATAGTGATGTCGCGAATTTTTCACGAACCATTCGCGGCGGACTCCAGTCAGCTGACACATCCCGGACAATATGCAGCAGACCCTCCCTCCAAGAAGCTGCCTTCAATATGGATGCTGTCCAGGAGGTGGGAGGGTCTGGGAGGGAGGGTCTGCTGCATATTGGGCGGGATGTGTCAGCTGTCTTCAATATGGATGCTGTCCAGGAGGTGGGAGGGTCTGGGAGGGAGGGTCTGCTGCATATTGGGCGGGATGTGTCAGCTGTCTGGAGTTCGTCGCGAACTGCGGTGAACCGTTTGTGAACCGTTAGCGAAAAATTCACGACATCACTATTGCTAAATGCTAACTTTTCGTTTTTTACTATTTTGGCAACATCTGCGGAGTTCCACAGTGGTTTCTTGATTTTTTTTGCTTTTACTGACAAGCCTAATGCAATTTTCTGCTGCCTTCAGCAGTGCAACTTTGAAATAATCCCATTTCTCTTGGGCTCCATTTAAATTGCTCCAGCCTGATAATGACTCCTTTACACATATTCTAACCTAGTTTTAGAAAAATCTGTTTTTCTAAAGTCTAAAACTTTTGTTTTTGTGTGGTATGACTCAGTCACTGTTCTGTTATTAAACCACACTGACTGATGATCACTGGATCCTAAACTTTCACCTACAGTAATATCTGATACCAAATCTCCATTTGTTAACAATAAATCTAGTATGGCCTCTTTACGAGTTGGCTCCTTAACGACTTGTTTTAGAGACAATTCCAGTAGGGAGTTTTAAATATGTGTGCTCCTGGCACAAGCATCTATTTTGGTTTTCCAATTCACATCAGGAAGATTAAAGTCACCCAAGATGATAACTTCCCCCTTTATTGTCATTTTAGCTATTTCCTCAACTAGTAGATTATGTAACTCTTCTGTTTGTCCTGGGGAACTATAAATCACACCTACATGAGTTACTGTGTTATTACCAAATTCTAACGTAACCCAAACGGACTCTATGTTCGCCTCACTAACTTTTAATAGGCTAGATTTTATGCTATCCTACACATACAGGGCCACCCCTCTCCCTTTCTTGACTTCCCTGTCTTGTCTATATAAAGAGTACCCTGGTATTGCTATGTCCCAGTCATTTTTCTCATGATACCATGTCTCTGTAACAGCGACTAAATCCACATTATCAGTTGCCATTATTGCCACAAGTTCATGGATCTTATTCCCTAAATTGTGAGCATTTGTAGACATGACTCTAAGCTTATCATTTTTAACACACTTGCTACAGGCACCTTCTGTCCTTGTTTTGGGGGGTGTAATGGACCGTTTTGCACACAAGAGGTTAAAAACCGTTTAGGCGATATTCCCCTTTTCAAATGCACAGGCAGCTACTGCAATCACCAATCTCCCGAATTGCAAACACATGAATACTCAAACTCCCGAACAGGAAACACATGAATTGACCAACTCCCGAACGGGAATCATACGATGCTGGAAACAGCCGAACAGGAAAAACCATACGAACAGCTTACACTCCTGGCAGTCGCACTGTAACAGCATACAATCCAATTCCCCCCAAGAACGATACGACACTTTGTTTGAGGGTCAAGCAGAACTGAACTACTGGGGCCACCTGCCCGGCTTTTATGCAGGTCTCCCACCTGGTGTACACTCCCCTAGGGGACCAGATGGAAGACTGGGAAACATATTGGACGTTGACCAATCACACGCTTACAATCCCTCAATGCATCACAATCCCTCCTCTCTGTCCTGGAGATAATTGGGAAGTAATCCAATTATCTCCAAGGACAGAGGCAAAAGTCCATTAACCACATGGCAGACAAAGGACAATAAAAGACATAAAAATACACACTGTTACATTTATCACATAGAACATACACATTCTACCTATCCCCAGATAGCTTAGATCTGAGCGCACATTATTACCGGATGGCGCTCAGATCACATACATACAGTTCAATCGCCATGGAGCCAAAGTCTTTCATACAGTCTTTCATACACGGCTGGGCTCCATGGCATAGCTATCTGGGGTAGCATAGTTTAAACAGTAAAGTACCGAATGGACCGGGTTTCTGATAATTGACTGCAGGTAGGAGAAGGGAGGTCGGCGTCTCAGCGGTGTTCGTGACTAAAACAGTCCGCAGAAAGGCATGAACCAGCCTTTCTGCAGGGAAAAAGAACAGTGTTAAACATGGGGCCATAGTCCAGTGGCAGGAATCGGGCGACCAGGCTCCTCCAGTGGCCAGTGGCAAGGTTGGTTCCACCACAGGGGGCAATTGGATTGTTTTATCACCCTTTTGCCCCCCCAGTTTAAATACATCCTATCAAAACCTCTGAGCTGCTCACTGAGAACGTGTTCTCTTTTGAGAAAGATGCAAACCATCTTTTTTGTACAGTTTATTTCCATTCCAAACAGAGCTACCATGAGAAATAAAGCCAAATCCTTGCTCCCGACACCATTTACCAAGCCACAAGATAAAGTCCCTAATATGCATCCGCCTATCGTTCTGAGTGTTATGCACAGGCAGAACTTCAGAGAATGACAGTGTGGAAGCAACATGCAGTATATAATTGGCAAAAACACAAAAAACTTCCTTTACCTCTGAAACCTCATTGCAAGCCAAGTCATTTGTCCCTAGATGGGACAAATGACTTGGCTTATCTTATTTTTGACCGACCGTGCACATGGTCCCATGCCCAAAACAGTTCCAGAGAATTAGTGCTAACTGTCGGTTTTCCTGTCTGGAGTACAAAAGTACATACTTCACATGAACAAAGCCTTTTAAAGTATTTTAGCCAGGTCTATTGCTGTGCCATAGTCACAGGGTTAGAGGCTGGCCAGCAGGCTCCTCCAAGAACCAGTGACGAGGTTCAGTTAATTTCTTACCCCCCAAGGGAAGACTAACCAGGTACCTGACCTTCTGTCGGTCGGTACCTGAGTTAATCGAGTAGCCCACCCATAAACAAACACTTGACCTTGTGACATCTGGTGTCCAGCTCTGTCTAGTATGTCACGGGTTGCTGAGTGGGTGTCCATCACCCCCGATCTCCCTTGTGCTCCCAGGCATAAAGTTGTAAGTACTTGGTTGGCAGAGGCCAACTGCACTCTGCCCTGGTACCAGCACTTCTGCTGGGGGGACTGGTACTTAGTCCTGCCCTGTAACAAGGGGGCAGGTAGGGCAGAGGCCAGCTGTGCTCTGCCCTGATGCCAGGTCTTCCGCTGGGACGGTGCTAGGGGGCTTGTATCTGGATGAGAGCCCAGCTGCTGGTGTGTAGAACTGACCGTCTCCACTCCCTGTACCCTCCCAAGGTGTCTCTAGCTGCCGCTGGAGAGAGAGGGTGATATGCTCTTTCCCTGTGGTTGGGGAGGGGGACCGACTGTACCCTCCCAAGGTGTCTCTAGCTGCCGCTGGAGAGAGAGGGTGATATGCTCCTCTCCCTGTAATGCACACTGCCGCTGCGGAGTGAGACCGACCCTCTCCACTCCCAATAACTTGCCCTGCCGCTGGGGAGAGAGACCGGTTGTCTCCTCTCCCAGTAAAGTAAGCTGCCTGGTGCTGGATAGTGAGACTGACTATCTCCATTCCCAGGGCTGCTTGCTGCTGCTGGGATGAGGGACCGACAATCTTCTCTCCCTGTGATGCTGACTGTTGCTGGGTAGTGAGACCGACTATCTTCACTCCCAGGGATGCGTGCTGCTGCTGGGATGAGGGACCGACAATCTCCTCTCCCGATAACAATGTCTGCAGCTGGGGAGACCGACCATCTACACTCCCTGCAACTCACCTTGCTGCTGGGGACGGAGGACGACACTCTCCTCTCCCTGTGACCCTGTCTGCCGCTGGGTAGAGAGACCGACTGTTTCTTCTCCCAATAACACACTCTGCTGCTGAGGAGGAAGGATGACACCACCTGCTCCCTGCACCGCACACTGCTGCTGGGGAGTGAGACCGATTGTCTCCACTCCCTGTAGGATACACTGTTGCTGGGGAGAGACTGAGCATCTCTTCTCCCAATAACATACTCGACCGCTTGCGAGTAGGACCGACTGTCCCTACTCCCGGTAACTCCAGCTGTAGCTGGAGATCTGGGCCGGCTGCCCAGCATCCCTGTAGGGCCTGTGGAGAGACCTCTGTCCCATCTCCACCTGCCACTCTATGAGGTCGCCAGGACCAGTCTTTGACGAAGTGCCCTTCGCCACTTGTGCCTGGAGAGGACTGCTTGCCCGCCTCTTGCCCTGTGACTATGGCCCCTGGGATGTATTGCCCTTTAAAGACATGATTTGGGCATAATGGATTTGTGTTGTGCTGCTGCTGGCCCTTTAAGAACCATCTGGGGACATACTGTGGAGTTACTGGGTGGCCACCATTTCCTGTATCAGAAGCACATGGTGAGAACAATGGATGGCGGCCATTTTAACTCACAGACACTGTTTGGACTTTTCAACACGGTGCCATCTTGCCAGTATTTGGTGCACAGAGACATCGTGCAGTGGTTTTGGACTATACAGCAGGGGACACATTATAAAGTGATTGTTTTTCATTTAGCCTGTATATGTTCTGCAGAATCTGCATTAAACTGTATTTTCCAAAGTACTGAACGTATCTGGGTGAATTTTGGATATGTGGTTCAACCAGATCCCCCGGTTCCAAGGATATACTTTTTATGGGGTTATTGCATGTTTTGGGGTCCCTGTGTGTGTTATGAAACTGTATTATTTCTGGCCAGCAGATAATTGAGCTTTGTGTATTGTAGAAACTCAATTATCTAGCCTGGCCCAGAGGAGGAGTTTTGTGTTGCATAAATTGTGAGTTCTGTGTGCCAGTAAATCAGTCTTGTTCCAGCATTAAGCCTTGGCTCATGTTTGGGGGAAGGGATACCTACACTCTGGGGATTGCTATAATCACGTACTTCCCAGAGGAAGCTCTTGCAATAGCTTGATTTGTTCCTGTTCCTGCTCTCTGGGGAAAGAGAGGTTCACCCAGTGGAAGCTGGATCCTGGCCTTGGGTCCAGGGTGGGTGGAAACAGCAGAGACCCCGGCGCAGTTGCATCGCTGGAAGTGGGGTCTGCAGTGCTGATGGTGTCGGTTGGAGTGCTTGGAGTCCTCAGCGAGCACTAGGAGCATCGATTGGCAGAGGTACTCAGTCGGAGTGCCAGCGTTCCGTCACACAGTCTATGAGGTCCCCTACTTCGGGTACCTCCGGCTGCCGCTGGGGAGAGAGGCTAACATCCTCTGATGTGAAGTCAATTAAATCGGTGGGCACCTCTTCCCAGATAAGTTGCACCACCTCTGCCTAAGGGCTGCAGCAAACCTCCTTTCGCTGGAGACTTCCTCCCCTCGTTTTAGGCATCAGGAACTCATGGTCTCTCTTGGCCTGTCTCTCAATGGTCACCTGGTTCCAGACTTACCATACTTGCCTGCTCCAAACCTGCTTCCAGGGGCGCGGCACGAATGCTAGCGTTGCACTCAATATAATCCACACGTTACCGGTGTCTCCAGAATGCTTCTCCTTGCACTAGGAAACCAATGTGACAGATCGCCAGGAACCCCGACCCGGTGCCTCTGTCAGTCGATGCTCCTAGTGCTCACCAAGAACTCCAAGCACTCCACCTGACACCATCAGCACTGTACTCCCCACATCCAGCGTTACAGCTTGGCTGTGAACTCGCCATCCTCCACCCACCCTGGTAGACCTCTCCTAGTCCAGAGAGAGTAGCAAGAACAGCTCTTAAAAGAGCTAGTGATCATACTCAGGGGAGTATTGTGATATAGCAATCCCCAGAGTGAATGTAGTTCTCCAATCTCCCAAACATGTGCCAAGACTTCATGGAGGGGTAAACAAATCTCTGTTTAATGGGAGTTACACTTGGCCTTATATGACAATCCCCATGCAAGGGGTACGCCCAGAGGGACCTTGTGGGGGACTGATTTGCAACTTCACAGAACAATAAGGTTACAAGCCACGACACTCCCACATACAGCTTTGGTTAGGAGATAATTGGATAAGTAACCATACTAATTCTAATTCAATTATCTCCAAGCACAGAAAAAAACATAATTTTTTAAAACACCCCAAAAGTACACTAAAAATATATCCAAATTATATATCCAACATATCCAAAAATCACCCAGATCAGTTCAGGGGTTCAGGAATTTCCTGGAAGTTTTATTTTTGACCGACCGTGCATATGGTCCCATGCCCAAAACCGTTCCAGAGAATTAGTGCTAAGGGTCGGTCTCTCTGTCTGAAGTACAAAAGTATATACTTCACATGAACAGAGCCTTTTAAAGTATTCTATCTAGGTTTATTTCAGGGGCCATAGTCACAGGGCTGGCCACCAGGCTCCTCCAAGAACCAGTAAGAGGTTCAGTTTGTTACAATCGTTTTTTATTTATCCTTGGTCTTTTATTTTGCTAGATAAATTTGGAAAATAAGGTTTCAATTAACTTAATCCAGCTTAGACAGATGTTTAAGGGCAGAAGACTAAGGGCAAGTTATTTTTGGAAGGACATAGGCTTTAACAGCATTAATCCTGCCCCACCAGGATATCTTCTTGTTTTTCCAAGATTTTAAGTTTGTTCTGATCTCTTTAATTAAGGGTAGTAAATTATTCTCGATCCAATTTTTAGGATTTGTTGAAATACAGTTGCAAGAAAAAGTATGTGAACCCTTTGGAATGATATGGATTTGTGCACAAATTGGTCATAAAATGTGATCTGATCATCATCTAAGTCACAACAATAGACAATCACAGTCTGCTTAAACTAATAACACACAAAGAATGAAATGTTGCCATGTTTTTATTGAACACACCATGTAAACATTCACAGTGCAGTATACACCGCTGTATACATCTTCATGTCTTCGTTAAGAAGATAAATTCCCAGATTTTACTATTAACATGACGTAAAGTCATGATTTTATTAATGACACGGAGGCGAGTATTATGCTATCTCTTTCTTACTTTATTCCTCAGCAGCAAAGAGAAATATAAAACTGAAAGAGAAAAAATGTAGATATGCAATAATAATAATAACAGGTACAACCAGATCTGCCTAGTAACAGGGCAGCCAATCAGTCTCTAGGAACAGTCCATAAATCTCTATCCTTGTACTTCCACTTCCTCTTCTTTGCCTTCCGAATCGAAGACCCAAAGCAAAATATCCAAGCAGTAACTAAGAAACGTCAAACCGGTAGACATCAACAGACCGGAATCAAGCTGTAAAACAAAGAAATATGTGGTAAACTCCAAACGTGGGAACTGAGTGTAACATATCGAATATACGTGACCTGCAGATAAAGAGCATCATAATCAAAATCCATGTACATTTGTCACACTCTAGAACACCATATACTCAATACAAGTACCTCATGTGTACTTACCGTGAGATAAGACGAACCCCCCGATTGAACCCTAAGCGAAAACCAGACCCAGACCCACGGGAGGGTGGGTGGGAATAATACTCGCCTCCGTGTCATTAATAAAATCATGACTTTACGTCATGTTAATAGTAAAATCTGGGAATTTTATTAATGACACGGAGGCTCCTATTATGCTAGTTTAAAGCTGAGCCACAACCAATGAAGAAACATGTTCAATCGGGCGGAAGTAAAAATCACGGAACGTAGATTCCTTAGACCAATCTGCCGCTTTCAAGATATCGTCTAGGCGACATCCTATCGTAGAAGCCTTTGATGCCATGGCACCCCTAACTGAATGAGCCGAAAAAACCGAAGTGTCGATACCCGCAGCAGAAAGGAGATCTTTAACCCAGCGGGCGAGCGTCGGCGACGAGACCGGTAGAAACGGTGCTTTCAAGGAAATAAAGAGTGGAGGCAAGTTAGTTGACCTCAGCAGCCGGGTACCATCCAAATAAACCTGGAGACAAGCCACAGGACACAAAGCAGGTCTGATGGAGCATCTAGGGTAGTCCACCGACTTGGAAGCCGACTTAGTCCTCCTCGAGATATTAAACGACACACCTCCGGGGGTGAACGAGACCGCGTTCCAGTCCAGAGCCCTGACGTCCGACACCCTCTTACACGAAAGTAGACACAGGAGCATGACCAGTTTCCATGATAACTGCTTGAGTGTCAAGTCCTCATTACAGGGCCAGGAGTCCAAGAATCCAAGGACGACGTTAACGTCCCAAAACGATGAGTATCTAGATCTTGGCGGTCTAGCAAAGCGGATACCTTTCAACAAGCGGCACACGATAGGATGTTGTCCGATCGGAGATCCGTCTATCCCTTGATGTCCGGCCGAAATGGCTGATCTATAGACATTAAGGGTACGATAAGCCAAACCAGAATCGAAACGTTCCGTCAGGAAATCAAGCAGCGCATTTAGAGGGGCAGAAAGTGGATCCAGCAATCTTCCCAAGCACCAGCCAGACCACACGCGCCATGCGGTCCTGTAAGCCGCTCTGGTACCTGGTGCCCAGGCATTCTCCAATAGTCGAGCAGTTGTCTGCGAAACGTCCGTGACACACCAGGGTCTCCCGAGATTAGCCAAGCCGTGAGTTGAAGTAAGTTCTGATCCACCAATTCGTGCAATTTCCCATCCGGATCCAGAAGCACATCCGGCCTCATTTCGATTATCCGTGGGAAATCTATGGCCATCTCCAGAAGGCGGGGAAACCACGGTTGAGAGTGCCAGAGCGGAGCTACCATCACTATCGTGCAATTCTGTCCGGCCGAGTACGCCAGTGTCCGGGATATCAGGTTGAACGGTGGGAACGCATAATGGCGTCCCGGCGGCCACGTCTGCAAGAACGCGTCCACTGCCGTGGCCGCTGGGTCCGGTCTCCAACTGAAGTACTGGGGTAGTTGGGTGTTCAATCTGGACGCGAACAAATCCAGGTGAAGTGGACCCCACAACCGTTCTATCCTTTGAAATGTTGAGGACAGCAAGTGCCAGTCTCCTGAATCCTTCAGGTAGCGCGAGTTCCAATCCGCCCACTCGTTGTCCAGACCCGGAATGTGCTCGGCCGTAACCGATACGGCATTGTGTAGGCAATACTGCCAGAAATCCTTTGCCAAGTTCGCCAACTGCTTCGATTTTGTCCCCCCGAGGTGGTTTATGTACCTGACAGCGGACACATTGTCCATACGTAGGAGGACGCAGCAATTTCCCTGCGTCGGAGATAGACTTCGAATGGCAAACGAACCCGCCAGAAGTTCCAGGCAGTTTATGTGCAGAGCCGATTCGATCTCTGACCATCTTCCACCGGTGGAGACACCGCCACAGCGAGCGCCCCAGCCATGCAGGCTTGCATCCGACTCTATTATCACATCCGGCGCGGAGCCGAAGATCGCCCGGCCGTTCCAGGCCTCCATGTGGTCCAGCCACCACCTTAGTTCGTCTCTGGAGTCCCCGTCCAGGGTCAACACGCTCTCGTACGAGCCCCCTGAGCGAAGATGGGACCCTTTCAAACGTTGGAGTGCTCGATAATGCAGTGGGCCCGGAAAAATTGCCTGAATCGATGAGGCCAACAGGCCGATCACCCTCGCCAATTGCCGGACGGAGAGAGAGGTGGCTCGCAGCGCCCGTCGTATCTCCTTTTTCATCGATCGAGTTTTGCCTCCGGGAGGAACAGAAACTGGGTGACTGAATCGACCTCGAAGCCCAGGAACTCTATCCTTTGTACCGGGGTCACAATGGATTTTTCCCAGTTGACGAGGAAACCTAGTCTCTCCAGGAGACTCACCGTCCATCTCAGGTGCCTGAGAAGTTGCTCGGGGGATGAAGACATAATCAGTATGTCGTCCAGGTAGATAATCATGCGGACCCCTCGTGCCCTGAGGAAGGCCACCACGGGCTTCATTACTTTCGTGAAGCACCACGGAGCTGAAGATAGACCGAACGGCAGACATGTAAAACGCCATCGACGACCTTGCCACGTAAAATGCAATAAGTCCCAATGCTCTTCTGCCATGGGTATAGTCAAGTAGGCATCTTTGAGGTCTAGTTTGACCATCCAGTCTCCCTGACGGAGCAGGTCCCTGAGACAATGAGCGCCCTCCATCTTGAAGTGATGGTAACATAGGAAAGAATTGAGGTGTTTGAGGTTTATCACTGGACGTACGCCTCCGCCTTTCTTGGCGACAAGAAACAGGTTGCTTAGAAATCCCGGGTGTCCGTAGGGGATTTCTTGAATAGCTCGTTTGGCAGACAGTTCCGCGATCTCTGCGGTAATTAATCCGGCCTGTTCTGCTGGTAATTTCAGCTCCTGTGGGAGAAACGTCTGGACAGGGGGAGACAATAAATCCAGGCGGAAACCCCTGACCGCACTGAGAACCCAAACATCCGTGGTGATCATACCCCACACATCGAGAAACAGTGCCAATCTGCCCCCCACACTCGTTCTGCAAGATACACGTGTTGGTGTACTCACCGTATGGGCGTCTGTATGAGGGTTGTCCACGACCTCCCCGACTCTGCCATGGTCTCCCCCGTGAGGGAAAAAAGGGCGTTGGCTTATAGTCTTGGTAGGTCCGGGGGGCGGAAAAGGAACCTCTGTGAGTCCTCGTGGGACCTCGAGCTCCATGGCCGGGCGGACGGCTCCTATACCTCCCGGCCCCGTGGGAAACCTTAGGGCCGAACACCCTCTTCAGGTTGGACTGCGCCTTATCTAGCGCGGTAAAGGTACGGACAAAGGAGCCTAAGTCCTTAACAAAACATTCTCCGAAGAGCATACCCTTGGCCGAAGCACCAGGCTCCTTCACTGCCAGGTTAACTAACTTGGGCTCAATTTTGAGCAGAATCGCCTTACGGCGTTCAGCCGACATGGCTGTGTTCGCGTTGCCGAGAAGGCAAATCAACCTCTGGACCCACCCAATCGCTTCATCAAAATCAATAGGCTTCGTTCCAGCCTTAGCCGCTTCCAGAAGCTCGTAAAGCTTGGCGGCGGGGCCCAGGGTATCCAAGATCTTGTCTTGGCAATTATGCAGCGAAAATTCCAGTCCTTTTCGGGGCTTCCAACCCGTCTTAGTTAAGAACTGAGAAATCTGGGGGTCAACCTCTGGCGTCTTGCACGCCGAATCAGGCACCGAAGGCCTTGGGCACTCGGCCCTCAGTTTACTGCGCCCCTCTTTGGAAAGGGGGGTACGCATACGAAGCGCCAGATAATTGGCAATATGCGCGGGCGGGTCCCATTCCGCCGAGCGGGGATGGCGAAGGTCATCGGGATCGAACAGGGGGTAACCCTGAGGATCACAGATGTCCTGCCCCTCACCCGGCGGAAGCGCCGAAGCGTCAAACTCCGCCTCATCGCCGGAAACCCCTTCCTCATAGGAGGCGTAATCAGGGGGATCCGAGTCTGACTCTCCAGTTTGATCGGTATCCGATCCATCATCATCTCGGGCACGTGCCCGTTTCCATTTTCTGGCCGATTTTGCCCGGCCAGCGGCTCTCTTGCGCGGAAACGCGCCATCTGGGACGGCCATAGGCACGTCGGTCAAGGCAGGTGTCACCTGCGTCATCTCTGGAGAGACATGTTTAAATTTTGTTTGTGCCTTGCGACCCGTATGAGGCTGCAGCGCAGGCAGGGGAGCAGGCAACACGGCAGGGCCCAAAGGTTGCGACAGCGCTTGCTGAATAGTGTGAGAGAGGGACGAGGACACTGTCCCCATGGCTGAAGCCAGGGCCTTCTGCATGGTGGAATCAAAAAGGGCCTGGAACTCCTGTGAGGGAGTAAGGCCCATACCCCCTGTAATAGGGGTCTGAGAGGAGTCCATAATGGGGTAACTGGGACTACCAGAACCCTCACTCCTAGCCTGCATAATTAACAGTGTCAAATAGAAACTGCAAGTACTGCCCCTTTAAATATCTGAGACAAGGAGCAGAGCAAATCTGTAAAACCTAAATAAACTAAAACAGGTGACAGAAAATAAACCTACACAGTATAAAGGGTTGAGTAACCCACCAGGAACAAACAAACTATATATAAATACTTGCACACAGTAATGGGAGGTAAAAGGGAGCCGACCCAGCCGCGTGGAAACCGAGGGTAAGATGGCCGCCGCGCGCAGAACGCGCCGCGGCCGTTTCCAGGCTCCTCCCCCGCTAATGGGCGGGGAGCGCGACCACACACGCGGCCGGCACTCCTCGCACCAGCGGGAGATCGGGTCGGCAGATAAGCGCGGCCGCACACGCGGCCGCGAGGGAAAGGGGACCGGGGAGCAGAGGGCTCCAGAATGAACCTCCCCTGCTAGCCGCGAACCCTGTCTGAAAGGGGAACGGCCAGACAGACAGGGGAAGCGGCGGGCAAACGCAGGGGAGGCAAACAATATGTACCACCAAAAAAGGTATACCAATCAAAAGAACATCAACATAAAGCCTGTCAATAAGGCAAATAAAAGACAATAAGCAAACAGAAAACGATAACATAAAATAACACAGGCAAAAAACCTTAGTAAAACCCATCAATCAAAACCAAGTAGGAGATTAAAATTATACTTAGCTGGTCTGAGGACAGCAGCAAAGAAAGAGGGAGTGGAAGTACAAGGATAGAGATTTATGGACTGTTCCTAGAGACTGATTGGCTGCCCTGTTACTAGGCAGATCTGGTTGTACCTGTTATTATTATTATTGCATATCTACATTTTTTCTCTTTCAGTTTTATATTTCTCTTTGCTGCTGAGGAATAAAGTAAGAAAGAGATAGCATAATAGGAGCCTCCGTGTCATTAATAAAATTTGTCTATAGTTCTTGACGGCTTCAGGATTCTTGCTTGATTTTAGAATAGTGATAATGTTTCCTCTGGTGAGATCTTTTAGTAGTGTGCCCTTATCAGCAAACTCATTAAAGGCAGCCACTAAGTGTGGAGCTAGCTCTTCTTTTTTAGGGCCATCTCGTCTATCAATTTATAAATTTTCTGAATAGAGAATGGTCTATTAAATAATTCAATCTGGGCTTCAGATAATTTATTAGAAGATTTATTAGCAAAATAAGTTTAAATTACAGACTTTGTTGTAAGACTGTTAGTATTCTCCATAATATTTCTCAAATGCCTTAGTGATTTTCTCTGGAGATAGGCAAGTCTTTCCTTCATAAACAATTTTAGATATCATTTTCGATCTGTGAATTTATTTAATTTATGAGTTAAGAGCTTATTGGCACTGTTTCCTTAAAATACCAAAAGGTTTTTAATTTTTCTAGTGTTTTATTAGTTCTAGTTAATAAATGATCCTTAATTCTATTTTCTATATCTTCAATCTGGTTTTTTTTTTGGTTTTTTTAAAGTTTTATTGAATGTTTAAATGGAGGTACAGATTATCCAAAAATGAAGCCTAACATTTGCAATGATTACAGTTGACAATATATGTTCCAGAAGGCAATAAACAAATTACAATTACATACATTATGTGGCATATCACCACGCAATGCAATTTTTTCTTCCCTTGTTTGAGTAGTTTAGGTAAACCTTTTTTTTTTTATATATTATTAATACACTTCTGTACATTGCTTCAGTATTTAAAGTCTGTACAATTACCAAGAATTAATCAACTAGAGAGTGTATGCAGCGGATGGCATTGGGCTGTCCTGAAAATGTATTGTGAAAGACTGCATTCGTGTGATCTGCTGTTGTTATATGTTTTTAAAAGAATTGTATTCCTCTGATTGTTCGGTAGTTTCATTCCCTTAGTTTATTCGAATGAAACTACCGAACAATCAGACCTCCCCTGTGTGAAGTGTGTCCTCAATTACCCGTTGCAACATTGTTGCGAACGGGTAATTCACAAGTTAAGTAGCCGTCCTTTGTTCTCGGGGGTGGCCGCCATTCGACAAACGAACACGTGGCGGCGGCCATTTTAAAACTCCCGAACAGCGGTGTTTTGCCGTCGAGTGTCTGGAACTCAAATCGGACACTCGAGTAGGCGAACACCGCTGAAACCTCCACAAGCCGGTCCGTTCGGTTCCTAACTACCGAACGGCCCCTCGTTCGGTAGATAGAAAGAACCGAACGAGGGGATTCAGGCGAACCCTCCCTAGCCTCTATAGCTAGAGGCTTTCGTGTAGTTTGTTCCCTTATTCCAGGACTGACCGCAGGGCCCATTCGCATGGAACCACATTCGGCTGTCTCAGTTAGTGCGGTCGGTCATTTTATTCCCTCCATACATTTCCCGAACCCCTGGTCTGATCTGGGTGATTTTTGGATATGTTGTTCACCCAGATCAGGGCTATCCGGGGATGTAGGATTTAAAGAGGTACCCCTACGTTTAGGGGTACATCCAGAAACAGGGGGAATTACTGGATAAGGGGATTATGATGCTGGCTGAGGGGAGGAGATGTGTGGGAGGTTACCAGGACAGGATTGGCTACTGTATTAATGATTGTAAATCCCTCCCTTGCATGGGAGCATGCTTTAAAAGGACACTGTGGATTAAAGCTTTCAGTTCTGCTCCTGAAACTGTGTTGTCCAGTTATTGGGATTGCTGTTGGGATATTGCTGTTATTTTACCTGCTGGAAACCTTGCCTGTGGATTTACTATTTACTTGTTCCTGAGCCTCACTTGGATTATAAGCGGAGATAACCTGGAGAATATTGCATCTCCGCTACATTGGTTGGCAGCGCTGGGATCCAGACTCACAGAGGAACAAGCATAAATGGAATACGGATGGAGATTGATTTTGCCACACTAAAACGCTCCACGCTAAAAGACCTCCTGGAGGCAAGGGGTATACAAGCCAGCAATAAGAAGAAAGCGGTACTCATTACTGAACTTATGGCGGAGTACTGAATGGACGGCGATTCAGTTCCCGAACAGGGGGATTCGGGAGAAATACCGGAACAGAGGGAGTTCCAGAGGCAGCTACAATTTCGGCTGTCTTTCTATGGGGAACACCCTCCAGCAGAGATTATTTCAAAAACTATGACGGAAGTCCAGGAATTTATACTGAGAAATCAAACAGCAGCCCCAGAACGCAGCCCTGCAGTAAATATGCCACAAGAAGGTAAGCCTAAAATACCATACCAGGCTTTTAAAACATATGTGGAGGCAGAGGAAGATATAGAGGCTTTCCTGCAGGATTTTTAGAGACTGTGTGCCCTGCATAGAATCAGCGCAGAGGACTGGGTACCTATTTTAGCAGGCAGCTTAACTGGGAGGGCAGCCGAGGCATACCGGACTGTACCCAATGAAGAAATAAGAAATTACAGTAAAGTTAAAGAAATTATACTGGCCAGATATGCTATAACACCAGAAGCATACCGGCGGAGATTCAGGGATTTGAAGAAGGTGGAGAAAGACTCACACGCAGAGTGGGCATGCAGGTTACAAAAGGCAGCACTTGGGTGGGTGCAAGCAAGCAAGGCACGGTCCATGGAGGATGTATTACAAATGGTGCTGATGGAGCAATTTTATGAGGGAGTAACCAGCGAGGTACAGGAGTGGGTAAGAGACAGAAACCCTACCTCCCTCACCGAAGCGGCCAGGAAGGCAGATGAGTACCTGGATGCACGCAGGCTGCAAAAACCTGCAGCTCCAAAAGACACTTTTAAAACCTTTTGCTACACCCCAGCTCCACCGAGACCCCTGCCGCCACCACTACCACCCGCTGCACAGCCATGTTTCCGCCAGCCCACGTCTGGCCCCTGCTACCACTGCCAGAAATGGGGACATTATAAAAGGGAATGCCCCCAGCTGCTGGACCGTTCCAGCTGGATCGGGCCCGGTCCACCACCACCACCGAGAGCAGCCGCAGCCCACCACTACCAGGATGTCGTGGCCACACCATATGGCTCAGCGGTTCCCATTACAACTGTGGAACAGTGGGAAGTACTGCACGAGGCGGATCCAGTCCAGGCCAATGCTGACAACCGCCAGCATCACAGGCAGACCGTATATCTGGAGGGTAAAGTGGTTCAGGGGCTACGCGACTCAGGGGCTACCATCACCCTGGTAAAGAGTCACCTGGTCTCAGACCAGGCTAAACTAAACAAGACTGTGGCCGTCAGGGTAGCCGGGGGAGCAGTATACCGGCTACCTACAGCGAGGGTACACTTGCATTGGGGAGCGGCGGCAGGACATGTGGAGGTGGGGTTGATGCCGCAGTTACCGGCGGAGGTTTTGTTGGGGAACGATCTGGGGAGGCTCACATCTGCTTTTGAGCCCCAGACACCCACCACAGGAGAAGCTCACCCTGTGGTTACTCGACAACAGGCCCGCACCCAGGACTACAACACAAGAGATCCTTCCCCTTCCCTTGACTGTGTTCCCTGGGCCCCTCCTAACGAATTTGCAGCTGAGATAGTGACTGGCCCCACCTTGCAGGTGTATAGGGACAAGGTGACAGCAGACACTCCTGGGGGAGAGGGCGAAAGGTTTATCTGGGACAAACAGCTGCTATATAGGGAGACGGATAAGTGGTTAGCCGGGTCAGACCCGATCATGATAAGGCAGTTAGTGGTACCCCAGCGGTACCGGGCAGAGTTACTCCGGATAGCACATGACATTCCGCTATCTGGACATTTAGGGGTCAGCAGGACCCGGCACAGGTTAACGCAAAGTTTCTTTTGGCCTGGAATTAGCCAGGAAGTGCGCAGGTATTGCAACACGTGCGATACATGCCAAAGGGTGGGGAAAAGGGGGGACCGGCGCAAGGCCAAGTTACATCCCCTTCCCATAATCGAGGAACCCTTTAGTAGGGTAGCAGTTGACCTAATAGGACCCCTCAACAAACCGAGCCCGTCGGGTAAAAGATTTATCCTGACAGTGGTAGACTATGCCACTAGATATCCAGAGGCGATGGCCCTGACGAATATACAGGCTGAGACAGTAGCGGAAGCCCTGATGCAGATATTCTCCTGGGTGGGACTTCCCAGGGAGATTGTGTCCGATCAGGGTACCCAATTCCCCGCCGAAGTCACGCAGCGCCTCTGGAAGTTCTGTGACATTAAGCCTGTCATTAGTTCCCCTTACCACCCCCAGACGAATGGGCTCTGCGAACGTTTCAACAGTACATTGAAACAAATGCTCCGAACCTTCACAGAGACCCACAAGGACTGGGAGAAATTCCTGCCTCACCTCCTCTTTGCTTACAGGGAGGTGCCGCAGGAATCCACTGGGTTTTCCCCATTTGAATTATTGTTTGGCCGCAGGGTACGAGGGCCTTTAGATTTAATCAGAGAGCATTGGGAGGGAGAAAGGAGCACTGACGGTACCCCCATCATACCATACGTGTTGGCATTCAGAGACCGCCTGGAGGCCTTAACTCAGACGGTACGCGAGAATTTGCAGGCGGCTCAGACACGCCAACGTACATGGTATGGTCGGGGCGCCAGGGACCGTAGCTTTCAGGTCGGGCAGAAAGTGTTGATTTTAAAACCTGTCCAACACGATAAGCTGCAGGCCGCCTGGCAGGGCCCTTATAAGGTGGTAGAACAATGGTGTGACACCACTTATATAATAGGCTCGTGCGTTGGCACTGGGGGGCGACGCATGCTCCATGTGAACATCATGAAGCCCTACCAGGAGCGCTCTGAGGAAGTGACCGCCATATGCGCGCCTAACTCAGAGGAGTTTGACAGTCTGCCTCTCCCAGATCTGCTGGGAGAGGGTCAGTTATCTGGGGACTTAGGGGAAGTCACCCTGGGGGACCGGTTGAGCCCACAGGAGCGGAGCGAGGTACAACAGCTGTTGAGGGAGAAACAGGATATCTTCTCTAATGTACCTGGTTACACTCCTCTGGCCACTCACAGAGTAGACACCCCAGGGCAACTTCCCATGCGTCAGACCCCGTACCGCATCCCAGAAACGGTACGGGCGAACATGTGCAAGGAGATCGATGATATGCTCCAGCTGGGGGTGATTGAGCCCTCTGACAGCCCTGGGCGTCCCCGGTAGTGCTAGTACCAAAACGACCCGTTTTTGTGTAGACTACTGGAGATTGAATGAGAAGACGGTATCTGACGCCTATCCCATGCCCAGGATAGATGAACTACTGGACCGGATGGCGAGGGGACACTATCTCACCACTATTGACTTGTGTAAGGGGCATTGGCAAATCCCCTTGCACAAGACGCCATCCCTAAGTCGGCCTTTGTCACCCCATTCGGCTTGTACCAATTTAAGGTCATGCCGTTTGGGATGAAAAACGCCCCGGCTACTTTTCAGCAGATGGTGGACCGCCTCCTGGATGGGTTCCAAGATTATACCTGCGCTTACCTCGATGATATTGCCATTTTCAGCAATACCTGGCAGGAACACTTGACCCATATATGATTAGGGCCGCTGGTTTAACGCTGAAACCAGCCAAATGCAGCATAGGAATGGCTGAAGTACAATACCTCGGCCATCGGGTAGGATGCGGCAAGCAGAAGCCAGAACCAGACAAAGTAGAGGCTGTAGCTCAATGGCCTACCCCTAGGACTAAGACTCAGGTATTAGCGTTCCTAGGAACGGTCGGGTACTACCGGAAATTTGTCCCGAACTATAGTACCCTGGCCAAACCTCTCACTGACTTAACCCGTAAAAGTGACCTGGACCCAGGAGTGTGAGCAGGCATTTCAGCTGTTGAAAGATGCATTGACCAATGCCTCTCTCTTGGCAGCTCCCAATCCAACTAAACGTTTTCTTGTCCACACAGACGCTTCTATGTTTGGATTGGGAGCAGTACTGAGCCAAGTCGGGGCCGATGGCGGAGAACATCCCGTGGCTTACATCAGCCGGAAGCTGTTACCTCGAGAAGTAAGCTACGCCGCCATCGAGAAGGAATGCCTGGCTGTCGTGTGGGCCCTGAAGAAATTACAGCCGTATTTGTATGGGCAAGCTTTTTCCCTGCTCACGGATCACAACCGTTAGTATGGCTAAACCGGGTGGCTGGGGACAATGCCAGGCTGCTGCGCTGGAGTGTGGCGCTGCAGCCCTTTGACTTTAATATCCAGTACCGCCTGGGTAAACAGAATGGAAACGCTGACGGGTTGTCAAGACAAACTGACCTAGAGAAATGATCCGTGAGCCTCCCCGGACATCCCCAAGCTGATCCGTGTTGGATCAGACTGTGTATGCCGGCTTGTGGGCAAGGGGGAGCAGTGTAGCGGATGGCACTGGGCTGTCCTGCAAATGTATTGTGAAAGACTGCATTCGTGTGATCTGCTGTTGTTATATGTTTTTAAAAGAATTGTAATCCTCTGATTGTTCGGTTGTTTCATTCCCTTAGTTTATTCGAATGAAACTACCGAACAATCAGACCTCCCCTGTGTGAAGTGTGTCCTCAATTACCCGTTGCAACATTGTTGCGAACGGGTAATTGACAAGTTAAGTAGCCGTCCTTTGTTCTCAGGGGTGGCCGCCATTCGACAAACGAACACGAACAGCAGTGTTTTGCTGGCGAGTGTCTGGAACTCAAATCGGACACTCGAGTAGGCGAACACCGCTGAAACCTCCACAAGCCCGGTCCGTTCGGTTCCTAACTACCGAACGGCCCCTCGTTCGGTAGATAGAAAGAACCGAACGAGGGGATTCAGGCGAACCCTCCCTAGCCTCTATAGCTAGAGGCTTTCGTGTAGTTTGTTCCCTTATTCCAGGACCGACCGCAGGGCCCATTCGCATGGAACCACATTCGGCTGTCTCAGTTAGTGCGGTCGGTCATTTTATTCCCTCCATACATTTCCCGAACCCCTGGTCTGATCTGGGTGATTTTTGGATATGTTGTTCACCCAGATCAGGGCTATCCGGGGATGTAGGATTTAAAGAGGTACCCCTACGTTTAGGGGTACATCCAGAAACGGGGGGAATTACTGTACTGGATAAGGGGATTATGATGCTGGCTGAGGGGAGGAGATGTGTGGGAGGTTACCAGGACAGGATTGGCTACTGTATTAATGATTGTAAATCCCTCCCTTGCATGGGAGCATGCTTTAAAAGGACACTGTGGATTAAAGCTTTCAGTTCTGCTCCTGAAACTGTGTTGTCCAGTTATTGGGATTGCTGTTGGGATATTGCTGTTATTTTACCTGCTGGAAACCTTGCCTGTGGATTTACTATTTACTTGTTCCTGAGCCTCACTTGGATTATAAGCGGAGATAACCTGGGGAATATTGCATCTCCGATACAGTGTACATCAGGGCCGGACAGGGAAAAAAATTAGGCCTGGGCATTTTTCAATTAGAGCGGCCCCCCAAAAAGGGGGCGGGGCCAGAGAAAGTGAGCATGTTGGTTCAATGCGCAGAGCCCCGCTGAAGAGCTCTAGCATTAGAAAAAGGCCCTGTATTTGTTCTGCGCAGCGCAAGCAAATGTAATAACATGCTTGCGCTGTGTTTGCTTTTAAATTGTCTCTGGTGTCTCCACAAGTGGGATACCAGAGGACAAAAGGGCCAGGAAAGTGTATGGTGCATGTGTTTGGCGCATGCTTGTGGGATTGCCTGTGTGTAGAGTGTGGTGTGGTATTGTGTAAATAGGTAAATTTTGTGGTGTAATATGTGTGGCTAGGGACTGTAGAGAGTGCGTGTATAGGGGCATAGTGTTATAGGGGATGTAGCGAGTGTGTGCATACGGGCAGTAGTGTGTGTGTATAGGTGACGTAGTGTGTGTCACTTATACACACACACTACTGTGTGTAGAGAGGGTGTGTTTAGAGAATGTATGTGTTTGCTTACAAGGAATGTAGTGTGTGTGTAGGTGGTGCAGTGTGTGTGTGTAAGAGATCTAGTGTGTATAGAAGATTGTGTGTGTGTAGAGGATTATGAGTGCATATAGGGTAAGGGATCTAGCGTGTATCTGGAGCGTAATGTGTGTAGTGGTGCTGTAGTGTGTGTGAGTGTGTATATATATATATATATATATATATATATATATATATATATAGCAAAAAAACACGATGCTTGGCACTCTCCTTTAAGTAATAAGAAAGAACTAATAGCCTGGGTGCTATATCCCAAACGTCAGAAATATACAAAAATCAAAACTGAGGATGTACTCACAGGACTTGGTTAAAGTGAAAAAAAAGGGACTTTTAATTATTCCATGTGAATGGAAAATTGATTTTTCTGTACATTTCACATGGAATACTAAGTCCTTTTTCACTTTAACCAAGTCCTGTGAGTGCATCTCGCGTTTTGATTTTGTATATATATATATATATATATATATGTGTATATATATATAAGTTATATATATATATATAAAATATATTTGGACGTATTGTATGTGCGTGAGGTGCGAGCGTGTTTGTGTAAGAGAGGGTGCTGTGGTGAGGGTGTTTTATCTGCCGTCACAATTTGCTCTAATTTTATTTGTCTGTTAACTAACCCCAGGGCGAGGTATATAATATAAGGGGCGTGCTGTATATGTGTGGGAGTGAGGGTGTTGCCTGTCTGGGGTGCTGTGTGTGTCTTGGGGTGCCAGTGTGTGTCTGGGGTGCTGTGTGTCTGGGGTGCGCTGTGTGTCTGTGGGGCTGTGTGCCTGTGGGGCTGTGTGTGTCTGTGGGGGGCTGTGTGTCTGTGGGGGGGCCAAAAGGGGTGCTGTGTGTGTCTGTGGGAGCTGTGTCAGGGAAGCTGTGTGCCCAGGGTGCTGTGTGTGTCTGTGGGGAGCCGTGTCTGTGGGGTTGTGTCTGTGGGGAGCTGTGTCTGGTGGGTGCTGTGTGTCTGTGGGGTGCTGTGTGTGTCTGTGGGGCTGTGTGTGTCTGGGGTGCGCCGCTGTGTGTGTCTGGGGGGCGCTGTGTGTCTGTGGGTGCTGTGTGTGTCTGGGGGCTGTGTGTGTCTGTGGGGCGTTGTGTGTCTGTGGCTGTGTCTGTGGGGAGCTGTGGGGTTCAGGGTGCTGTGTGTGTCTGTGGGTGCTGTGTGTCTGTGGGGAGCTGTGTCTGTGGGTGCTGTGTGTGTCTGTGGGGAGCTGTGTCAGGGGAGCTGTGTCTGTGGGGTGCTGTGTGTCTGGGGGGCTGTGTGTGTCTGTGGGGAGTCAGGCCTGTGGGTGCTGTGTGCGTCTGGGGGCTGTGTGTCTGGGGGGGCTGTTAGGGAAATTATTTTAAATATATATTTTTTTATTTTATTAATAATTATAATATCATTATAATTAATAATTAAAAAAAAAAGTTATGTTTCCCCCCCCCTCCCTTCTTACCTTAAGCCTGGGAGGGGGGGGGGGAGCCGTTCTGCCTGGGAGGGGGAGCCTTGAAGGGACCATGCTGCCTTCCCTGGTGGTCCAACGCTCAGAATCCCGCAAGAGGACCCGGAGGAGCTGCTTGTTGGAGCTCCGCCGGTCCTCTCTCCTCCCTCCCTCCCTCCCCAGCCGGCGGCCGCCTGGAAGTGTCTCTGGGCCGGTAAAGGGAGATCTGTGATCTCCCCACCGGCCCATGGAGGCACACAGCGGGGCCGGCGCTCGCATAGCGCTGGCCCTGCAGGAGCCAGCCGGGGAGATCCTGTGATCTCCCTGCCGGCCTCGGCCCCACGGCCATCGCGGCCCACCGGGCATTTGCCCGGTGTGCCCGATGGCCAGTCCGGGCCTGGTGTACATACATGGTAAAATAACAAAGAGAACATTACCTGTGCTCTGGCCTAAATCCCCATGTACATTTAAACAAAATGGAGGCTCTTTAGTTTTATTCCAATGGCCATTTGAATATATAAGCTTACCTGCCACGTCAAGGCAAGCCTCAATAGGTGAGTTCCTACACTAGCCATTAGATATGCTGATATCAGCCAAGAATCTCCAGTGAGACAGGAAGGGGTATTTGTAAAACCCTTTCACATTTAACCCTTTTTAGGGCTTCTACACATACAATAAACTTTGCTGGTATCAGACAAAGTGTAAACATCTCTAATGAGACATGAAGGGGTGTTTTATAAACCCCTACACACTTAACCCTGAATAGGGCTATAACACATACAAATCACCTTGCTGGTATCAGCTAAAAGGCAAATTTCTCTAATAAGACAGGAATGGGTGCTGCCCCTACATACTTATAAACTCTTAATAAGAGAAACGTGGGGAGGCTGGCAGCAACGTAACATAGCTGTGTGATACAAACATCATATACAAACACAAAGATAAAGCACCACGCCTACAGCAGCAGTAGCTTAGTATCCAACAGCTTAAAATACATAGTAAATACAAAGAGAACGTTACCTGCGCTCTGACCTAAATCCCCATGTACATTTAGGTAGGGCTATACGGGTTAGACGTCTCAAAGCTCTCCTGTTGTCACCTTCGTACCCGCGTTGCTGTGACCTTCATCGTGCTAGGTTGCCCTGACATCACTAAATTGCCTTTCAGGGTCTGTGTACTGTGGAACGTGTAAATATGCCACCCATCTATTTGCTGACATAGTATGCCCGTCTTATCTGGTTTATAGAATAACTGCAATAATTTAGGTTGAAATACTGAGCATTTCGAACAGTGAACAATGAACAGCTGCTGCCAGTGGAGGATGGGCGGGGAGAAGGGGGGGTTTACTGTGTGACTGGTGACTAGTCTGTGGCCTGAGTTAGGGTTTAAGCTTACTTATCCCATTGTTTTTCAGTTCTCATGAAGGCTCACCTGGGTACACACATCGAAGTGTATTTAGAATACTTGTGTCTAAGTGAGTAGTTGAGTTCTTCCATCGTTCGTATGTTTTCAACCCTTTGGATCCATTCCCTGATGGTGGAGGCTAGATTTTGTTTCCATTTGTTTGGAATGAGTAAATTTGCTGCTGAGTAAATGGTAGTGCAGCGTACTTTTTGACTTATGGATTGTCGGGGGAAATAGAAGAAGACAGAAGATAGAGTGAGCTAATACTGTTGCTATTTTTTCCCAAAATTCCTGGATAACTGGGCACTAAATATGTGCTGAAGTGGCTGGTGTCTGCATGCTTCTCCAGCACATACCATGCATCGACTCATACAGCTTTTGTAATTCTTCTGGTGTGTAATGCCAGCAGATTATCTCTTTATAATTGCTCTCCTGGGCAGTGTTGCTAGTGGATGTCTTATGTACTCTTGTCAAAATTCTTGTCCAGTCTGAGTCTGTCAGTGTAGTGTGCAGGTCTTCGTTCCAAGCTATGGTAAATAAAGGTAAGGATTCCGTTCGCTCATGTTGTTGCAACTTATAAAAAATTGATATGTGTTTTGTTTTGATATCTTGTGTTTGGCAGTGTAATTCAAGGTCAGTAGGTGTACGCATTCCCGTCAGGAGAGTTTTGTCAGAATGTATAAAATGGGTCAATTGAGAATATTGGAAACAGTTCAAGGGTGTTGGGATGTAAGGCTGTGGCGAAACCGACCTCGCCACTGGGCATTGGAGAAGACTGCCAGCCTCCTGCCATGTGACTATGGCCCCTGGGATGTATTACCCTTTAAAGACACCATTTCATGTATCAGAGGCACATGGTGAGAACAATGGATGGAGCACATGGTGAGAACAATGGATGGCGGCCATTTTAACTCACAGACACTGTTTGGACTTTTCTACACGGTGCCATCTCGCCAGTATTTGGTGCACGGAGACATCGTTCAGTAGTTTTAAACTATACAACAGGGGACACATTATACAGTTATTATTTTTCATATAGCCTGTATATGTTCTGCGGAATCTGCATTAAACTGTATCTTCCAAACTACTGAACGGATCTGGGTGAATTTTGGATATGTGCTTCACCCAGATCCCCGGCTCCTTAGGGAGAGCGCAGTTATAAACATAATGATATACAAGTTTCATTCTGGTTGATTGTGTGCATGTAAAATGAGAAGTGAGAAATGATAGATGGTCTGCGTCACATAGGATGGCCTCCACTATGTGGGGAGCGGCATCTGCAAGTCCCAAATACCTCCATGCCTCATGGCTGATGCTGTGTAGATTTTCATTATAGCCCCCAAACACATTTCAATCCATGTCTCTTACTTGATATTGTTCAGTAGCATGTCTTTGTCCGTTCTCTTGGCAAGTCCGGTCCTGAAGCTGCTTCCCCATATTCTGGCCTTCTCCGTTTCAGCGTCTGTTGCCATCTCTGCCGTTGGGGCTGTGTGACCGTGGATGGCATTAGAGGGCCATACCAGTCCTGTATCTGTGTGCGTGGTAGAACCAATTCTTGTACAAACATAGGCACGGTGTGCATGGTATGGACCTGTCCCTTGTGAGAAACACTAAGTGCAAACGGGAATCCCCATCGCTTGTGAGAAACACTAAGTGCAACGGGAATCCAACATGGTGGATGTCGATGTTTTTACTTCTCAGGCTATCCTAGCTCAATTACTCTGTGTCCATACAGCTTGGCTGCTGACTCCACCCCCTCCATCTTCAATTTGTTTTAATGTATTTATTGAAGGCTTAAAGGATCACTATAGTGTCAGGAAAACAAAGCGGTTTTCCTGACACTATAGTGCCCTGAGGGTGCCCCAACCCACAGGGTCCCCCTCCCGTGGCGCTGAAGGAGTTAAAACCCCTTCAGCCGATTACCTTATTCCAGCACTGGGCTCCCTCAGCACTGGTGACCTCTCCTCCCCCGACGACGTCAGCTGAGCCGAATGCGCATGCGCGGCACTTCTTTCTCAATGCTTTCCTATGGATGCTCTGCGTGATGGAGGCGAAATATGGAAGACAGCCACTAGAGGCTGGATTAACCCCAAATGTAAACATAGCAGTTTCTCTGAAACTGCTATGTTTGCATCTGAAGGGTTAAAACCTGAGGGACCTGGCACCCAGACCACTTCATTGAGCGGTTTGTGGTTTGGGTGGCTATAGAGTCCCTTTAAATTGATCAATTCTGCAGAGTTTTTCTAATTTGATATATAGATCTGATAGATTTTGTTTGCTATATGATTTATCTTGAGATGCCAATGTAATATAGTGGCCTCTTATAACACATATGAAAGCTGAACATATGTAAGCTGGGGAAGAGTCAGGGATTATTGTAGTGGACCTAGGGTTACCCTTCTGGTTACCTCCGCTAATTCCCTTCCTTCAGCTGTCCGGGAACCAGTTAGGGCATAAGGAGACTCCCACACACAACCCATGGGGCCCCGGTGCAAAAACTGATCCGTGGGCCCACCCCCTTCTTACTCTGCGCAGGCCACAACACATGGCGGGCACCTGGTCGCAGGGGTTGCAAGGCTGCGACCCTTGCGACCGTGTTATGTACGCCAGTGCATGCAGATACACATACACTTAAAGGACCACTACAGACACCCAGATCACATCAGCTCAATGAAGGTCCCTCTAGTTTTAACACTGCAGCTGAAAACATAGCAGTTTTAGAGAAACTGCTATGTTTCACTGAGAGTTAATCCAGCCTCTAGTGGCTGTCTCATTAACAGCCGCTAGAGGAGCTTCCGCGATTCTCACTGTGAAAATCACAGTGAGAAGACGCTGAACATCCATAGGAAAGCATTGAGTAATGCTTTCCTATGTGCGGTTTGAATGTGCGCGCGGCTTTTGCCGCGCAAGCACATTCGGAGCTGAGAGGCGGATCGGGGCGGAGTGATCTCCAGCTCCAAGGGAGTCCGGCGCTGGAGAAAGGTAAGTGTTGAAAACACACACACACTCTCACGAACAGATGCATACACACTAACTAACAGACACACACACTCTCACGAACAGATGCATACACACTAGCTAACAGACACACACATTTACTGACAGACACACACTCAGTGACAGACATACATACACACTCACTGACAGACAGACACATACACACTCACTTTCAAAACACACACTCACTAACAGACACCAAACAGACTCACTAACAGACGCACACAGAAACACACTCACTGACACACACACACACTAACACTAGCACACACTCAAACACTAACACACACACTAACACTAACACACACAAAGTTTTTTTATTTAATCCCCCAGCCTCCTTACCTTTGGGAGTGCTGAGGGGATTCCCTGGGGGTCCAGTGGTGTTGCTGGGCGGCCGGTCACCGGGCTGGCTGGCTGGCTGGCACGCGAGGGAGCACTCTCCCCTGAGCGCTCCCTGTTCAGCTCCCTCGCATGTCGTGTACTGATGCCGGAGCCGGAATATGACGTCATATTCCGGCTCCGGCATCAGTACGTGGTGGTTCTGACCCTAAAAATGAGGTGATACTAATCGAGCTACCTATTTAAGGATCAGGATACAGTGTTACTCCAAAGTGTTATAAAAAAAATAAACAATTATATATATATATATATATATATATACACCCCTAAATATATATGCACACGTCTGTGCCAAGACACATATGATCCTAATGGAGTAATGATAAATATTACAGAAAATGAGGAGGGGGGTGAGGGAGGGAAAATCCCATACCCCCTACAGAGTAAAGTACCGTAGGTAATAAAAATACTGAACAGTAATCTGGCAGTAAATTAGTAGAAGAGTGGGTCCGAAAGTTGTGAGAGTTAGTTACTAATCTTGCTGCAGTCACCATCTAGTGCTAAACATCGATCTAATAGGGAAGAAGGGGGGGGGGGGCACAGTGATCAGCCTTATCTGATGCAGAAATCTCCTACAGCGTGAGGTGCCATGAATAGATGCCAAATACTGAATGACAAACTGTCAGTGTTCCGATAGCAGGAGAGGGTCCTAAAGTTAATTTAACCGTCTCCCCTCTATTGCTGAACAATAATCAGTTAATATTGACTAGCATGAGTTGGTCCTATAATCGTACTGTAGTAACCCTATCATGCCTACAAGGGCATTTAAAGTTGTATAACTAATGACAGATAGCAGATATTACCTAAAGGGAGAGGTAAGATCATTTATTTGAATAATTAGAGGATAGATAATGCTGTAGTATAAAGTTAGATTCATAGTTAATAAATAGCTGTCATACCTGCTACAATCTCCCTCCTGTGCCTTTGAGGGCACCTATTCCTATCCCCATTTACACTGATAAACCATGATCACATGGGCTCGCTACATTGCTTATTTTTTAACTCACATATGCACCACATTGTTTGACTTTGTTAGGGATCATGTTTTATCAGTGTAAATGGGGATAGGAATAGGTGCCCTCGAACGCACGGGAGGGAGATTGTTCCCCATTGGTACACTATTCTGTCTATTAACTTGTTTCCCCTCCCCCCTCCCCCCCGATACTAGTGTACTATTTAGATTATTTGGCTCGATTTCATCCCCCCTTTTCTTACAATTTTATTGGCCACACATGGCTTTTATGCATAACCCCATGCAAAGGGTTTACCATACAAACATGCAAGGACACATCCCAAGATCCTGCCCCTCCCTGGTGCCCCAGCTCAGGAAGGGACACTACTCCCTTTGTCCCCAGAGCCTGCCACTAAACCCACAGGGTTTACCACACCAACCGCCAGGGGTCTTCTTCCCAAGAGCCTCTATGCCTGCACAGAAAAGCCTGCCCACGGGAACGGAGCTGGTCTCTTTGTCCCTCAGGCTCATAAGAGCCCTCCAAACTTGCCAATGCCCCAAAAGTGCCCACACCAATCTCAAGGACCCTCGCCTCTGTCCCTCGATCGACTAGTCTCCGTGAGGTAGCGAGGTCCTGGTTTGAAACTCAGACAAGAGAAGCATCACTTTTTGGGGTATGAATGCTGTGGTGAACAAAACCTTGCCACATGCTTTTGGAGGGGCCTGCTTGCATCCTCCTGCCAAAAGACTATGGCCCAGGTCAGCGACTGGTTCCCCTGGTTCGGAACTTTCCATAGAACCGAATGCTAGCTCACTGGCGGCCATTCGCATGGACCAAAACTCAGAGTAGACTTCAGGGGGACTTAGCAGCGAATGCCCTGGAACTATTTTTGGCATGAAACCTTCACGGTTTCCGGTCGGTCCCCCAGCAGGAGATAGCCGCGATTCTATAGAACTGTTTTAGGCATGGGACGATGTGTGCGGTTGGCCAAAACTATGGCTTCCAGGAAGTTTATGAACCCCTGAACCGATCTGGGTGATTTTTGGATATGTTGTTCACCCAGATCGGGGCTATCAGGGGTTTTAAAGGTATTTTTTTTATATATAAAAACAAGTGTTTTTGTGCCTGGAGATAATTGATTAATACAGTACTTGACTCAATTATCTCTAGATACAGAGGAGGGTTTGACCTAGTTTGTATGGGAGTGTCCTGGATCTGAGAGCCAATGTGATTGTGTGTTTGTTTCTACTGTGGTTTACTCTCAGGTCCAGGGGGGAGGTCCCATTAAAGTCAGTTCACTTCACTCTCAACATGCAGCCTTGTCTCGTGATTGTAGGGAACAGCTATACCAGCTACACCAGCTATACCTGCTTCGGATTGCTATACTGGCTATAATTACTAGCTCTTGTAAGAGCTACACAGCTATGCCTGCTAGAGCCTCTGGAATAGGAGAGATCCACCCACTGGAAGATGGAACCTGGGCTTGGGTCCCATCTTCCAGTGAGACCCCAGCCAAGCTGTGGCGGCTAAGGGGCTAGGGTGCTTATGCGGTCCGTCACATATGCTCACATGTCTATACGAATGGCGGCCACCCAGGGAAGCACTCATTAATTACTTCTTGCAGTTTCACACCTATTTTGCGAGTGCGAATCTTCTGATTAATTGGTGTGAACGTTCTAATGGGGCACGGGGGAGGTCCCCGTTCAGAAAACAAACAAGGTGGGAAACAGTCCACGAATGCTCCCTCCTGGTGGTGTTCATCTATACGAAGTGTGGCCACCCAGGGAACCACTCATTAATTGTTTCCCCTGTCGGCTTGAGGTTTTGATAAGGTGGGAGTACTCTAACCTAACATTCTAAATGAGGGATTGGGGTGGTCCCCGTTCGGGAGGTGAATAAATTCCCTGTATAATGTATTTTCTATTATAGGAGCACTCTAATAGGAATTTGTTTTATTTCTATTCAGATATTTTTCTAGCAAACCTATCCTTAACCCCTTAAGGACCAAACTTCTGGAATAAAAGGGAATCATGACCTGTCACACATGTTTTGTGTCCTTAAGGGCTTAAGGTCCATGCAATTCATGTTATGGTCCAACCAGGGGGTCTCATGTAATTTGAATATTTTGGCTTTTTGAGCAATTTCAAAGTCAGTTAAAATATAGTTGATTCTCAAATAAGATAGGTATGATTTTGAGAAACAAGTATGGTCCCGTTGGTTAGGATAGAAAGTGCGCCATAAATCTAAAAGAGCATTATTTTGAATCAAGGTTCGAAATTAATTTGTTTCATAGGAAGAATTTCTAGCCCGTACCCTCTCTGAGCTAGATTGTTCATCCATCCTTGTATCCGTTTTGCAATTAGAGTCCGCTAGCCATATAAGTGACCCCTGTTCTATTTTGTCTAACTTTTCCCAGAAACTAGATATAAAATTCATAGGTAGGTAATTTGGTGCATAAACATTGGCCAGCGTGTACGGGATTTTGTTTATTTTGCATATTATTAAGTATTTGCCTTCATCATCTTGTTCAACATATTTAATTTTTAGGTCTAGGGACTTAGAAAAGCAACCCCTCTCTTTTTCCTATCAAGCATAGAAGAATGAATAATGATGGGAAAATTTTAATTTTATAACATGACAGGAGGCTTCGTATTTGCTTTAGTCTCTCTTTATTAGAACTCCACAGCAGCACAGAAAACAACCAATCAGAAAAAAGTTAGTTACTATAAAACTCCCCTCCCCGTGCATCATTTTCTCTTTCTTTGCTGCTCCACAGTCAGTACAGGTCAGAGTATCACTGCCTCCTGCTTCTAGGGTGGCTTTGGGATTTAGTATGACTTATTTAGGATTTATATTTATTATTTATATATTATATTTAACATACATATTTTATGTTTATGGTATTTAGTTATCCATTATATTTCACTTTATAATATTTATTTTAGTTATATATTGTATTTTGTTTTATATTTGTAATTTATTTCGGGATTACTACCCATTTTTAACTCCTGTTTCCTCTGTTCTTGGGGATGATTTGTTCATGTGGTGGTTTTAGGGGGGTTCCTGGGGTTTCCTGTCAGTTTGTTCCCCCCTGCCCCTCCCACCTCACTACCTAGCGCCATTCTATTAGTCCCCCCCGCGGGCTACGGGCGCGCCACTCAGGGTGTCAGGAGACTAGCCACTTTGCTGCCTCCTCTGACTCCCTGAGCTCTAGTGTGAGCCTGCCGGTGCCCGGGGTTTCTCACGGTCGGACGTGAGTACCCGGTGACTGGGTCTGCTCACACACGTGGCGCGGCTTCTTCATAAGCCACGTGCATCCTACCGGGTAGAGGAGGGCCACCTGCTCGCAGCCCCTCCTCCTTCCACGGTATTCGAATCTCGGCTATTGTTGCCCTGGTGGGATTCACCGGCGGATCTCAACATATTTACCGTAGTTTTACCTATGACTTATCACAGTTTACTGTAGTTTGTATGACAGTGCATTTCTCACAACTTGCTGTGAGTGTTATGACCGTTTTTATAATGGATTACTGAGTTCCCATGACCGTGTATATGTCACAGCTTGCTGTGAGTTTTTTATGACAGTTTATATCACAGATCCTGAGCTTTAATGGCAATGTATATATCACAGCTTGCTGTGAGTGTTATAGCAGTATATATCACCGATTACTGTGAGTTTTATTGACAGGGTATATATCACAGATTTGGTGTGCTTTATGGCAGTATATATCACAGATTTCTGGGAGTTTACTGACAGTGTATATCTCAATCTGGGAGTTACAGGTATATACGGATCTCAGTTGCACAGGCTCTGGATAGGGTGTATACAGAGCCAATTTGCTAGTTAGCTCTAGGATGGAGGTGCGTCACAGTATATATTTTTTCTGACCCAGCTATGGAGTCCCAGATAAGACTACTCTGGTATGAATTCACTGTCCATGGCAGATATTTAAAACTAGCAGACCTGGCCTTGGCTCAAACTGGTACGGGAGGCCAGTCTACGCTGATATTATTCTATTTTATCAGGTTCTATGGAGAGATTCATTGAGTTGGCTATGGTTTAGCCCTACTCCTGAAAGAGGCCATTGGTACCTTCAGGTATAATGATCTATAATAAAGAGAATAAATCTCAAACAGATCTGTATGTGCATGTCCATACCAATTCACAGTTAAAGAAGATGTCGCTCAGTATATCCTGATTTTATGGTCACTATAATCACTGGAACAACTTCAGCTTATGCCCAATACAGCTGGAATATCACTATTTTGCCTGCTGGGCATTTAAGGACTGCCAGTCCAGTTCAGGTTATTCATACTGTATTACGCTGTCTAAAAAGGTTGATGTCTAGGGATCCTATGTCTCAGGATACCCTGAGGATTTATAGATATTTAGGGGACTCTGCCCAAACTCATTTTATACGTGTGACAGAACCATCTGTCTGGTTATTGCAGGTGTATTTGTCTGTTTCTACCCCATTCGTGTAAATGGCTGTTTCCTATAGCCCAGCCATACGAATTACTGTTTTTCCCGAACAAACCTACCGAACGGACGGCCACCCAGGAGAGAAGTGTGCTGCTGGTTAACCTATTGATCCCAATTAGAACATTGTGGTTAACCGCAGACACTTCTCAATTAAACCGAATTCAGGGTGGTTGTCGTTCGTATGTCGACCACGAGGCAGCGGCCATTTTAAAACGCACGAAAGCCCAGCGGTGTTCGGCTCTATTTTCATGGAACTAAAAATGGACACTTTTTCTGCCGAACACCGCTGAACCAACGGAAAGCCTGGCTGCCTCCATGAAAGCATACGAATACCGGCCGTTCGGAAGTTTTGCAGCATACGAAAGGACTTAACCCAGATAGCCTTCCCATGGAGTCATTCGTATACCGAAGGACTGTAAGAACTTTGACTCCATGGCGATTGAACTATGTGTGTGGGATCTGAGTGCTATTCGCTAATAATATGCACTCAGATCCAGGCCATCTGGGGATATGTGATACGAATGGGAAATGTTCGGTTTTTGTAAAGTTATATATTTTTTTTTTTTAATTCTTTATTTTTGCTGTGCAGGTAGGTACAATGAATCAACAGATGCCACAACAGCGTATTGGAAAATATACATTGGTATAACAGTGGCATGAGAGTCTGCACATTTTTAAAATTTTAACAAGTTTGGTTAAACAGTTGCGTCGTCAGCGTGAGATTAAGTAAAATGCATCAAGATAACTGTCGCTCAACATATCTAAGTCGGCATTCATGCTGGGCAAACGTTATGAAAAACAAAATAGTGAGCTGCTTTTTGTCGTTAAGACACGAGTTAAGGTCGTTATTAATAACAGATTTCTATAAGCTTAATTAAGTTTATCCACCAGGGAGCAGCAGAGCGACAGACATACCTGTAAGCTCAGACATTTCAGTTAGAATAAGCAGAAGGATAGAGAACTTATAGCGCCTAACGCATCACAATGCAAACTTTTTCAATTGTACACATTTAAAATATGCAATAAACAAGGTTCAGTAACAGTGACTACAAAGTCGATTTGGGTGTTCCTGTGTACGCAATATTTGGTAGGTTGGCATGAACCGTACTAGGGGTGCTTTTTAGTCATTTGACCGTACACAGTGGCATATCACACTGCCCTTTTGTTGCTAGTGTCCCCATTCACCCGATACCAGAGGTCGGCAGGCTTTCAGTGAAAGTCTGTGAGCCGTCCGAGGCTTTCTGTGTAGGGGTTATCTCCTGTGCAGCGGCTGTACAATTCCGGTTGTGAGCCGTCGCTTGAGCTTGGTTACCATCTTGTCTGTGTGAGGTGAGGCTTTGCTGGGGCTGTGCAGGCGTTTGTTCGGGGGCCTCCTCCGCCGCTTGTGGTCGCTTGAGAGGAAGAGTGCTGGCGCCTGAGGGGCAATCCATCGCCACTCGTTGCTTTGCTCTCTGCCTTCGTCCCCTTCTGGAGGCTGCCCTGGGGGCTCGCTGTGGGTACTTACAAAGTTGCCGCCTGGTAGCTGGTCGGACCCATAATGCTATTGCTTGGACTGCTTCTTTAAAGGGCCGAACCTTATGCCGGAGTTGCGACCATAAACTGGAGCAGAGTCGGTCAAAGAACTCCTGGGTGTGTTTGGGTGGAGTGGCAAGGCTGCTGCTTGTACCATGGTTCGCCATCTTTCTCCCTTTTGCTGTTTGCTTGTCTTTGCTGTGTTGTGGCTGCAGCAGGCCACATGAAGTGAGGCTGAGCTCCTCCGCCATCTTGGGCGCCCCTGCCAAGTTATATATTTTTATGCATTTTTCTTGTTTTATATTTAAAATGGCGACTGGCTTTGTCCTGGAGATAATTGAGTTACTTCTTAATTATCTCCAGGGCAGAGGGGAGGAAACCATAGTGTATTGTGGGTAAAAGCTGTGACTGTATGTCTGGAATGTCACCATGTCTGTCTGTCATTACAGTCTCCCATTTGATCCCCTAGGGGAGTGTCCACCAAGTGGGAGACCTGCATAAATACGGGCAGGTAGCCCACAGTAAAGCCAGATCCTGTTTGACCCTCAATGCGGAGCTTCTGTCTCGTTATTGGAGGGATTTATTATTTGCGCTTAGAGACTGCTGGATGGAACCGAAAGCCGCTTGGTGGATGTTATTGTTCGGCGGCTAGCAGCAGTTCGTGGAGTTTCGTTCGGGAGGTTGGAGCCGTTCACAGATCCTGGTCGGGAGATTGCTGCTTCCCCTGAGTTTGGTTCGTACACTGCAGTTCATGCGAACGGAGATTATTGGTATTGCAGAAGGGGAAGGCTGACTAAACGGCAGTTTCGTTTAAAGACACCAGTGGTGTCTTAACAATACGCAACCCAGGATTGGCCTGCTATGTTTGTGCCCCATTGATTGGCCTGCTATGTCAGTGCCCCATTGATTGGCCTGCTATGTCAGTGCCCCATTGATTTGCCTGCTATGTCAGTGCCCCAATGATTGGCCTGCTATGCCTGCTATGTCTGTGCCCCATTGATGGGCCTGCTATGTCTGTGCCCCATTGATTGGCCTGCTAGGTCTGTACCCCATTGTTTGGCCTGCTAGGTCTGTGCCCATTTGAATGGCTTACTATGTCTGTGCCCTTCTGGCTGGCCTGCTCTGTGCCCTTTGTTCGGCCTGAGCTATCTGGGCCCGAAACTCCCTTTTGGCCACAGGCCTGGGAGGATATCACTGAGAAAAGCCCAGATACTGAGACCTTCATGGAGCACACGGGCACTGCCTTGCTTGGGTAACAGGACTAGGGAAGGCCTACTACCCGGTCTGCAGGTACACCATACGTATGGAAAGACCGGAAACCCCTTTGACTTGAGTTCCCTGGTCATTACAATCTTTGGATAAGATGACAGGACTGCCCCATCTCCTCTGAACACATATCTGGAGAACATGGTTCGTAGATGGAGGGCCCTCCGTCTATACTCTATTTTCCTCACGGGAGCCGTCTTGGCTTGGGGTTCTCGCTAACCCACCTTTTCAACTACCCTCAAGGAGATCTATGAGACTCTATGGGGGAACCGACTCCTACACTGGCAAGGTTGAAGCTAGACCCTTGTTTTTTTGTTTTATCTGCTCTGGAGTCACCTGTCATGAGCGAAGGGACTTTATGCCTTGCTTGCGTATTGGAGAACGCTATGGGTTTGCAGGACTCCAAATTAAGAAGGGAGGTATTCCTTTATAGAGGGACTTTGACTTCGGTTATCGAAATCACATTCCTGGGTCCCTTGACTTAGGGCCTACTCTGGGATATACGTGCCCGAACACTCAGGGGTACAGGGACCTAGGGGTCTCACCATATTATACCCTATCTTGTAGGTGGCGTGTGTAACGCCTACCCAGGTAGTAAGGGGGTATCTGCCATTGGAGACGTCCTTTTCCTGGCAATCTGCTGTGTAGTAATGGAGTTCTTATTCCCATCCACGAGATCCAAGGGTAGAGTCAGGCATACTGTAAAATGGAGCAGAGTAACTGTACAATAAATCCCCTTCCAAGAACGAGACGAGGCTACGTTTTGAAGGGTCAAGCAGAACTGATGTTTATTGACAGGTGTCTCCTTTTATGCAATGCTGCCCTGGAAAGGGCTACACCTTCATAATTAACACAATACCCAAGCACAAACATGGTATAACCCCCACGTCTCCTCCCCTCAGATAAACATTTAACATAATTATAACACACACAGTTTTACCAAAGTTCTGCGGTCGGTCCCTGTTCGTGCATTGAAAACACACGAAAATCTTGCCATCCACAGCTATCTTGGCGTTCGCCGGAATCCCCTTGCATGTGTAACGGACCGTTTCAGCACACAAGGGTTTAAAACAGTGTAGGCGATCGTCCCCCTTTCCAGAGATGCAGGCATAGCTACAGCAGAACACCAATCCGCCGAACAGGAAACCATATGAATGCTGTAAACAGCTGAATAGGAAAAACCATACGAATAGGTTTACACTCCTAGCAGTCGAACTGGAACAGCATACAATAAATCCCCCCCAAGAACGAGACAGAGCTCCGTGTTGAGGGTCAAGCAGTGAACAGACAGAGCTGTGGGTTTATTGTGCTTATGTACACATTCTTACACATTAGTACCACCTATAGGGTTTTGGAACAAAACCAATAAACACATACAATACACTCAGACACTCCCACAC
Organism: Pelobates cultripes; assembly: GCA_933207985.1. Classification (NCBI taxonomy): domain Eukaryota; kingdom Metazoa; phylum Chordata; class Amphibia; order Anura; family Pelobatidae; genus Pelobates; species Pelobates cultripes. Next base: position 158,014,989 of record OW240912.1, read on the forward strand.
AAATTCCTCCCCTCTGCATGTGATTTAATTACCTTACACAATGGGTAATGTTATTTAGCACAAGCAGAGAAATACAATTTTTCCACATTATTTATAACTTGAAAAGTATGCATCACATTCACATAAAACTTAAATTTTCAGAATCAGCATACTCCAAATACACACATCAAAATCATACAAATTGGTCCAGTGGTTCAAAAGATAGATCGTAGTCCTTTGTGACCACAGGAAGCATGGCTTTTCTGCCCAAAACCAGTTCCACAGGGTCTTCTATCCTGGAGATAATTAGAAGTAATCCAATTATCTCCAAAGACAGGGGCAAAACTCCATTGAACACATGGCAGTAAAATACAATAAAATACACAAGGTTACATTTATGACATAAAATACAGACATGCAACATATGCCCAGATAGCTTAGGTCTGAGCGCACATTATTACTGAATGGCGCTCAGAGCACACACATACAGTTCAATTGCCATGGAGCCAAAGTCTTTCCCATAGTCTTTCATTATACAAATGGGCTCCATGGCATAGCTATCTGGGGTATCACTGCTCAAACAGGGCAAGCACCAAATGACCCGGCTTTCTTGTCTTTGCAGGGGAAAATCAAGCCTTTTAATATGGGGCCATAATCCAAAGGCAACAGGCGAGCAACCAGGCTTCTCCAATGCAATGTGGCGAGATTACTCTCGTCACAGCATGGTTTAATCTTTCTACCGAACGGCCGGCTGTTCAGTAGTTTCAGCACGAATCTATGCTGTCACGGAGGTCTCAGCGGTGTTCGCCTGTTTGCGTATCCGTTTTTAGTTCCACACGATTGATGGCAAAACACCGCTGTTCGTGCGTAAGATGGCCGCGAACACGTGCAAAGTCCCGAAATGGCGGCCACCTATACTTTACACAAAGGATTCCTGCTGAACCATGCGAACGGCTGTGCCGGTCTGGGAGGTAAAACATCACTTAACTTCACTTCAGGGTGGTCCGGTGTTCGGTAGTTTGGATTCGTTTTTGGGCAATAGTGGTTCGCATAAAACAGGCAAGTCGGTTCTTTTGTATATCCAGGTTATGTATTGTTAAAGGAGTCCAGGCAGAAATTGTAGTCCTGTTACAGCGTATAGACCAGGAACCCCTACACAAATTTTGACAGGTCGGGCATGGAACAGGATCGTACTATGGGTAATTGGATTATTTCACTCTCTCACTACAGCACGTGAGGACTCTTCGTTGTTAGACAGGTCCCAATCACCATTGGATCTGTACATCTTATCACTCTTAGATGATGACATAGCTGAATGGAAATCTCAACTCCGGTTTACGTTTACAGTTCCTTTGAATATTTCCGGGACATACTATTCCCAGGATAGTTGACCACCGTTCCACCACACAAGTTCAGTTTGGGACGCACTTTTGGAGTCCTTTCTCTACCGCAGCCGAGGATTACACAGTCCATTTGGTAGATTGGAATCACTTAGGATACGGCTAGTCTTGCCTGCATAATAAATTTATTCTCAGATGAGACCGGGTAGGCCATGAGGGAACGGAAGATCCTACTCGGTTCTATTATGGAATTGGTGGTGGACTTCCTTGAGATTGGAGATCTACCTGCAAGGCCACGTCACTAGGGGACCCTGGAACAATTGGAGGAGCCACCTTACACATCAAGAGTTGAGACTTAGTGGCAGTTTCTACTCGCGGCCGTAAGTCCGCAAATGACCTTCGACATTTTACAACTACAGGAAAATGGCTAATAGGTCAACTTGGCAGCTCATGGGCCGACTGCTAGAAAACAGTTTGCAACCCCACGTACAATGGATCTAACAGCAGATGGTGTTTTTCCGTATTTGGGATGCTTCGTCAGCTGACATCTTCATTGATCCGTTTACTGTCAGTTATCGCAGTTGGAAAGTCCATTAAGGATTACTCTGAAATCTCCTGGAATTGGTACCAGTGAAACAAACAGCGTTGAATTTGTTGACTGAGCGTTAAAACAGCAAATACAAAGCCTCCTGTCATGTTATAAAATTGCAGATTATGCTAGCTTTAGTGTACCTATAATCTTAATTTTATTAATGACAGGAGGCGAGTATTTCCCACCTGTTCTTATCCCTCCCTTGTTTAATTTTAATAGTTTGGATTAATCAGGTACGTATGCAACTCTGCTTGTTGTCTCTGCTACCTGTCACCTGTTCTTATGTCTGTTTTTCATAACTAGGTTTGGGATATCTACAGATTAAGGTAATGTTGGTTGGGTTCCTGGCTTGGGCGCAGTTCATGGACCGCTTCTTCAGCCTATTCCTCCCAGCAGCACTTGCGCTGTGGCTGCGTTTTTTTTTTCCTTAAAGGGACCCGGTCGCGCTATTGCATGGCCGCAGCGCTGAATGGGCCCCTGAAGATATAGGGACCATCGGGTGGCCATAAGTGCAGGCCCCATCAGCGTGCAGGCCCCGGTGCAATTGCACCGGCGGCAGTTCCGCCGTTACACATGGGCACGGGACAACCGACACACATGCATGAGGACATACAGACACATACATACATACATACACACTGACATACATACAGACATGGTTGTCACCCCCTGATGGCAGCCCTGTATATATATTCACATGTACACACACACACATTGAGGGACCATCCCCCAGATCTACATATCCATCAATGGGGATTGTACCACTGCATGCTGCTCATTTTTATCTGCATGCTGCTCATTACTACAAACTACATATTGAGGGAGCAGCCCCCAGATCTACATGTCCATCAGTGGGGATTGTACTGTTGAATGCTGATAAACGCAGAGCTGGTTTTATAGCTCTCTCAAATGTGAGTTATATACCAGATATATTATTGTTGCATGTCCTGCACCTAGTTCCATATGCTCTGCATCATCACTGGTTACTTTCTGCTTTAATTTTATATACCCCCACCATCTGAAGTTTGGACGGTTACACGTTGAGAACAAACTCCAGCAACTGTGGACTAATTGGACCTTATATTGGCACAACCTGTAATATATATATATATATATAACAATATTATATATTGTTTTCTCTATAGCTTTCAGTAAGCGGTTGAGAGTGACCCTTACTATTAGTGTTTGCTGCCTGCTATCATATCTATACTCAGTTGACACTCTAGAGCTTATCCTATCTGTATATTTTGTATATATATAATTGCAGATAGCCATTTATCTCCCATTTATGAGAATGAATAGGCATTACCTATATTTTATATTATTATCAATATTTTATAATTCACCACTATATGCAACAATTTGAATTTGGATTTTATCGAGTATAATTAAATAATAATGTTGCTATATTATAAGTACACTAATTCATTGCTCAACCAATAGAGGCCTGTGTATGAAGGAGGCTTTAACCAAAGGCACTTCTCTTTTTCACACGGGTAATACAGAAACATAATGTTTATAGTAAAGAAAAAAAACTTACCTGTATTCATATTTTACTTTAGTAGAGATAAAATAATGTCGCAAGGTAGGTGATTTTTGATATATACTGCTGATCTGCAAAAAAGTTAAAGAAAGTTTTCAGAGATAACAAGCTGTGGAAGAAGCTGATTCCCACACCTTGGCACAAAACTGCATGTTGACCAACAGCTGCAGTTTAAGACAAGACCTTTGCTTACATAAGAACAAAAAGGCTCAATTACACACATGGGAAAAGACACTGAATGCTGGGACAGAAATAAGGAAGAGTCTCCATTTTGAAAAGAGCTGTGATGAATACATTGCTCTATTTATGTGAATGATGAGAACTTGTGCAAACCTAATGGAGTCAAATAAGTCTAATGCTTGTTGAAGTTAAGTGTCTACTCAAGTGTACCGTTGTTCACATTTGTCTTTATGAAAAACTTGTCATCAAATCACTCTATTAGTATCATGCATACACAAATATTACAAGTTTTAGAAGGAAAAGTTGTATTTCTTAAACTATGTACTTTCAAAAATGACAGGTGGAACATATTGATTTTCATACAGTGTTTCTTTAATAAATGACCTCTTACTCATGATCAGTAAATATGATGTTTAGACTTTGTCACCATCCTGTCCTAGGTTAATATGACACCAAGTCAGACCCCGAGGAGTCAGGCCGGCCTAGACACAACAGGAACATGTGAGGGGGAGTGTATATAGAGAATGGTAAGGAGGTCTTTTGGATGGTGGGAGGAGTATTGAGGGGCAGATGGGAGGATTAGTATAAATAAGTAGGCATATTACAGGATAGCAGCCATCTTAGCAAAAATAATGAACAAATAAGGTCCTTGAAATGTGTCCTCCAACTTTATTGGATATAGACCTGTAAATCGATACAATGATTTATCTGCTACCGAAGTAGCAGAGTAGTATATAACCTAAGTATATCTAAAAAACAACGAATGAGCAGCGGAGCAAAAATGAAGTCTGAAAAAGTGTGGGTCCTCCCGACCCTACACAGAATCAGTCTACCCCAACCTCTCTGTGTGGACTCGGTATAGAATGAGTCCTGCTACAATTAGACAGTCAGCTCAACTCAGGTAACCAACGATAACTCACTTTAATGAGAATACATACACCCAGGCTATCAGATGAGCAGAACTGACACGCGTATTCACCATAAATGCTGCTAGCGACTGAGTATGATAATCAACAGGCAGTGGTCTAAACAAATAACTACGTCTGAATACCAGTAAGTAAGGTACTCGTGAAATATAACTCACTCTATCTGCCAAAATGACAAAAAGGTTGAAGTAACTAACTGAACATGTCCCACTACGTAAATCAACTACACAAAAGCCCTATAGGTGAAAGGTAAAGCCTGACTCATAGGCGCTCGCTAGGCTACCTGCAGTCCTAAGAAGCTCCTTGAGCCCCCCCTTATGTTCGAAAACAAAAATTACATCAAAACACTAAAAAGCTCAAACACCCTAAAGCCCAAATTAAATAAAGAAAATAATAATAGAAAAGAAGCATTAAAAACGCTCGATGCGCGTTTCAGCGCTACTGTATTGCGCCTTCTTCTGGGGCCTAGGACTCCCTTAAAATGTCCACGCCAATTTGTTAGGTACGCTCCTCTAGAAGAGTCCTCCAATCACAGTGAATTTAGAGAGAAAGGATCACCTCCCCTAAACAATGCGGTGTGGGAGAAATAAATGTAAACAACTATCCGACATTCTAATCAATCCTAAAGGTATATACCTATTATCATCACAACTAACTGTAATAAAATATATCTGTGACAAAACCAATCTCGCCACATTGCATTGGAGAAGCCTGGTTGCTCGCCTGTTGCCTTTGGATTATGGCCCCATATTAAAAGGCTTGATTTTCCCCTGCAAAGACATGAAAGCCGGGTCATTTGGTGCTTGCCCTGTTTGAGCGGTGATACCCCAGATAGCTATGCCATGGAGCCTATTCGTATAATGAAAGACTATGGGAAAGACTTTGGCTCCATGGCAATTGATCTGTCTGTGTGTGCTCTGAGCGCCATTCAGTAATAATGTGCGCTCAGATCTGAGCTATCTGGGGATATGTTGAATGTACCTGTTTTGTGCAATGGCTGCACAGTTATATGTTTTTATGTTTTATTGTTTTTTGCTGCCATGTGTTCAATGGAGTTTTGCCTCTGTCTTTGGAGATAATTTGATTACTTCCCAATTATCTCCAGGATAGAAGACTCTGTGGAACTGGTTTTGGGCAGAAAAAACATGCTTCCTTTGGTTACAAAGGACTTTGATCTATCTTTTGAACCATTGGACCAATTTGTATGAATTTGACATATGTTTTTTTTTGGAGTATGCTGATTCTGAATGTGATGCATACTTTTCAAGTTATGAATAATGTGGAAAAATTGTATTTCTCTGCTTGTGCTAATTACATTACCCATTGTGTAAGGTAATTGAATCACAGGCAGAGGGGAGGAATTTGTGTGGGAGTGTCTGAGTGTAATGTATGTGTTTATTGGTTGTGTTCCAAAACCCTGTGGGTGGTACTAATGTGTAAGAATGTGTACATAAGCACAATAAACCCACAGCTCTGACTGTTCACTGCTTGACCCTCAACACGGAGCTTTGTCTCGTTCTTGGGGGGATTTATTGTATGCTGTTCCAGTTCGACTGCTAGGAGTGTAAACCTATTCATATGGTTTTTCCTATTCGGCTGTTTACGGCATTCACATGGTTTCCTGTTCGGTGGATTGGTGTTCTGCAGTAGCTGTGCCTGTGTCTCTGGAAGGGAAGATCTACTAAACGGCGGTTTAACCCTTTTATGCCTTGGGGTGCCGTTACAATGTCAATATCCATTGCACTGCTGTCTATGCTGTCTAGAGATTATTCAATACAAAGGAAGTAATAGCTATCCACTGAATATCTAAATAATGTTATGGGAACACGAAGATCCACTAGCTAAGTGTAAAGGACAATGTTATAGATCATAAAAAGACCTAAGGTGCTCCATGGGAAAATCATGTTCAACGTTTCAATTCCATCCCAATTATTGTGTCAATTTTATATTTCAATAAAAATAAAAGTATCTCAACTCGAAAATTTACCTATTTCTCTAGAGTGATGTAAAGACTTGATTAGATCCTAAGAGGCAAGTTACAGTTGCCTACTAGTTGTACTATGGAGTAAAGAAAAAGAAAGACAGAGAAACAACAAAATAATCAAGTGAAAAATTAGGACTTCATGAAAATACCCAATAACACTTACTCTATGTTTATGATGGTATAAGTGACTAGATTGGATTCTTATTAAACTTAAGACAGGTTCCAGACAAACTATGTATTCAGATGGATTAATGCAAGAATGGGGTAACAGACATCTTAATTATCAGTTGGTAACAGCTTGTTAATTGCATGGTAGTTTCTTTCTTTGTACCTGCTTGCTAAGTGCTATTTTAGGCCAGGGTCGAAGTATGGACATTGAGGCTGTCCTTTCTGCTCTCAGGGCTGAGGCCTTACAAGATGGGGGTCTGCACAGGCAGGCTCAGCTGCCTCAGTTTCAGAGCTCCATGGCGATTGCGAGCTCAGTCACCAGAACATTTTGCCCCTCCTGGGGAAGCTACGGGCTCTTCTGGGCTCAGGAGTGCTTTCCCGGCCTAATGGATCTGTTTGTCTGTGGCCGCGAGGCTTGCTTCACCTCCCTTGAGGGCTCCTGCCACTACCCTGGCAGAGGGGAAGTCTGCTGCAGCCCATGCCAGCTTCCAATCCTCCTCTCCAGCCCCACGCAGCAAGAGCCGCAGTCCCATTTCCTAGGATGGCTGGTCTGCGGCTACATAGACTGATGGCGCTCCTGTGCAGGCTAAATCTCCTTCTGCAGCTGCCGAGGGTTTTCCGGTGGCCCTATCATCATCTGTGGACTTGCCACGTGAGTCCCACAGCCCAGTGGTGGCCGCATGGTGTTTCCTGGGGGGCAGAGGTTTCCCCTCCTGAAGTGTGTGTGTGGGGTTGGTTGCGACTAGTGTGAGGCAGCTGTCTCCTTCCCCTTCTTGTAGTAGCTCTGCTAGCTCATTTCCCTCCCACTGGGTTCTTCTGCCTGGGCACCCCTGGCATTCACCGTCCCCGTGGAGTGGCCCTGCCATTTTGGGTTTGGAGAAGGAGGGATATGAATTTACCTGTTCTATCTTCCTAGGTGGCTCCGGACTGGGCCATGTTTCAAGCATCGTTGGGCTCTACATCTGTTTTGTTTCCACTGGTTGCTGCAGCTCCGGCTCTGGTTGTTATGGCTCCACTGCTACGGTCAACTCCTGCGCCATCTGGTGAGTCTGAGCAGAGAATGGTCAGACGGGGGTTAGGGATGCTCTGGTGGTTTGCCTGGTTGGGGTTCATTAGTGGGGTGTCTAAAGGGTTTCTTGGATACGTGGGAACGTAGCGCAGCGGGGTCTCCGGTTACTTCTTCTGGGGGCCTGGGGCACCCTTTCTGGGGGAGGGACATCTATGGCCCCACCCCAGTGGTTCCTGAAACTCTGCCGTGTGGGTAGCGTGCACCGGCCACTCATGGTGAGGCCCATATGTTCTGGTCGGGCCCTCTGAGACTACATTTGCGTCAGGAGGTACATGAAAAATCTGAAAGGGGAAATTCATGAAAATCCCTTTAGAATACTTGCCCCCTCCTGATAAGGAGTCTAAGGACTCCAACAAGGACAAGTTCAGATATTGGAAGATCCCTAAAATGTTTGGTAATTGGCTCAGACCTTGGCAAGTTTTATTGGGGACAAGGCACTGGATAAGTGCTCTGCCCTATTTTGTTTCCAGAACACGGTTTGGACTGTGTGTCGGGTGTCAGATGGATATTGGCTTGTAGTTGGTGATTATGACTCACCTGGCCTTGCATCAAGGGGTTATGTCGTCCTTTCTCCAGGGGGTCGGGGCGGGGATGGGCGATGTGATGAGACACCCCTCTGCATCAGCCTTTCCCAGGCACTTGTATTGCTGCTGGCAATACAAAGAAAGCCATTGTAAGAGGGGGTCCAGATGCAAGTTTAAGCATGAATGCTCAGAGTGTGGGGGTTCTCACTTAGCAAGCCACTGATTCAAGCGGGCTAAAGCAGGTGAGCGATACCATGGTCTCGAAGGGCAAGGACGCTGGTGGACGTCGGCACAATGCTCCCGTGGCTTAACCGTTATAGGAACTGCAGGGCAGCGGAACTGCTACTTGGGGGTTTCCGCAATGGTTTTTGGATCCCCCATCGGGCTAGTGAGTCTCCTGGGGTCTATCAGAACCTCAAGTCAGTTCGGGAGGTGGTGGCTGAAAAGCTCAATAAGGAGCTATCTTTGGGACGGATGGCGGGTCCGTTCTCAACCCCACCAATTCCTAACTGTTGGGTGTGGTGCCCAAAAAAGGAGCATGGCAAGTTTCGGCTGATTCATAATTTGTCCTACCGATTCAGGGGTTCGGTGAATGATGACATTGATGAGGATTTGTGCAGGGCATCGTACGTATCTTTCGACGTGGCAGTTCGGATGGTCAGGGGCTCTTTTGGCAAAAGCGGATGGTGAAGTGGCCTTTCGACTGCTTCCAGTGCACCCGGAGTGCCATCACCTACTGGGCTATTTCTTCCAGGGCAATTATTATGTGGACTTGTGCCTACCCATGGGTTGCTTGTTCTCTAGCCCACAGGTTCGGATGTGTGTTCTTTGGGGTCCATCTGGCCCCTCTGATAAGACAGTGGGTCCTTTCACTTGTTTGAGTTTCTTGGAGATTGATTTGATCACTGGGGAGTGCCGTTTGCCGGAGAATAAGGTATGGGACCTGCACGGCTTGGTTTCGGCCTCCGGGTTTCTCAAGAAGATTCTCAAGAAGATTCAATTGCGACAGCTACAGTCGCTCTTGGGTAAGCTGCAATTCACATGCCAAATTATTCCTACGGGGAGGGTTTTTACTCGTCGCTTGGCAGCGGCAACTGCTGGGGAGGAGCGACCTCATCATTATGAGCGATTACTTGCCCCTTGTGCAAGGAACTGGCAGTCTGGTCTGTCTTCTTGGCAGGCACCTGAGGTGTCCAATGCCAAGCTCCATCTCTTTATTGACGTGGCCGGAGCGATGGGTTTCGGGGCCATCTTTGGGGCCCACTGTTGGGCGAACTCTTGGCCGGAATCTTGGCATTCTGTGGGGTTAACTAAGAATTTGGCCTATTTTCCCTATTGTTGTGGCGGTGGAGCTCTGGGGTGATCTCCTCCAGGATCGTAGGGTGGTCTTCCACTGTGATAATATGGCCATTAACAATTTGTCTGCATCTTCCCCTCCCGTGGTTTGGCTGCTGCGGCTCCTGGTACTGTGCTGCTTAATTTTGAAAGTATACTGTAGGGCTGTGCATGTCCCCGGAGTTGCTAATGTTACAGCAGATGCTCTCCCTCATTTTCAGTGGCGGGAGTTCAGGGCGGAGGCGCCATGGGTGGATGAGGTGGGCTTTCCATGCCCAATGGATCTCTGGGGCCTTGGGCTGACCGAATAATGTCCTAGATCCAGGGTTCGGTCTCGGAAGCTACTTGGCAGCATTATGGTTAGGCATGGGGTGAGTGGGTAGAATTTAAAAAGACAGCTCAGAGGTTTTCGGTCGGATGACGAGAGCGTTTACAGGGTTTGTTACGGTTAATTTGGTTCTGGGAGGCCTTAGGCTGTTCCTCCTCAGCTGTTTCGGGTAGGTTGTCGGGGTTCAGCTTCTGGGTCAAACTCACCAGAGTCACGGACATCACTAATGATGTTTTAGTTTCATTGGTTATGAGGGGATGGCGTAGGGGGCCCAAGATTTTGGATTCTCAGAGGCCGGTGTTGGGCTCTCTTATGGTGGGACTGTTTTGCCACAGGTTTGTGCTACCCCGTTCACAGTGGTGGTGTTTCGGGAGCATTCTATTTTGCCTTTTTTGGGGACATGTGGGTGGGTGTGTGAGCCCATGGGCTCGTGAGCCCATCCAAGGAGGTCCCGGAGGATTGTTATTTGAGGATGTTTTTAGTGAAGTAGTGCAGTTTTTGCTGCGCAGGTCCAAGACGGACGTTCTAGGTCGGGGTACTTGGGTCACATTGCGGGAAATCCCAGGCTTCATGGTCTGTCCTCTGGCATGTTTTCATGCTTTCTGTGAGGTTTGCCTGGTGGGTGCGGGTCCTTTGCTGTTTGATGGGGATGTTAGCTCACTTCCAATTTATCAGGGCTTTCTGCAAGGCATTGGGGCTGCCTAGTGCAGAGTTTTGGGGGCACTCCTTTCGGATAGAAGCTGCTACTGAGGCATCACGCCTGGGATTGGTTGAGGAAGTTATCCAAAGGATTGGGAGATGGGAATCTGGAAGGTTCCGTTCTTATGTGGGTCCAGCTTGACTGATTCTGTTTCCCCTCTCATCTCCGTAGGTGATGGCAGGCGAGTATGGGTCATCGGCCATTCGTACATTTACTGAGCACAACAGCGGGCTGAAGTTCGTCCCAGGGGACTATAACTGGGTCTGTCGCCAGTGGTGGTAGTGTTTGTTGGTTCAGTTCCCAGGGGTTGCGTTGGGAGCATCTGTTGCCTGAAATGGTCCAGCTGGCTCGCCTACTCAGCGTTCCTGATGTAATCTTGATCCATTTGGGGGTAAACAAACTTGGCAGTATTCCAGTGTGGGATCTCACGGTGCGTCACCGCATGTTTGAGCAAAACGCAGTGATGTATTTTAGTGGTGATATGGTCCACCTTACGGAGGTAGAACTGGATTTATTTAATTTGGCATTGCAGGATTCAATGGTGTTGGGGCAGGTCTTGGACAAGCGGTTCATGGAATGTGGATTGGTAAGGCTGTCCATCCCCTAACCTCAGGTACAGTTATGGATAATCGACGTGCCTACTGAGCCAATAATTGGCTAGTGGTTATGAGAATGGAAGGTCCAGTAAAAGACATTGTGCTGGTTGGACGAGGGGGGAGGGCAGTCTCCCTAAGATATGTGTTTTGGTCGGTAAGGTGGTACTCAGTGAAGGATATTTATTTACTGAGTAAATTATGTATATAGAATGTTTTATGTTATAAAGTTGAAGTTTAAAGATTTATATATGTATATTTTAATTAAATACATGTATATGTTAATAAAGCTGTTGCCTATTTTCTCCAAAAGCAAGTCTGTAGTTGTTTATTTTGGGTAATAAGTGGTTGGGGGGATTTATCGGTGATGAAGGTTATGTCCATACACATTTACCCTCTACCTACACACAAGACCCTGAGGAGTCAGGCAAGGCCTAGACAGAACAGGGAGTGTGAAGGGGAGTGTATATAGAGAATAGTAAGGAGGTATTTTGGATAATGGGAGGAGTATTGAGGACAGGATGTGTGGGTTAGTATAAATAGATAGGCAGCTTACTGGATAGCAGCCATCTTAATTATCAGTTGGTAACAGCTTCCCACCCGCCCGCCCTCCTTCCATTTGTTTCTTATTTATGTTTGTTTGTCTGTGTTGTTTCTTGTCACATCGTGGCGGTATATGGCCCTTGTCAACTGTGGGTTGGACCAGCAGTCCGTGGAAGGTGGATGGGTAGGGATGTCCCTCCCCTAATCTCAGGTACAGTTTTTTTATAATGGAAGTGCCCAGTGAGCCAATAATCGGCTAGTGTTTGGCATTACTAGAATGGAAGGTCCAGGAAAAGGCCTTGTGCTGGTTGGAATGACGGCGGAGGGCAGCTGCCCTAAGTTATGGGTTTTGGTTGGCAAGGTGGTACTCAGTGACAGATATTTACTGAGTAAATTATGTATATAAAACGTTTTATGTTATAAAGTTGAAGTTTAAAGATTGATATATTTATATTTTAATAAAGCTGTGGCATATTTTCTCCAATAGCAGGTATCTGGTTGTTTATTTCAGGCAATAAGTGGTTGGGGGGTTTATCAGTGGTGAAGGTTATGCCCATACACATTTACCCTCTACTTACGCACATGTGCATTGGTTATATCATGTCCAACCTTAAGTTTTAATCCGATAAGATGTCTAGGTCATGAAAAATAGACTGATTAAGATGTTCCAATGTGAAATGACAAGGTTACGACATTTAATGGTCGTAGACTCATGTCTTTGCCAAGTTAAAATGACCTAATTGAAAATTAATAGTATAAATATGTGTACTTATTAATACTAGAGACAGAGTAGAGCATTTTAAATGCAGAGACTCTGCTCGATTTTATCAAGTGGTTTACTTGTTCAAGAGGATATGCTATTCTGTTTTATTAATATTGCAAGCATATACTTTAATCTTATAAACTCTGCTGTAAATTATTAGTTTATTATTATGGATTATTCAGTGATATTTCTATATTTATATTTTATTTAATAAAATATTTTAAAAGACAAAACCTTATTTTTATTGTATTCTCAATCCTTACTATAGAGGAACTCTTACTAGCAATATAATATTATATCTAAGATACAGTGAGGGAAAAAAGTATTTGATTTTGAACGTTTGCCCGCTGAAAAAGAAATGATTAGTCTACAATTTTAATGGTAGGTGAAATGGTAGGTTTAACAGTGAGAGACAGAAAAAAAATCCAGAAAATCGCATGTCAAAAAAGTTATACATTGATTTACATGTCAAAAGTGATATAAGTATTTGAACCCTTCAACTTAGTACTTGGTAGCAAAAGCCTTGTTGGCAATCACAGACATTTCTTGTAGTTGCAGGTGGGCATAGCCTCTCATGGCCATTGGAGGTAACTAAAAACCTCCATTTGTTTAAAAATACATAGGGATGTGGAAAGAGCGCTGGTAACTTTTTTTCTTTGGTTTTTACTATATGTATTTGGGCTAATATGTACTATGGTCATTGCTGCCGCTCAGGAGTAATGGGAGTTTGAGCGCAGGACTTGTTTCTTTGTATTTGCATTCACTTTTGTATCACACAGCTAGATTACAATGCTGCTGCCCATCCCATGTGTTCCCTATTAAGGGTTAATAAGCATGTAGGGATGTATATAAAAAATACCCCTTTCTGTCTCATTAGAGATATCTTTGCCAGAAGCTCAAGGAAGCTAGGTGAATAGTTAGTTAGGACCAACCTAAGAGGTCTTCCTTGATGTTGCAGATGGGCATACCCTCTCATGACCATTGGAGGTAACTAAAAACCTCCATTTGTTTAAAAATACATAGGGATGTGGAAAGAGCGCAGGTAACTTTTTTTTTTTCTTTGGTTTATTGTAGTTGGCCACTAGGTTTGCACACATTTCAGGTGGGTTTTTCTCCCACTCCTCTTTTTTTTTAAATTCTTTAATTGTACTCATCCCACCGCCATGAGTTTGCAACCGAAAAAACAAACAAAAACGAGTACACGTTTGCATAGTTAAAAATATAGGTTTGAAACATGAGTTTGAATGACTGTGTTTGGTGTGCTGTGATGGACTAGGTGGTGGGTTGAGGGTTTTTTGGTGATTATCTGGTGGTCTATTCATGAGCCTGGTGGGCACTATGTTATCAAGCCCTGCCAAGGCTTTGAGGTGGGCTAGCTCTGTCGTGCAGTTCCCTGTCAGATGTAGACATCCCTAGGTTGCTGACTTGGTGCTTATATGGAGAGAAGAGTGTGCAGTATAGTGCATTTTCACATGACCTATTCCTAGAGTTAGTTAACTTGTATGTATACGTGGGCTATTGTGGCTATACGCTGGACATCATCGTCTTACACCTCTAGGCTTTGTCGCCTCAATTTTTCAATTTGCTCAAGTAGAGAGGTGGGGAGGTGGGGGGAGGGGAGTGAGAAAGATCTAGGGACCTATACCATCCCTAGTAATGTGTGCTTGTTTGAGCGTGTATCATATATAACATCAGGCATCAACTCTCGAAGAAAAACTAAAAGCAGACTAAAAAGTAACTCAAAAGACAACCCCAAAAGAACCCCAAACTGTGAGAATTATAAGTATGGGCAACGTCCCTTTGGACGGGTTTCCAAGAGGGTTTCCAAAGATGGCCGCCACTTCCTTCATATCCCTGACAGTGTGAGCAGAGTCCCCCTTCACGATGTGGAGTAGCCGCAGCGATCTCCAGCAATATGGGATATTGTGGGTACGTAGCAGTGTGGTGAACGGTTGTAAGGTCTTCCTCCATTTCAGGGTGTCCCCAGATACGTCGGTGTAAAATGTGAGCGCCAAATTCTCAAAGGAGAGTGGAGAAGTCCCCTTAAATGCTGCCTGCACTGCTGCCTTCTTCCTGCTGCTGCTGAATCTGACCACCAGGTCCCTGGATGCTGACTCAGGAGCTCTTCGTGGTTTCGGTATTTGGAATATCCCATCGATTGTAGTGCTTCTAGCTTGTTTGGGCGTTAGTAGAAACCCTATCAGCCTCCTCAATAAATGCGGGAGTTCAATGTCTGGGATCGCCTCTGGGACACCTCTAATCTTGAGGTTTTTTCAGCATCTGCCATCCTCCATCATTGTAAAGCGGTGTTCAAAGGTTGCTTGCTGTGCCTTGAGGATCCGCACTTCGTTGGAGAGAGTGGTAAGTGTCTGGGCCTGTTCTGCCGCTGTTGTCTCCACTGTTCCCAGTCAGCTCACCAAGCCCGTTAGATCTGCCCTGAGTGAGGCCATGTCAGCCTGTAAGGTGAGCTGGAGGCCATGCAATAACTCCTCCAGAATGGCATTTGTCCCGGAGTCGAGTCAGCATTCCGTGAGTCAGTCAGCGGCTCTTATCCCCAGTATCGACTCCTCCGAGGAGTCAGAGAACCTGTCTATGTCGGTGGCCATCATGGGCCTGCATGCTCCGTGTGCTTGCCTGAGGAGGTCCTCTATGTTCATGCTGCTTTTGGTTTGTCGAACTTTTGTTTTTTCAGCTTGTGTCCCATGGCTACCAGCAACACCTGTAGTCCGGTTTGTAAGCAGTGAAAAGGGCCTGGAAATTGCCAAAATACAGTGGTAAGTCACCCCACTCCTCTTTGCAGATCCTCTCCAAGTCATTGAAGTTTCGAGGCTGACGTTTGGCAACTTGATCCTTCAACTCCATCCACAGATTTTCTATGGAATAAAGGTCTGCAGACTGGCTAGGCCATTCCAGGACCTTAATGTGCTTCTTCTTGAGCCACTCCTTGTGTTGCCTTGGCTGTGTGTTTTGGGTCATTGTCATCCTGGAATGCACATTCAGGTCCCATTTTCAATGCCCTGGCGGAGGGAAGGAGGTTAACACCCAAGATTTGACGGTACATGGCCCCGTCCATTGTCCCTTTGATGTGGTGCAGTTGTCCTGTCCCCTTAGCAGTAAACCCCCAAAACATAATGTTTCCACCTCCATGTTTGATAATGGGGATGATGTTCTTGGGGTAATATGCAGCATTCCTCCTCCTCCAAACACGGCGAGTTGATGCCAAATTTTAGTCTCATCTGACAACACTTTCACCCAGTTCTCCTCTGAATCATTCAGATGTTCATTGGCAAACTTCAGAAGGGCCTGTACATGTGCTTTCTTGAGCAGGGGGACCTTGCTGGCGCTGCAGGATTTCAGTCCTTCAAGGCGTAGTGTGTTACCAATTGTTTTCTTGGTGACTATGGTCCCAGCTGCCTTGAGATCATTAACAAGATCCTCCCATGTAGTTCTTACCATTCTCATGATCATTGAAACTCCACGAGGTGAGATCTTGCATTGAGCACCAGACCGAGGTAGACTGTTATTTTGTGTTTCTCCAATTTGCGAATAATCACACTAACGGTTTTCACCTTCTCACCAATGTGCTTGGCGATGGTCATGTAGCCCATTCCAACCTTGTGTAGGTCTACAATCTTGTCTGTGACATCCTTGGACAGATCTTTGGTCTTGGCCATGGTGGAGCGTTTGGAATCTGATTGATTGATTGCTTTTGTGGACAGGTGTCTTTTATACAGGTAACAAGCTGAGATTAGGATCAATCCCTTTAAGAGTGCTAAATTCTATGTTTTAAGACATTATTGTGGTAATTAGGGAAACCACAGCTGCGGTTACAATTGGTACTAGGAAGCTTTAACTAAATACATATCTATACCTAGGTATCCTCTTTTACATAAGAGGAAATATAATACCTTGTCATGGCATAATTCTTGAAATATCAAGAATCTAATGAGCTATTTGTAGTCCAGACACAGCGAGATCTTCATCATGGAGATATGATTTTATGTGATCCTTTAGACTGTAAGCTCAATTGAGCAGAATCCTCTTCAACCTATCGTTCTTGTAAGTTTTTTGTAATTGTCCTATTTCAAGTACATCAATTCTAAAAAAACAAAAAATGAAAGTGTAGGTACATTGGAAACAGAGATAGGTTTGTTAATGAAGACCAGGAAAAAGCTGAAATTTTAAATAACTATATTTTTCTTCAGTATATATTAATGAGGATCCTATGGCAAGAGATATGCAAATGATTGCTGCAAAAAAATTGCAGATAACTTGTGATTGGATAACTCAAGACAAAGTTCTACAGCTATTAAAGAAAATGAATGTAAATAAAGCTCCGGCGCCTGATGGTATTCACCCACGAGTATTTAGGGAGCTAAGTGGGGAAATAAGTGAGCCTCTGTATTTCATTTTTCAATATTCTTTTGTTTCTGGTATTGTACCAGTGGATTGGAGGAAGGCAGATGTTGTTCCTATATTTTAAAAGGGTTCAAAATCTTTGCCTGGAAATTATAGACCTGTGAGTTTAACTTCTGTGACTGGGAAAATATTTGAAGGGCTATTAAGGGATAATATTCAGGAATTCATTGAGAAGAACTTTGTTATTAGCAATAATCAGCATGGTTTTATGAAATATAGGTCATGTCAAACTAACCTAATTGCATTCTACTAAGAAGTAAGTAGAAGTATAGATCAGGGTGTTGCAGTGGATGTGATCTACTTGGATTTTGCCAAGGCATTTGATACAGTTCCTCACAATAAGTTAGTCTTCAAACTAAAAGAAATTAGTCTAGATGAATATTCTTGTTCTTGGGTAGAACATTGGCTCAAGGATAGAGTATAATGAGTTGTCATTAATGGTAAATTTTCAGGCTGGACAAAAGTGGTAAGTGGTGTCCCTTAAGGTTCTGTTTTGGGACCACTTTTATTTAACATAATTAAGTGTTCTTGCGTAGCAAGACCACTTAATGTTATCTCACATATATATTATTCTTATTCTTATTATAGCCAAATTTGCCACCCTAACTCCTCCCACAGTTTTTACACTACATAGACAAAAATTTACCAAAACGTGCAGATTGTTCCCGATCAGATTGCTATTACTTTGTGGAACGTTTCGCCGAATGGTTCACGGAATACCGTCGTTCTTGTGGCGCAATTTGTCCCATAGGAATGAATGGCAAAGCTAGAGTGGGAGATGGCAAAAGCTGAAAAATCAGGACATGATTTCTAAACTGCCACCACTCCCTTATTTTCAGGCCCACCTACACAAATCTTATATCAAAACGTTCAGCTATCCCTGCTGCCACTAAACATGTCAATGGTTAAGCCATAGTCCTGATAGTTTTCACAATATAATCATTTGTTTGCAACTAACGCCGTCCATTGACATTCATTGAAACTTGACTCTACAAAGCTCAAATTTGAAGTCGACTGTGCCTTCATTTTTAATACTTCAGAGACATACTATGCATCAAAATGTAGGTCTGGGTCTTGTGATTCTCACAATATAAAGCTCTTCGCTGTAGGATTTATAGTTTTTACAATACGACAGTATGGTTTAATGTAACTGTGCAACAACGTTGCAATTAAATGTGCTATATAAATGATAACAGTTACTCCGCCCACTCCAGTTGTAGACTACTGGTGGAGGCAAGAACACTTCACACAATTTCCCCAGAAATTGTAGCTTTTCTAGTTATAAATGATCTTGAAATAGGCATTGAAAGCCATGTATTAGTGTTTGCAGATGACACAAAACTTTGTAAAGTAATAAAATGTGAGCAGGATATTGCTTTGCTCCAGAGGGATTTGGATAGATTGAGGGACTGGGCTCTAAAATGGCAGATGAAATTTAAAGTAGAGAAATGCAAAGTTATTCACATTTGGGTTAAGAATGCACAAGCAATTTACACCCTAAATGGTACTGAATTAGGGATAACCACACACGAGAATGATTTGGGAATTGTTATAGACAACAAATTAAACAGCAATATGCAATGTCAACCTGCAGTTGCTAAGGCCAGTAAGGTTTTGTCATGTATAAATAGGGGCATACATTTTTAGGATGAAAATATAATTTTGCCTCTTTATAAATCGTTGGTAAGACCACACCGTAAATATGCTGTGCCATATATTTTGGGCACCTGTTCTAGAGAAAGATAACATGGCACTAGAAAAAGTGCAGAGACGAGCTACAAAATTGGTAAAAGGAATGGAGCATTTTAGTTACGAAGAAAGGTTAAAAAATTTAAATCTCTTTAGTTTGGAAAAACTGTGCCTGAGAGGGGATATGATAACATTATACAAATATATTCGGGTCCAGTACAAACCTTTATCTTGAAATCTATTCATAAACAGGGCAATACATAGGACACGAGGTCACACTTTTAGGCTGGAAGAAAGGAGATTTCATCTAAAGCAAAGTTTTTTTTGCAGTAAGAGCAATAAGGATATGGAATTCTCTGCCTGAAGAGGTGGTTTTGTCAGAGTCTATACAGATGTTTAAACTGTAATTGGATAAATACTTGCAAAAACATAACATCCAGGGATATAATTAGTGGGGTAATAGCTGCTTGATCCAAGGAGACATCTGACTGCTATTTTGGGGTCAAGAAGGATTTTTTTCCTAGTTTGTTGCAAAATTGGAAGCGCTTCAGACTAGGTTTTTTGCCTCCTTTTGGATCAACAGCAAAAAACATATGTGAGGAAGGCTGAACTTGATGGACGCAAGTCTCTTTTCAGCTATGTAACTATGTAACTATTTGAAGTTAAATCCACCCTCTTATAATATTGTAATACGCTACAGAATCTGTTGGTGGTTGTGACGAGATCAATCTCGCCACATTGCATTGGAGAAGCCTGGCTGCCCGCCTGCTGCCTTTGGACTATGGACCAGACTTTATGTAAATGTGTTAAGCCAGATAGCTATGCCATGGAGCCCATTCGTGTAGTTAAAGACTTCGGCTCCATGGCAATTGAACTGTGTGAATAGGATCTGAGCACTATTCGGTAGTTTTGTGCGCTTAGATCCCAGCTATCTGGGGATATGTGAAATGTCTGTGTGTTATGTGTAAAAGGTGACTTTATGTATTTGAAAGTGTTTTATGTCTTTTTGCAACCATGTGCTCAATGGAGTCTGCCTCTATCCCTGGATAATTGGATTATTTTCCCCATTGTCTCCAGGCTAGAGGTCTCTGTAAAACCTGTTTGAGCCAGATAGCCATGTGCCAGCCAGGACTCAAAAGATACTTTTACTAACTTTTGAACCCCTGGTCTGATTCGTGCCATTTTTTAATATGTTGTTCCCCTGAATGGATTGATTGTGAATATGTAATTTTATGTGAATGTGATGTATGGTTTTAAAGTTATGAAAGTTGGGTAGAATGTATGTTTTAACTGTAAGTGTAATTGAGTTTCCTCTCAGGATAAGGGGAGGGAATATGTGGGATGTAACTGATATGTGATTGGTTGTTTTATACCTCCCTGTGGGCGGTCCTGTATGTGAAAGGCTGTAATAAAAACCAGGCTGGGTGTGCCAGCACCTCAGACCACTGCTTGACCCTCAACACAGAGTCTTGTCTCGTTCTTGGGGGGATTCACTGTATGCTATTAGAGACTGATTGCCAGGAGTGTAAGCTGATTGTCTGCTTTTCCTGTTCGTCTACTAGCAGCTATTTGGGAGGTGCCAGTTCGGGAGTTGGAGTGCTATTTTGTATCCAGTTCGGGAGTTTGGTGTTCTGCAGTAGCTGTGCCTATATCTCTGGAAAGGGGGCCGATCGCCTAAACGGTTTTTTTACCCCTTGTGTGCAAAACGGTCCGTTACAGTGGCCTATAAATGCCAATAATAATAATAACAACCTGTACAAGGAACTTGGAGTTCAGGTACTAGGTACACTGTAATTGGCATACAATGCTGAAATCATGGATGTTAATTTGATATGACAAGAGAGACATACAGATGTGCTCAAAAGTTTGCATAATGAGTGAGCAGGCAAAACACATTTCTGTTATTTCTTATGGGATTCATATTCACCCTATGTTATAACAGAATGCCACAATCATAAAACAAAGGGAAAAAATGAAATAACCCCTGTTCAAACTGCATAACCTTAGTTCTTAATACTATGTATTGCCCCCTTTAGCATTAATGACAGCGTGCAATAGCATTGTAATAGTTGTATGAGGCTTCATATTCTTGCAGGTGATATAGCTGCTCATTCGTCTTGGCAAAATGCCGCGAGGTCATGCAACGTCTTTGTTCGTCTTGCATGAACCGCATGTTTGAGATCTCCCCAGAGTGCCTCGATGATATTAAGGTCAGGAGGCTTTGATGGCCTCTCCAGAACAGTTACCTTTTTCTGCTGTAGCCACTGGAATGTCACTTGGCTTAGGGTCATTGTCATGCTGGAAAGTCCAAGAGAGTCCCATGTGCAGCCTTCATGCAGAAGAATGCAAATTGTCTGCCAGTATTTTCTGATAACATGCTGTATTCATCTTGCCATCAATTTTCATAACATCCCCCTTGCCTTTAGAACTCACTCACCCAAAACATTAGTGTGCCACCACCATGATTCACAGTGGGGATGGTATTCTTTTCACTATAGGTCTTTGTGTCGGACCGCCTGGCACCCCGACCGCGGGCCTCCACCAACCGATGCTCCTAGTGCTCAACAAGGACTCCAAGCACTCCACCAGACAACATCAGCACTGTATTCCCCACGTCCAGCATTACAGCGTGGCTGGGAACTCGCTGTCCTCCACCCACCCTGGACCCAAGACCAGGATCCATCTTCCAGTGGGCAGACCTCTCCTACTCCAGAGAGCGTAGCAGGAACAGCTCTTAAAAGAGCTAGT
Source organism: Pelobates cultripes (assembly GCA_933207985.1). Lineage (NCBI taxonomy): Eukaryota > Metazoa > Chordata > Amphibia > Anura > Pelobatidae > Pelobates > Pelobates cultripes. The sequence continues at coordinate 158,036,412 of OW240912.1, forward strand.
GATTATAACACTCCAAAGAGCAATCCCAAGAGCAGAGTTTATAGCAGGTATAGCGGTTCCCTCAATCACGAGACGAGGCTCTGTGTTGAGGGTAAGCAGGAACTTAATGTTAATGGTGCCACACTTTTATGACAATCCCCATGCAAGGGGTATGCCCATATAGACCTTGTTGGGGACTCCAACACAAAGACACAGACCAATAAGAACAGTGATTAAATGCATGACACTCCCATATACAAACAAACAATCCCTCCCCTCTGATTGTTTAGTGCAGCGCACTGGGATGTTGTTTTTTTTTTATCTCTATAACTAACTTTGTGTATATTGTGGTTTTTGGAGCACCCGCATAGTGTTCTAGCTGCTATAACACATATTACCTCACCTTAAGCTCCTATACCTCACACATTTGTTTTGTATAAATCTCTCCCCTCTGCCTGGGAGGAATTTCCTGGAAGTCTTATTTTTGACCAACCATGCACATGGTCCTATGCCCAAAACAGTTCCAGGGAATCAGGGCTAAAGGTCGGTCTCTCTGTCTGGAGTACAAAAGTACATACTTCACATAAACAGAGCTTTTTCAAGTGCAATGGGCAAGGTATATTGCATAGTCCTGAGGCAAGAGGCTGGCCAGCAGGCCCCTCCAAGAACCAGTGGCAAGGTCACTTTCACCACAGCCTTATTGACCCCTCTTCAAACATAGCGCTTATGGTTTTGACAAAAGTTTTGTTTTGGTCTCATCACTCCAAATTACAGTGTGTCAGAAGCTGTGAGGCATGTCAAGGTATTGTCAGGCATATTGTAACTGGGTTTTTTGTAGCATTGGTCCAGTAAAGGCTTCTTTCTGGCAACTCGATCGTTCAGCTCATTTTTATTCAAGTATTATAGCATTGTGCTCCATTAAACAACCAGGAGGTTACCTGTGGGTTTTTCTTTGTATCCAAAACTTTGCATCTGGCAGTTGTGGAAAATCTTGTGAAATCTTTCTTGGTCTACCTGACCTATCAAGAGATCCCTGAATGGGGTGGTAAATGATTTCCAAACATCATACATGCTTTGAATAGAAGAAAAAGTGTTCTGACTATAGTTTTTGCTTGCATGTTGAAATAATTCACCATATAATCAACCCAGAAAATAGATATTCATTAATTATTTGTATATATTTAATTTCATTTGCATATCAGACTGACCCACCCAAAATGGCAGAACAGATCTAAAATGCAGACCGTCTCTCTCTGCACGAAAGCGTTTTGGTTCTGCAAGAGAGATACAGCAATCCCAGATGATCGTGTCAGCCTTCTGTAATGGCACAAGTAAGCAATTATTATTTTGAGATCTAAGCGGGAATTTACTGAAGGGCAAGCTACTGATTTTCTCTAAGTTAATGAATATAATATCTACGACATCTGTAGAATTCAACATCCTAATGATTTGGATTATATGCGAGACCATTTGAGAGCCATTTATGAGAGTCCATGTCTCCTGTTCCTGGCTTGAAATGACCTGGTTGGATCCAACACTTATTGATCGAGTCCCTAAAGTATTAATTAAGGAAATAACTTAAACAGACCATATCGTGTTAGACTGTGAGATAGGAAATTTAAAAAGACATAAAAATAACACCTGGCGTTTAAATGATAGACCATTCAAAAAAACTCTACTATTGAAGTTCAATAGAACTAAATATACTAGATACTTTAAAGAGAATGAAAGCAAAGATAATTCTCCCATAACTTTTTGGTGCGCTTTCAAAGTGGTCTGTGTGGGTTATTTTATTAAGTTGCAGGACTGGTTGAATAAAAATTTGAACCTTACAGTGCTATATGTGCTATTGGAGAAGTTATCTCAAACAAATAAACAAAACCCAGTATCTGAGAAGGTAATAGAAATAGAAGAAAATATGTCTAATGGAAAGAACCGTCAAAAACCTGGAAAGACTAAAATGAAAATATTACTCTAAGGGAAACCGGACGGATAAATTGTTATCCCACAAGTCCCAGGCCTCATCTCACACTCATACTCAGTGGAGCTCTGCATTTAACATCCTGCAGCAGGGCCGGACTGGGGAAAAAATTCGGCCCGGGCATTTTTAATTACAGCGGCCCACTGAAAAGGGGGCGGGGCCAGATAGGGTGTGTTTTGTCATCCCCAATGACAAGCACGCCCCATCTCAAAGTGAGCATGTTGGTTCAATGCTCTTCCAAGGCATGAGAAAAGGGCCCTGTATTTGATCTGCACAGCGCAAGCAAATTTAATAACATGCTTGCATTGTGTTTGCTTGAAACTTGTCTCAGGGGTTTCCATAATTGGAATACTCACTGTATCCCATTTATGGAGACACTATGTGTTTGCTTAAAGGATATCTAGTGTGTTCATAGGGGATCTTGAGTGTGTATGTCAGAAATGTAGTGTGTGTGTAAGTGGTGCAGCGTCTGTGTGTAGGGGATCTAGTGTGTGTTTGAAGGACTCAGGAGTGCGTATAGGAGATCTAGTGAGTGTGTGACTGGTGCAGTGTGTTTGGGGGGTGCTGTGTGTGTGAGGGGTGTAGTGTGCATTTGTGAGGAGTATAGTGTGTGTGGGAGGGTGCAGTATGTGTGTGGGAGGGTGCTGTGTGGGAGGGTGCTGTGTGTGAGGGCGCTGTGTGTGAGGGCACTGTGCGAGGGTTCTGTGTATTTGAGGGTGCTGTGTATTTGAGGGTGATGTGTGTGTTGGGGTGCTGTGTGTGTTGGGGTGCTGTGTGTGTGTTGGGTTGCTGTGTATGTGTTGGGGTGATGTGTGTGTGTGTGTGTGTGCTAGGTTTCTGTATGTGTTAGGGTGCTGTGTCAATGTTAGGATGCTGTGTCAATGTTAGGGTGCTGGTGTTAGGGTGCTGTGTGTGTGTGTGTGTGTGTTAGGGTGCTGTGTCAATGTTAGGGTGCTGGTGTTAGGGTGCTGTGTGAGTGTTAGGGTGCTATGTGTGTGTTAGGGTGCTGTGTGTGTGTTAGGGTGATGTATCAATGTTAGGGTGCTGGTATTAGGGTGCTATGTGTGTGTTGGGGTGCTGGTGTTAGGGTGCTGTGTGTGTGTTTATGGTTCTGTGTCAATGTTAGGGTGCTGGTGTTAGGGTGCTGTGTGTGTGTTAGGGTTCTGTGTCAATGTTAGGGTGCTGTGTGTGTGTTAGGGTGCTGTGTCAATGTTAGGGTGCTGTGTGTGTGTTAGGGTGCTGGTGTTAGGGTGCTGTGTGTGTGTTAGGGTGCTGTGTCAATGTTAGGGTGCTGGTGTTAGAGTGCTGTGTATGTGTTAGGGTGCTGGGTGAGGGTGATGTGTGTGTTTGCCAGGATTTTGTATTGGGGGAGGCAGGTAAATGGCACTATTAATGTTTTACTAAAAAATAAAAATAAATACATAATAATAAATAATAAAAATAAATACATAATAAATACTAATAATAAATAAAAATAAATACAAACTAATAAATACTAATAATAAATACTAATAATAAATAATAAATACATACTAATAAATACTAATAATAAATACTAATAATAAATAATAAAAATAAATACATACTAATAAATACTAATAATAAATACTAATAATAAATAATAAATACATACTAATAAATACTAATAATAAATAATAAAAATAAATACATACTAATAAATACTAATAATAAATAATAAATACATACTAATAAATACATACTAATAAATACATACTAATAAATACTAATAATAAATACATACTAATAAATACTAATAATAAATAATAAAAATAAATACTACTAATAAATACAATAATGAATAATAAATACATACTAATAAATACTAATAATAAATACTAATAATAAATAATAAAAATAAATACATTATATCCCCCCCCCCCCTCTATTCTTACCTGTAGTCTGGAAGGGGGGGGGCGTGGGGGGGTCGTGCTGCTGCCAGCCATCCCTGGTGGTCCTCGTGGTTAGTGAACTCTAGCCCTTTGGGGCTAGAGTTCACTCTCGCGAGACCCGGCCGGTTGCCATAGCAACGGTCCGGATCTCGCGAGAGAAACCCGGCGGAGCTGCAAGTTAGAGCTCCGCCGGGTCCTCTCTCCTGGCGGCTGGCTCCCTCCCTCTCTCCCCGCCGGCGGCCGCGTTTGAGTACATGTGGGCCGGTGAGGGAGATCTTTGATCTCCCCACCGGCCCTCCATGGAAGACAGCGGGGCCGGCGCTCGGATAGCGCCGGCCCTGCATAGACCGGCCGGGGAGATCCTGTGACCTCCCCTGCCGGCCTCGGCCCATGGACACCGCGGCCCACCG
>OW240912.1:158041004-158056929 GCA_933207985.1 Pelobates cultripes
CAACACCATCTCCATCAGATACATGACGCTTGAGAGGTATGACTGTTTTAGTGTTTTTGGTCGATAATTAGGCCCCATCATAATTGTCAGCACCAGGCCCACTGGGCTTTTAATCTGCCCCTGCCTCTTGTACTCCAGACAGAGATGTCAGGATTACTAGTTGATCCAGCACACAGAATTATATCACACCTAGGACTAAAGGTAACATCTTACCGGGCCTTAGAACGGCGGGACGTAACGTACCAGAGAATAGTCATAATACTTGCCGAGGTCAGGGACACAGAAGAAGACACAACGATGAGGGAAAGCCAAAAGTCAAAGATACCAGAATTCAGGGAAGTCAAAATGAAGCCAAAGTCAGAAACCAGAAATAAATGGTCAGGTAAACTCTCGGATAACCTACTAAGGGAAACCACAACAGGGCACTGATCAAAAGGTAATTTGGGTTTAAATAACCATCCTAGAGCTGTAATTGGCTATATGTGACCTCTGACCCTAAAAAGTGCATGCAGGTCCACGACGCAACGCCGCACACACGTGCCATCTTTAATATGGGAAACGGGTATTTCTTTATTAGAAATGGAATCGCAGTGGTGCACACGCCGGGAACCGAGATGGAAGGAGGTCGGGTCTTGATCTGCCATGGGTAAGATGAGTGTTTGTTATTTCTGTTGGCGTGACCGCTGGTAGTACCCCCCACTTCAAGACCACCCACCAGGTGGGTAGGACCAGGTTTCAGAGGGAACTTGGCATGAAAAGAACGCATCTTGCAGCTAGCATGTTTGTCCGAAGTCGGGACTTAAGAACGATCGGCAAGCCCATACCCCCTTCAAACCACTAAATGCAGTAAGGAACCACGAGAGAACCTGGAATCAATTATGGAGGATATTTCATACTCCTCCTGTCCAGAAATGACCAAAGGAGGATAGGGAACAACAGGGATAGTATACCGATTGCAAATAAGTAGTTTGAGTACATAGACATGACATGTAGGTATATGCAAGGATGTTGGAAGAGCCAGAGAATAAGAAATAGGGTTAAATCTCTGAATAACATGAAATGGACGAAGAAATCTGGGGGCAAACTTCATGCTAGGAACTTTCAGTTTGATGTTGCATGAAGATAACCACACCCTTTCACCCACGGCACCCCGCCGTTTATCAGCATGAAATTTGAAATGAGCAGCTGCAGTCTCAAGAGCAGACTGAACTTTGGACCAAGTCTCACGAATAGAAGTAAGTTGATCATCCAGAGCAGGGATAGCAGTGTCAGAGAATACGGCCAGTAGAACGGTAGGATGATGACCGTTATTGACAAAACATGGACTATGCTCGGATGAGTCATGAGTAGCATCATTCCTGGCAAACTCGGCCCAGGGTAGCGATTTAGACCAATTACCCTGTGTGCTATTCACAAAACAATGTAAATACAGTTCCAAGTATTGGTTAGCCCTTAAAGCTGTACCATTAGTTTGGGGATGGTTAGAGGATGGTAAGAGGAAGAAAATGACGATTCAATACCCAGCTGTTTGCTAAAAGCTCTCCAAAATCGAGACACAAACTGAGAACCCCTGTCAGACACAATATTTTGAGGGATACCATGTAGTCTGACAATGTCGCGTATCAATATCAAAACCAGATCTTGTGAAGATGGCCGTTTTTTGGGTGGAATAAAACGAGCCATCTTGGAAAAGCAATCAACCACTATAAGGATGAGTGAATCCCACCATAAAGATCTAGAGACAGCGGATATGGTTTTATTAATGCCTGGATGCCCAGCAGTCACGTTGTCATGGAATACTCTCATTACTTCCATTCTTTCAGTCAACGGAATAAATAATTTATCCAGAGGTTTATTACAAGGTGCCTGGGATTGAGCCGCCAAGATAGCACAAAGCAAAGGGGATGACAAGGAAAGCACAGTAGAAGCAATGATATACTCAGGAACAACAGTAGGGGATATCTCCTGATCAGATTCAACGTCAAACTGTCTAGATAAGGCATCAGTTTTAACGTTTTTGGGACCAGGTCTGTAAGTGATAATAAAGTTAAAGCGAGATAAGAACAAAGATCATTTTGCCTGTATAGATGACAGTCGTTTAGCATCAAGAATATATGCCAATTCTTTGTGATCAGTTATGATCAAAAGGGGATCCTTGAAAGCCTCTAAAAGAGGTCACCATTCTTTAAGCGATAGTATAATGGCCAACAATTCTGTTGCCAATATCATAATTACGTTCTACCGGAGACAATTTTTGAGAAAAGTACCCACAGGGATGGGGTATCCTGACTCTCCCGCTGAGAAAGAACAGCCCCCACCCCTGTTCCGGAGGCATGAAGGATGAAGGATTTGCTAGTGTCAGGATGTACCAAAATGGCAGCAGAAGCAAACAATTTAAGAAGTTCAAAAGCTTCTCTAGCTTTTTTAGACCATATAGTACATCTAGCCCCCTTACGTGTCATTGGTGATGGGGGCTATCACAGAAGAGAAACCTTTGATGACTCTCCTGTAGTAGTTAGCAAAACCAAAATACATTTGAATGTACTTTTAACCCATTAGGTAAAGGCCAGTGTAGAACCATTTGGAAACCAGAGGCGGAGATATTCTACCCCAAAAACTGTACCTCAGACTGGTTAAAGATGCATTTCTCAAGTTTGCAATAAAGACCATTTTTAAGCTAAGTTTGCATCACTTGTTTGGCATATTTGTGATGAGTCTGGAGGTCAGGGGAATAAATAAGAATATCATCCAGGTATACTAGAACAAAAGAATAAATATAGTCTCTGAGCACATCATTTATAAAGTCCTGAAATACAGCCGGAGCATTACATAAACCAAAAGGCATGACAAGGTACTTGTAGTACCCACTTCTACAGGGAGTGCAGAATTATTAGGCAAGTTGTATTTTTGAGGATTAATTTTATTATTGAACAACAACCATGTTCTCAATGAACCCAAAAAACTCATTAATATCAAAGCTGAATATTTTTTGGAAGTAGTTTTTAGTTTGTTTTTAGTTATAGCTATGTTAGGGGGATATCTGTGTGTGCAGGTGACTATTACTGTGCATAATTATTAGGCAACTTAACAAAAACAAATATATACCCATTTCAATTATTTATTATTACCAGTGAAACCAATATAACATCTCAACATTCACAAATATACATTTTTGACATTCAAAAACAAAACAAAAACAAATCAGTGACCAATATAGCCACCTTTCTTTGCAAGGACACTCAAAAGCCTGCCATCCATGGGTTCTGTCAGTGTTTTGATCTGTTCATCATCAACATTGCGTGCAGCAGCAACCACAGCCTCCCAGACACTGTTCAGAGAGGTGTACTGTTTTCCCTCCTTGTAAATCTCACATTTGATGATGGACCACAGGTTCTCAATGGGGTTCAGATCAGGTGAACAAGGAGGCCATGTCATTAGATTTTCTTCTTTATACCCTTTCTTGCCAGCCACGCTGTGGAGTACTTGGACGCGTGTGATGGAGCATTGTCCTGCATGAAAATCATGTTTTTCTTGAAGGATGCAGACTTCTTCCTGTACCACTGCTTGAAGAAGGTGCCTTCCAGGAACTGGCAGTAGGACTGGGAGTTGAGCTTGACTCCATCCTCAACCCGAAAAGGCCCCACAAGCTCATCTTTGATGATACCAGCCCAAACCAGCACTCCACCTCCACCTTGCTGGCGTCTGAGTCGGACTGGAGCTCTCTGCCCTTTACCAATCCAGCCACGGGCCCATCCATTTGGCCCATCAAGACTCACTCTCATTTCATCGGTCCATAAAACCTTAGAAAAATCAGTCTTGAGATATTTCTTGGCCCAGTCTTGACGTTTCAGCTTGTGTATCTTGTTCAGTGGTGGTCGTCTTTCAGCCTTTCTTACCTTGGCCATGTCTCTGAGTATTGCACACCTTGTGCTTTTGGGCACTCCAGTGATGTTGCAGCTCTGAAATATGGCCAAACTGGTGGCAAGTGGCACCGTGGCAGCTGCACGCTTGACTTTTCTCAGTTCATGGGCAGTTATTTTGTGCCTTGGTTTTTCCACACGCTTCTTGCGACCCTGTTGACTATTTTGAATAAAACGCTTGATTGTTCGATGATCACGCTTCAGAAGCTTTGCAATTTTAAGAGTGCTGCATCCCTCTGCAAGATATCTCACTATTTTTGACTTTTCTGAGCCCGTCAAGTCCTTCTTTTGACCCATTTTGCCAAAAGAAAGGAAGTTGCCTAATAATTATGCACACCTGATATAGGGTGTTGATGTCATTAGACCACACCCCTTCTCATTACAGAGATGCACATCACCTAATATGCTTAATTGGTAGTAGGCTTTCGAGCCAATACAGCTTGGAGTAAGACAACATGCATAAAGAGGATGATGTGGTCAAAATACTCATTTGCCTAATAATTGTGCACTCCCTGTAGTGTTAATGCCATTTTCCACTCATGATCTTTCTTAATTGTTACCAAATTGTACGCACTCCTAAGGTCAAGTTTAGTAAATACCTTAGCACCCTGGAGCATGTCAAACGATTCGGAGATAAGGGCAATGGGATATGCATTTTTTATGGTGATCTTGTTTAAAGCCCTGTAATCAATGCATGGCCGTAATTCTCCATATTTTTCGGACACAAAAAAGAACCCTGCTCCAGTAAGAATGACTTGCGTATGTAGCCTTTATTTAGAGAATCTTTGATGTACTAATCCATGATTCTATTCAATTGTGGGGATAAGGCATATACTGCCCCCTTAGGGGGAATAGCACCAGGTAGCAGATCTATGGAGCAATCATATAATCTGTGAGGAGATAGAATATTAGTTTGACTCTTACTGAACACCTCTTTAACCTCCCAGTATTGTATGGGAATTTTGGAGGTCTGAGGCATAGCGGAGGGCCAAGTAACAATGCCCACTCTCTTAGTAATGGGTAACACACATCTCTCTATACAATCTTTACCCTATTCCAGTATTTCTCCCTTAGCCCAGTCAATATGAGGATTGTGCTTAATGAGCCAAGGAAATACTAATATGATGGGACAAGAAGGAGAAGCAATTATCTGGAATTTTACGTTTTCCTTGTGTAAAGCTTCTATAGCATGGTTTTGTGGGTAATCAGAGGTTGAGAGAGGTCTCCCGTCAATAGCCTCAATTGCCAGAGGTGATGATCTCTCCTTGATAGGTATGGAGTGTTTTTTGCAAAATGCATGTCAATAAAGTTTCCTGCCACACCTGAGTCCATCAGGACTTTGCATGAAAAGCTTTTCTTGTTGCAAAGGGCAGTGATGTCAAGGAGAAATCTATTTTGGTTATTACCAGATTACGTATCCATCACACCTAAGACCTGTCCCCTTAAGCTTCTTAGGTGCGAAGGTTTTCCGGGTGTATGGGACAAGCATGTCTCATATGTCCTTTTTTACCACAGTATAAGCAAAGACCATCCTTTCTCCTATACTGTCTCTCTGCCTCTGACTGTCTAGTGATGCCTAACTGGATAGGTTCGGGTTTGGACTGTATACAGAGGTCAGGGATAATAGGTTTAGAGAAACGAGGTGCCAGTGACTTAGCCATACGTCTGGTTCTATTTCTAGTAATTTCTCTGGTCCTAAATCTGTTATCAATCTGCATCACATATGTGATAAATTTGTTTAATATCTTAGGTAGATCTTTGGCAGCAATTTCATCAAGAATTACCTTGGATAATCCTTCTTTAAATGCAGAGATCAGACCGCTATTAGTCCAGTCTACCTCAGAAGCCATGGTACGAAATTCTATGGCATAATCCGAGATAGACCGGTTCCCTTGTTCGATACGCGTTAGGGCAGTGGAAGCGTCATCCTCCCTGCCTAGTGGTTCAAATGTTAATTTAAATTCCACAAGTAATTCCTGGTAGTTATACGCGATACTCCTATTTCTCTCCCATAAAGGATTAGCCCAATCTTTGCTCTATCCATGGGATAAGATCCCGGTAAGGCCTCAAAGTGGTACTCAATTTAATTCAGAAATCCCTGGCATTCTTGAAAAAATGCGGGGGAGGAGATAGGGAGATAGAAGGCGCCTTATATACTATAGGTGGAGATATATTAGGCAGAGGTGAGATAATCGGAGGGACCTCAGGCTGTAAATGCGCTGTCCGAGTAAGAAGTGTATTGAAAGAGGTGGTGATCAGAGAGAGGAAATGGAGAAAAAAAAAGGTTGAAGGTATTTCCAACTACATGGGTGGGAGAATTAGCTCAATGTGATAGCCCAAGGTAATTGAAAGTAGTTTAGAGGCTACTGAGGTCAAGGGTGGGTTGAATGTTGAGGACCCTGAGATTTAGGGTTAGAATATTAGAGGAGAGGAAGTAGGGTAGCCTGGCAGCAATTAAGGAGAGGAGAGGGGAGCCAGGGGTGCGATAAATAACAGCAATGTTAACAAAGATGAATTTGAAAATTGAATGAATTTCAAATGATGAGAAAGAGATGGAACTGGGTTCTGTTGGGCTTTGTGTGAAATTTCTTTCGTCACTGGAAAGTTATAGACCCTGGAGACTATATCCCTGAGTTTGTCCTGAGGGAAGGGTTTGGAAATAAAAACCCAAGGGCATAAAATGGAATATTTTATACAGTCCTAACCTCTACATCTGAGTAAAGGGATTTGGGGTAATTATTTTAGATGATTTGAAGGTAGAAAGACAATGTAATCGAGCAGGATGAAATGCTAACAGAATGATTGGTTGTATAAGGAGAGGTATTAGCAGTAGAAAGAGGGTAGTACTCATGCCATTGCACAGCGCACTGGTGAGAACTCACTTTGAGTATTGTATGTAGTACTGGAGACTGTATCTCCAAAAGGATATTGATATTTTGGAGAGAGTTCAGAGAATGGCTACAAAACTGGTTCGTGGATTGCAGATTAAAAAAAAGTTTCTCGCCGTGATATCAAGACTGCGTCCAGGATTTATTGTTAGCTTTAGCACAGTGAGACAAGTGGCATTATTCTTGAGTTATATTAAGGGGTTTGTGTTTTGTTTGCATTTATTGTGAAAGATTTGTGATTTGATTGTATCTGCATTTTGACTCTTCTGGTGCATATGTCTTTTTCTCTGGAATACATGTAATGTGTGCGATGTAAGTCTATGTTTTGCTGCTTTGCTTTCCTATTCTGATGAGAGAAGTGTTTGGTCACGCACTCCTCGCCTCGCTCCCGTCCGCTGCCACCACCTCGGGTGGGTGGACCTGGTGACAAGTCTACATTTCAAAAGGACACACGATGATTAAAATCTTGTGGCAGTCAAGCACTGTAGACGTTCCTTTCCCTGACTGTCTCTATCTTGTGATGACTTGTGTAGAGAGGATGGGACAGGAGCATGCAAAGCCCATTAAGGGCTGGTTAGCCTGTGACATAGTCAGAGAGAGGGAGGATGAAGGAGCAGTGGGGAAGGTGAAGAAGTTAGCTAAGCTATGTGGCATTACTATGTCCTCCAGCGGGCGATTACAACCAGAGGGCTGGCGCAAGCTGTTAAAGGAGAAAAAGCAATTATTGCAGGACAATAACGTAGTACAGACAGCGGAGGCCTGGTTTATGGTTGCTAGAGTTATTCACCAGGAGGGGTGGCTAGAGGAAGAAATAGATGTCGGGGGAAGGAAATTATATGTTTACCATGAAAGTAATTGTAATGCCGAAAGTATTGTTGAAATCCCATGCCAGCCACTGCCCTATAATGGCGCTTAGCATGGAGGGAAGGAGGTCGGCCTAGTCCCCGTGACCTCCACCCAATTACCTGTGTCAACAGTCACCTCCCTCCTACCCCCCACCTCCGTGTTCCCCGTCCTTAGGGCAGATGGATCACTATATTCCCCTGCCCCGTCATGCCCTCCCTGTCCGCCCCGGATAGGGAGGGCATGACTACCCATGCCCTCCCTGTCCGCCCCAACTGAACCTGCTTCTGCCCTTGCTTTGCCCTCGTTTCCTGCTTCTGTCCCTTCCGCCCTTGCTCTGCCCTCACTTCATTCTTCTGTCAGTTCTACCCTTGCTCTGCCCTTGCTTTCTTCTTCTGTCACTTCTGCCCTTGCTGCGCCCTTAGTTCCAGTCCCTGCCCCTTCCGCCTTTATTGCCGATTCCTCTCCCGAACCCATCACTTCTGTCCCCACCCCTAACATGGCGGCTCCCAGTATGTCTCTTCCCATTATGCCCATTGTGGCTGACGGACCCTTATTGTCCCTTGCTGACCCACCCGTTCTCGCTCCCTATGGGGGAGTTCAGGTGCTGCCCACTCCACTCCAACCCCTACGTACCCTGTGCAGGTACGATACTAACAGAGCGGCCCAGGCCCCTAGTTCCTCCGAAGCCGTCAGCTCCCATGGATATTAGATCCCACCCCTTGACGATGCTAGCCAGTATGGCTGCTCTCTTTCCCAACCCCATTTTGAGAATTCTAGAGTTTCCCGGGACGAGAACCCCAAGGTCCAGTTTCTTACAGATGGAGCCCCTTTGATGTATGTTTCATTCACCCCATCCCAGGCCACAACTCTGGTGAGCTCTCTCCCAGATCCAGAGAAACAGCCCATGCTCTTTTACCGAAGGATCGCCCAGATCCGAAAGACCTATTCCGCAGCATGGCGTGATCTGTTTAGCCTCTGTGAAATTAAAGCAGGCGATGCCTATTGGCCCATTATGGAGAGAAGCTTCTCCAATGCTCGACTCATTAATGAGTCTGACTTCGCCTCCGGGGTTGAATTCTGTGAACAACTTAAGCTGTGATGCTATCCAGGATCCATGCTATCCAGGATAAGACAGAATATGTGGAGAAGTACCACTTCAGGTTGCCCCAGATCTTCTCTGACCTGGGTTTCAGTTTGTACAACAAGGCCCATACCCAAAGGCTCTCTGCAGCCTTTGTGGCAGGCCTTAAAGAATCCATTCGAAAAGGCCTAATCCTGTCCCGCCCTGAGTACAGAATTATTCCTCTGGATACCCTCCTGCTAGTTGCAAATGCACTAGAGCCCCCCCCCAAGGAAGCCAGCCCCTCTCATGTTCTCTCGCCCTGTACACCCACACCAACCTACAAGCCTCCCTGAGAGCCAGGCCCTAAGTCATCCCACAGGTCAGCCTCCTATGCAGCAACAATCACAGAGAGGGTGTTTTAACTGTGGTCAATCTGGTCATTTCAGGAGAGAATGTCCAACTCCTAGGGCCCCTAGACAGTTCATGCGGGATGTGAGGCAGCCACAGCAGGTTATTCCAGCTTCTCATCCCCCAGTTACCCCCTATAGCTCCTCACCCCACTGCCAGCTACCCTACTGCCGGTTATTCCCCTTACCCACCCAGCCAGCCTGCTGTCCAATATCCAGCACCTCCCCCTTCATCAGCCAGCCGTGCTCACCTTGATCTTGTACAATAGGTAACTGGCAAACCTGTGTCACCCACCCCTGTCATGGCAGTGTCTACAGGGGATAAGGGAGGACCCCTAGCCATGGTGGTCCTGCCTGTGGAAGGCCACCCAACCACCTTTTTTAGTTGACACAGGCGCAGCCCGAGGCGTCCTTAGAGAACAAGACCTGTCTGACTCCTCTTTCCTCTCCAATATGGAAGTTTCATGCGTAGGTGTAGATGGCACTCCCCGGAGTAGCCCACTAACTAAGCCTTTACAGGTGGGCACCTATCCAGACCTCCTGGCCTTTTTTGTGGTTTCTTCTACCTGCCCAATTAACTTGTTAGGAGCAGATGTCCTCTCCTGTCTCCAAGCCTTTATCTCTTTTACCTCAGAAGGCCAGATACATTTGTCCCCCCCTGTCCACTACTTACACTTCAGCCCTCTGCTCCATACCCCTCCTCCTCCATATGGAGTCTCCAAAAAGGGATGTAAGGTCCTAGATGATCCCCCAAGTACCTTTAACAGAAGTCCTGCCAAGTTGTGGTCCAGATGACATTGGACGCCTTGAAGTTCCCCTCGTCTTGGTGAAATTGCTCCAAGGTGTCAACTGCAATACCCTCGGAGGCCTGCCCAGGCCCTTGCTATCTCCAAACAAGTTGAAAGTCTGTTATCAAAAGGTGCCCTGGTTAAATGTGAGTCTCCCTGCAACACTTCTCTAATCCCCGTTAAAAAGAAGACTGAAAAGGGTGAACCAGAAAAGTACAGGATGGTCCAAGACCACAGAGCTATCAACAATGCAACCGTTCTGGACACCCCTATTGTACCTAACCCTCATACTCTCCTGTCAGGAGTTCCACCTACGGCAAAGTATTTTATAGTGGTGGATTTGGCTAATGCCTTCTTCAGTGTTCCTCTACACCCTTCCTGTCAATATTGGTTTGCATTCACTCATGACTGTCAGCAATATACCTGGACTGTCATTCATCCAGGAGCACAAAACTCACCAGTCAGTTTGTTAAAGCTATGGCTTCCATTCTGGACTCATGGCAAAAGACCACGGATGTGGTTTTCCTCCAATATGTGGATGACCTTCCCACGGCCGAATGTACCTCAGAAGATCTACTTTGCTACCTTGCTGAACAAGGATGTAAGGCCTCCAAGAAGAAGCTGCAATGGTGCCGGCCCTCCATGGTCTTCTTGGGACATTGTCTCTCCCATAGCACCCGTCACCTCACCCGGGACCGGGTGTGGGCTATCTTAGCTATTTGCCCCCCACAGCCCACAAGCCCCTTAATGTCTTCCTGGGCCTCATCTCTTACTGCAGGGCCTGGATCCCAGAGGCCTCCACCCTGATGCAGCCACTCTATTATGCCCTGAAAACAGAACCATTTTCTCTATCCCCTGAAGCCTTGTCTAGCTTCTTTGCTTTACAACATGCCATCTCATCTGCGCCCACCCTGGGCCTTCCCGATTATAGGAAACCCTTCAATTTGTTCATGTTCGAAAGGTTGGGTCATGCCTCAGGAGTCCTCACTCAGTCCCATGGCTCCCGTCAACGCCTGATTGGCTACTACTCATGCCAGCTGGATCCCGTGGCAAGAGGGGGCCCCTCCTATCTTTGAGCAGTCTTCGCAGCTCAGGCCCTCATTGACAAGACAAGTGATTTGATCCTTGGGCATAAACTCACCATTCTTGCACCCCATGACATTGCCGCCATCCTCAATCAGGTCTAGCCCAAGCATCTCTCGGCTGCTCGACATCTCCGCTTACAATGCTCCCTTCTGCTGCCAGATAATGTATCCTTGCAGAGATGCTACTCTCTTAACCTGGCCTCTCTTCTGCCACTTCCCAGGGGGGAATTCCCCACTACTGGTACAGCCTCGACATAGAGGGTAAAAAATGAAATAAGGTAGGCACACTCCAATATTAAATACAAGCTAGCCCCAAATGGAGCTTCTATGTAAGAAACCAAGATATAAAGTCATATCATATTATAAAGTAACAGCCAGAACAATTCTGGATGTATATATAAACGCCAAAAGCGTAATGTAAAAATAGCAAAATATCAGTACAATAAGTAATTCAATGAGATACAATACAAACCAATCCCACAAATATAAGTACATATAGAAAAAATATATCAAGCATACCAGACCCAGTGAGAAGTAGGGACGGAGTCAATCACCAAAGCATCCCCAACGTTTCGGCAAAAATGCCTATATCAAGGGAGCCTATTGTGAGAAACTTAAACCTGTTCTTAACCCCTTAAGGACTGGACTGTTTTTGCGATGTTGTGCATTTGCGACCAGCCATATTTTTACACTTTTGTGGTGTTTGTGTTTGGCTGTAATTTTCTGCTCTCTCATTTACTGTTCCCATACAAATTATATATTGTTTTTTCAGGGCAAAATGGGCTTTCTTTACATACCATTATTTATATAATCTCATGTATTTTAATTTAAAAAAAATAAAAAAATATGATGAAAAATTGAAAATAGATTCAAGATCTTGTCCTGAGTTTAAAAATACCCAGTGTTTACATGCTTTTTTTTTGCATATTATAGGGCTACAGGTACAAGTAGGATATTGCGGTTTCAAAACATACATTTTTAAAATGTATCAATAGTGACATTGTAACACTATTATCTGTCATAAATCTCTGAATAACACCCCACATGTACATATTTTTTTTAAAGTAGACAACCCAGGGTATTCAATATGGGGTATGTCCAGTCTTTTTAGTAGCCACTTAGTCGAAAACACTGGCCAAAGTAAGCATTCATATTTGTTTGTGTGTGAAAAAAGTAAAAAAACTAAATTGAACGCTAATTTTGGCCAGTGTTTGTGACCAAGTGGTTACTAAAAAGACTGGACATACCCCATTTGCAATACCTTGGGTTGTCTTCTTTTGCAAATGGTATGCCATCATGGGGGTAATTCTCATTCCTGGGCTACCATACGCTCTCAAAGGCAACATAACCAACCTGGCCATTTTCAATGTAAAAATATTTGACCCATATATTTGACCCTGTAACTTTCAAAAATGCTATAAAACCTGTACATGGGGGGTACTGTTCTACTCCGGAGACATCGCTGAACACAAATATTAGTGTTTAAAAACTGGAAAACGTATCACAACAATTATATCATCAGTAAATTGCAGTTTGTGTGTGAAAAATGCAAAAAATGTCACTTTCACTGACAATATCATCGCTGTGATATGTTTTACTGTTTTGAATCACTAATATTTGTGTTCAGTGAAGTCTCCCGAGTAAAACTGTACCCCCCATGTACAGGTTTTATGGTGTCATAGAACGTTACAGGGTAAAATACAGTGCTAGCAAATTAAATTCTGTGGACTTTCGGCCTGGGTTGGCAGGCAGGTCCCTCAAATTGCAATCAATAAAATTACTTAATTATGTAAAAATATTACATAAATACACACGTAGAATTTAAATATATATGCATATTTATATATTTGACGTCTACGTGTATATTTATATAATTATTTATGTAATTTTGTATATTTATGTAATTTTGTATATTTCGTATTATTTTTATTTATTTATATATACATAGATATATATACAAATTCATTCTAAGTGTATTTTGATTTAAATATATATATATATTAATTTTAAAATACAGTTAGAATAAAATTTCATATAGATATATAATTTTTTTTTTCAAGGTCTGGCCCCCCCTGCCCGCCCAGGACTCCTACCTAGTCCGCTGCAAATGATGCAGGACTGAATGTGGTGTGTATAGTGGAAGTGAATTAGAATGTGTGTAATGGATGTAGTGTTTGTGTCTATTAGATACTGTTTGTGTAGTGAATGCAGAGTGTGTGTTTGTGTAGCGGAACGCAGAGTGTGTTTGAGTAGTGGATGTAGTGTGTGTGTGTGTAATAGATGCAATGTGTTTAGTGGATGCAGTGTCTGTAGTGGATGTAGTGTGTGTATTAGACGCAGTGTCTCTGTATAGTGAATGCAGAGTGTTTGAATGTGTGGTGGATGTAGTGTGTGTACTGTGAATACAGGCTGTTTTTGTAGTGGATGCTGTGTGTATAGTTAAAGGACCACTATAGTGCCAGGAAAACATACTCAGGGTCCCCCTCCCACCAGGCTGGATGGAGAGGAAGGGGTTAAACTTACCTCTTTCTCCAGTGCCGGGCGGGCAACTCTCCTCCTCCTCTCCTCCCTCTTCTCCTCCTCTTCGGCTGAATGCGCATGTGTGCGCATTCAGCCAGTCCATAGGAAAGCATTCACAATGCTTTCCTATGGACGCTGGCATCTTCTCACTGTGATTTTTCACAGTGAGAAGCACGCAAGCGCCTCTAGCGGCTGTCAAGAGACAACCACTGTAGGCTGGATTAACCCTAACATAAACATGTTTATTTAAAAAAGGGTTAACCCTAGCTGGACCTGGCACCCAGACCACTTCATTAAGCTGAAGTGGTCTGGGTGCCTATAGTGGTCCTTTAATGCAGAGTGTGTGTCAGTTGTAACAGGCCTGGCGGTCCTGGGGGGCCCAGACTGCTTTGGCAGTCCAGGGCCCCACAATTACTCTCTGCACATATATATAGCGATGATCGCTATATATATGTGCAGTGCATGTGCAGCCGCGGGCCCCCGGCTCCCTGTACTTGCAGAGGAGGCCCAGTGGACTGCAAGTGTACTTACAAGCTCTTCCCTCTCTGTAGCAGTGTGTGTGTTAGTGTAATGATTGCAGTGTGTGTGTTAGTGTAGTGTATGCAGAGTGTGTGTTAGTGTAGTGAATGCAGTGGGTGTGTTAGTGTAGTGAGTGCCATGTGTGTGTTAGTGTAGTGAATGCAGTGTGTGTGTGTGTGTGTGTGTTAGTGTAGTGTATGCATGCAGTGTAAATGGAGCATTCCAAAAATGTTATTCCCCCCTCCCTGTTTCTTACCTGGTTCAGGGAGGGTGGAGATACCAGATCCCTGGTGGTCCGGTGGCAGAGGGGGCCCAGCGGACTGCAAGTGTACTTACAAGATTTTCCCTCTCTGTAACTCCCGCGAGCACGGCGTGCGTGCCATGTGGAGCGTTGACGGCCGCTATATATATGTGCAGAGAGTAATTGTGGGGCCCTGGACTTGCAAAGCAGTCTGGGCCCCCCAGGACCACCAGGCCTGTTACAACTGTCATGGTTGTCACCCCCTGATGGCAGCCCTGTGTGAATATGAACATTAAATATCCCAAACTGTATGACAAATAAGAAATTCATGCATCCAACATCCAGACAAATATAAATACCACAAGTAGCAGATGAGGAGACCTGATCGAGAAACTTGAACTTGTGACAGTTGAATTCAGACTGCAACAAAAGCACAAGCCGCATAGTGTGCTTGAAAACTCCGAAACCGGAAGTAAACTGGACCGAGTGGAATGCATATGCGTTCCAACAACACTGAGCCTCAAACGCCCGTTAACACTCAGCGCATGCGCTAGCCACTAGTGCGCCTCAGGTCCCCAAACCCGGAATAAAGTAACGTAAGGTGGAACGCATATGCCTTCCAACACATAGAAGTCCGCAAATCAAATTGCTCAGTGGTTGGCACGTGCGCCAACCACTGGAGTAGGAAACACCAACCAGATCAAAATAAGTAATATTGCCCGAAAACAAGGCAGTCAAGTAGGGAACGAAAGTGGGACTCATATAACTCCAAAGGGGAGCAAGGAGACAATCCAAGTGTCTATTTCCAGTTCCTGCAGGGGAATTTTTTTTTTTAAAACAAAATAGCATACTGCCAAAATAATAAAAAGGAGGAAAAAAAGAATTAAAAAAAATGAAATATATCAGAAGAATAAAAAGTAAATAAAATAAAAAGTGGTATACATGCATATCCAGACATAAGAGTCAAGATCACCAATATGCAGCCTTAGCATAAGCACCATCCATAAGGTCAGGCACTGAGACTAAATCAATAAGTAAACCGTATTCAATACAAGCATATATAATGCACTTTCCCTAAGTAATAAAGTCAAGGATGCATGCTTATCCAGTCAATGCATCTCAAGCAATATAGTACGATTCCAGGTATAAAATACCAACATCTTAAAGCAACAAAATAGATCACATGCAAGCATTAAAAACATTAAACATAGTTATACAGCTAATAACCTGCTCATGCAAGAAATGTTTTTTTTTATATAACACAAAATTCAAAGGTCTGCATGGTAATCCTATAGATATATTTCTTCTGACAAAAAGGGTCCGATAAAGAAGCCAGAATCCAGTAGATATTCTTAGAAGGAATCCAATCATCGGAGGGTCACCCAGAAGTGAAAAACCAAAAGGAAAACCAGGACTAGAAAATAAAAAATAAAATCAATGACAACCAATAAATATCAAGCAACTGACAGGCAGAGGCAATGAAAAAAAGAAACCACCTCAATGTGGTTCCAATAGGAGAAATAGCAAATAATAGACATCATCCTATTATTTAAACGATTAGCCAATTGCATATCCCCAAATTTACCTGAAAGGATTGAAGTCACACTCCGCATTTAACCCGTGAGGGAGTAATGTATACAAGCGATAG
>OW240912.1:158057420-158161752 GCA_933207985.1 Pelobates cultripes
CAGGCCCGGTGGTTACATTATTGCAGTTAGCACAATGTCCACAAAGATGCATACCATTAATGGGTGTCAACCAAGTGGTAGATAGCTTAGAAGATGTTCTGGTTCTAGAGGATGATACCAAACGTTTGATATTCCTAGATCTCTTATAGGCCATTAATGGTCTCTCTTTAAAGAGCGCTACTATCTCTGGATCACTCTGTAAAACATGCCAATGTTTATTAATGACATATTTGACAAAACCCGACTTAGTTGAGTATGTGGTGACTAGTGATGCACCGAACGGTTCGCTGGCGAATAGTTCCCGGCGAACATAGCATGTTCGCGTTCGCCACGACGGGCGAACATATGCGCGGTTCGATCCGCCCCTATTCGTCATCATTGAGTAAACTTTGACCCTGTACCTCACAGTCAGCAGACACATTCCAGCCAATTAGCAGCACACCCTCCCTAGCAGACCCTCCCACCTACTGGAAGGCATCCATTTTACATTCATTCTCAAGCTGCATGTTTAGTGAGAGGAGGGAAAGTGTAGCTGCTGTTGATTAGATAGGGAAATGCATAGCTAGGTTAGGGTATACAGTGTCCACTACAGTCCTGAAGGACTCATCTGATCTCTGCTGTAAGGGCAGCACCCCAAAAAGCCCTTTTTAGGGCTAGAACATCAGTCTGTTTTTTTTTTTTTGTGTAATGTAATTGCAGTTGCCTGCCTGCCAGCTTCTGTGTCAGGCTCACAGTGGATACTGTGCCCAGTGCCACCACTCACTCACTGGTGTCACAATAGCTTGCATTTAAAACCAAAAAACCTTTTTCACTGTTATAGATTCAATAGCAGTTAGTTGTCTGCCAGCGTCTGTGTCAGGCTCACAGTGGATACTGTGCCCAGTGCCACCACTCACTCACTGGTGTCACAATAGCTTGCATTTAAAACCAAAAAACTTTTTTCACTGTTATAGATTGAGTAGCAGTTAGTTGTCTCAAAGCGGGTGTGTCAGGCTCACAGTGGATACTGTGCCCAGTGCCACCACTCACTTACTGGTGTCACAATAGCTTGCATTTAAAAACAAAAAACTTTTTCACTGTTATAGATTGAATAGCAGTTAGTTGTCTCAAAGCGGGTGTGTCAGGCTCACAGTGGATACTGTGCCCTGTGCCACCACTCACTCACTGGTGTCACAATAGCTTGCATTTAAAAAAAATACAATTTTTTTCACTATAATAGATTGAATAGCAGTTAGTTGTCTGCCAGCTTCTGTGTCAGGCTCATAGTGGATACTGTGCCAAGTGCCACCACTCACTCAATGGTGTCACAATA
The DNA here is from genome assembly GCA_933207985.1 of Pelobates cultripes. NCBI lineage: Eukaryota > Metazoa > Chordata > Amphibia > Anura > Pelobatidae > Pelobates > Pelobates cultripes. The sequence goes on from OW240912.1 coordinate 158,058,733, forward strand.
GCTTGCATTTAAAAAAATAATTTTTTTTTCACTATAATAGATTGAATAGCAGTTAGTTGTGTGCCAGCTTCTGTGTCAGGCTCACAGTGGATACTGTGCCAAGTGCCACCACTCACTCACTGGTGTCACAATAGCTTGCATTTAAAAAACAAAAAACCCTTTTCACTGTTATAGATTGAATAGCAGTTAGTTGTCTCAAAGCGGGTGTGTTAGGCTCACAGTGGATACTGTGCCCAGTGCCACCACTCACTCACTGGTGTCACAATAGCTTGCATTTAAAAACAAAAATCTTTTTCACTGTTATAGATTGAATAGCAGTTAGTTGTCTCAAAGCGGGTGTGTCAGGCTCACAGTGGATACTGTGCCCTGTGCCACCACTCACTCACTGGTGTCACAATAGCTTGCATTTAAAAAAAATACAAATTTTTTCACTATAATAGATTGAATAGCAGTTAGTTGTCTGCCAGCTTCTGTGTCAGGCTCACAGTGGATACTGTGCCAAGTGCCACCACTCACTCAATGGTGTCACAATAGCTTGCATTTAAAAAAATATTTTTTTTTTCACTATAATAGATTGAATAGCAGTTAGTTGTGTGCCAGCTTCTGTGTCAGGCTCACAGTGGATACTGTGCCAAGTGCCACCACTCACTCACTGGTGTCACAATAGCTTGCCTTTAAAAAAAAAAAAAACTTTTTCACTATAATAGATTGAATAGCAGTTAGTTGTCTGCCAGCTTCTGTGTCAGGCTCACAGTGGATACTGTGCCCAGTGCCACCACTCACTCACTGGGGTCACAACAACTTGCATTTAAAATCAAAAAACTTTTTTTCACTGTTATAGATTGAATAGCAGTTAGTTGTCTCAAAGCAGGTGTGTCAGGCTCACAGTGGATACTGTGCCAAGTGCCACCACTCACTCACTGGTGTCACAATAGCTTGCATTTAAAACCAAAAAACTTTTTTCACTGTTATAGATTAAATAAAAGTTAGTTGTTCAAGTTAGCTGCCTGTGTCAGGCTCACAGTGGATACTGTGCCCAGTGCCACCACTCACTCACTGGTGTCACAATAGCTTCTGTGCATTTAAAAACAAAAACTTTTTTCAATTGTTATGGATTGAATAGCAGTTAGTTGTCTCAAAGCTGGCGTGTGTTGTACTACAGTGATGAGCTACAGCCCAGTGCCACCACCACTGGTGTCACAAAAGCTTGCATTTAAAAAAAACTTTTCACTGTTATAGATTGAATAGCAGTTAGCTGTCCTAAAGCGGGTGTGTCAGGCTCACAGTGGATACTGTGCCCAGTGCCACCACTCACTCACTGGTGTCACAATAGCTTGCATTTAAACCCAAAAACTTTTTTCACTGTTATAGATTGAATAGCAGTTAGTTGTCTCAAAGCGGATGTGTCAGGCTCACAGTGGATACTGTGCCCAGTGCCACCACTCACTCATTGGTGTCACAATAGCTTGCATTTAAAACCCAAAAACTTTTTTCACTGTTATAGATTGAATAGCAGTTAGTTGTCTCAAAGCGGGTGTGTCAGGCTCACAGTGGATACTGTGCCCAGTGCCACCACTCACTCACTGGTGTCACAATAGCTTGCATTTAAAACCAAAAACCTTTTTTCACTGTTATAGATTGAATAGCAGTTAGTTGTCTCAAAGCTGGTGTGTCAGGCTCACAGTGGATACTGTGCCCAGTGCCACCACTCACTCACTGGTGTCACAATAGCTTGCATTTAAAAACAAAAAACTTTTTTCACTGTTATAGATTGAATAGCAGTTAGTTGTCTCAAAGCGGGTGTGTCAGGCTCACAGTGAATACTGTGCCCAGTGCCACCACTCACTCACCACTGGTGTCACAATAGCTTGCATTTAAAACCAAAAAACCTTTTTCACTGTTATAGATTGAATAGCAGTTAGTTGTCTGCCAGCGTCTGTGTCAGGCTCACAGTGGATACTGTGCCCAGTGTCACCACTCACTCACTGGTGTCACAATAGCTTGCATTTAAAACAAAAAACTTTTTTCACTATTATAGATTGAATAGCAGTTAGTTGTCTCAAAGCGGGTGTGTCAGGCTCACAGTGGATACTGTGCCACCACTCACTCACTGGTGTCACAATAGCTTGCATTTAAAACAAAAAAAACTTTTTTCACTGTTATAGATTGAGTAGCAGTTAGTTGTCTAAAAGCGGGTGTGTCGGGCTCACAGTGGATACTGTGCCCAGTGCCACCACTCACTAACTGGTGTCACAATAGCTTGCATTTAAAAACAAAAAACTTTTTTCACTATAATAGATTGAATAGCAGTTAGTTGTCTCAAAGCGGGTGTGTCAGGCTCACAGTGGATACTGTGCCCCGTGCCACCACTCACTCACTGGTGTCACAATAGCTTGCATTTAAAAAAAATAAATTTTTTTTCACTATAATAGATTGAATAGCAGTTAGTTGTCTGCCAGCTTCTGTGTCAGGATCACAGTGGATACTGTGCCAAGTGCCACCACTCACTTACTGGTGTCACAATAGCTTGCATTTAAAAACAAAAAACTTTTTTCACTGTTATAGATTGAATAGCAGTCAGTGTCCTTAAAGCGGGTGTGTCAGGCTCACAGTGGATACTGTGCCCAGTGCCACCACTCACTCACTGGTGTCACAATAGCTTGCATTTAAAAACAAAAAACTTTTTCACTGTTATAGATTGAATAGCAGTTAGTTGTCTCAAAGCGGGTGTGTCAGGCTCACAGTGGATACTGTGCCCAATGCCACCACTCACTCACTGGTGTCACAATAGCGTTGCATTTAAAAACAAAAACTTTTTTCACTGTTATGGATTGAATAGCAGTTAGTTGTCTCAAAGCGGGTGTGTCAGGCTCACAGTGGATACTGTGCCCAGTGCCACCACTCACTCACTGGTGTCACAAAAGCTTGCATTTAAAAACAACTTTTTCACTGTTATAGATTGAATAGCAGTTAGCTGTCTCAAAGCGGGTGTGTCAGGCTCACAGTGGATACTGTGCCCAGTGCCACCACTCACTCACTGGTGTCACAATAGCTTGCATTTTAAACCCAAAAACTTTTTTCACTGTTATAGATTGAATATAAAAGTGGCCTCTTTGAGAGAAATATTTCCCACAATCAGAACAGAAATAAGGTTTCTCTCCTGTATGGCTCCTCAAATGATGCTTAAGATTGGAAGCAGCTGAAAAGCATTTCTCACACTCAGAACAAAAATATATATTTTTTTAACATTCTCTCCACTTTGAACAAAATGATGTTTGGGAAGAGATTTTGTATGAGTAGGTTTTTCATGTACGATACGGGAACATGATTTAGATCCTTGGTAAGTTTTGCGAGATCCAATAGTGTTTATGTAGGGGGAACAGTCAATCCATATCTGCCAAGTGACCCTATGTAGGAGGAACAGTCTCTATTCTGCTCTGTGTCAGTGTATATCAGGGGCTCTGAGGACAGGTGTCAATCCATATCTGCCAAGTGACCCTATGTAGGGGGAACAGTCTCTATTCTGCTCTGTGTCAGTGTGTATCAGGGGCTCTGAGGACAATTGTCAATCCATATCTGCCAAGTGACCCTATGTAGGAGGAACAGTCTCTATTCTGCTCTGTGTCAGTGTGTATCATGATCTCTGAGGACAGGTGTCAATCCATATCTGCCAAGTGACCCTAGGTAGGGGGAACAGTCTCTATTCTGCTCTGTGTCAGTGTGTATCAGGGGCTCTGAGGACAGGTGTCAATCCATATCTGCCAAGTGACCCTTTGTAGGGGGAACAGTCTCTATTCTGCTCTGTGTCAGTGTGTATCATGCTCTGAGGACAGGTGTCAATCCATATCTGCCAAGTGACCCTATGTAGGAGGAACAGTCTCTATTCTGCTCTGTGTCAGTGTGTATCAGGGGCTCTGAGGACAGGTGTCAATCCATATCTGCCAAGTGACCCTATGTAGGGGGAACAGTCTCTATTCTGCTCTGTGTCAGTGTGTATCAGGGGCTCTGAGGACAATTGTCAATCCATATCTGCCAAGTGACCCTATGTAGGAGGAACAGTCTCTATTCTGCTCTGTGTCAGTGTGTATCATGATCTCTGAGGACAGGTGTCAATCCATGTCTGCCAAGTGACCCTAGGTAAGGGGAACAGTCTCTATTCTGCTCTGTGTCAGTGTTTATCAGGGGCTCTGAGGACAGGTGTCAATCCATATCTGTCAAGTGACCCTTTGTAGGGGGAACAGTCTCTATTCTGCTCTGTGTCAGTGTGTGTCAGGGGCTCTGAGGACAGGTGTCAATCCATATCTGCCAATTGACCCTATGTAGGAGGAACAGTCTCTATTCTGCTCTGTGTCAGTGTGTATCAGGGGCTCTGAGGACAGGTGTCAATCCATATGTCAAGGTGTCAATAAATCATATGTCAGGTGTCAATCCATATCCATTGTGATTTAGGAATGTTAGGTGATTTCTGCCCTTTATGGATTAAGACCAGACTCTGCATCAACTGTGTAATCTTCCATTGGAGTTTTGCCATGGATCCCCCTCCGGCATGCCACATTCCAGGTGTTAGTCCCCTTGAAACAACTTTTCCATCACTATTGTGGCCAGAAAGAGTCCCTGTGTGTTTTAAAATTCGCCTGCCCATTGAAGTCTATGGCGGTTCGCCCGGTTCGCGAACATTTGCGGAAGTTCGAGGATACATGGGATACGATTGGGCATTATTCTCTTGTTCTTACCATCGGTTTTGAGTAATGAAGTCCTCTCCAGGTCTTTTACTTTAGCCAATGCTTCCTGCAGGGAGGTTTCATGATAGCCACGGGAACGAAAATCTTCTAACATACCTTGCCTGGGTATCAAAGTTTGCTTCCTGAGACACAATCCACCTAACACGTAGTAGTTGACTAAAAGGAAGACTTCGAATCATACTAGCCTAGTGAAACAAATTTGCCTGCAGAAATGCAACTTTAACAGTTGGTTTTCGAAAGAGATCGAAGCACAGATCATCATCAATTTTACTTACCTGAACATCCAAAAAATGTATACTACCGGCATCATGTTCCAAAGTAAATGTAATGCTTGGTACATATTGATCCAAGTCTGCTTTGAATAATAGAAGGTTTGCCTCTGAGCCATGCCAAAGAAAGAACACATCGTCAATATAACAAAACCAAACGGCTACAAATCTGAATAAAGGATGTGGATAAACGAAATATTCCTCAAACTTGGCCATATACAGATTGGCGCATGATGGAGCCATATTGGCCTCAATGGCCGTTCCCTGTATCTGTAGAAAAAAATCATTTACAAAGATAAAGTAATTGCATGATAAAACCAATTCCAATAGTTGTATTGACAAATTCACTCAATTTAGAATCCAACTCCAGTTTGCCCAAGGCCTGTGCTGTAGCCTCCATACCTCCCCTATGAGGGATGGACGTATACAAACTGCATATGTCCATCATGCACAGAAGTGTATCCCTACAGGATGATCCCAAATTATTCAACTTGCACAAAAAATCATTGGTATACCGTATGTATGACCTCATTTGTACCACCAATACTTGACGATAAGCGTCAATATATTGGGACAAAGGCTGGAGCAGTGATCCACAACCAGACACAATGGGCCTGCCAGGGGGATTCAGCAGGTCCTTATGGATTTTGGGAAATAGGTACAGGAACAGCACCCGAGGTGTAGATGTGTTGAGAAAGTCAAAAATCTTTTTGTTGATTAAACCCTGATTCAAAGCCTCAAGGGTGATAACCCCAATCCTTTCTTGGAACTCCTTCATTGGGTCCCTTGATAGTTTCTCATAGTGAACCTGGTTGGACAGCTGACATTATATTTATCAATGTCCATGACGACAATGGCCCCACCCTTGTCCGCAGCTCGGACAATGATGGAGTCATCACTCCTCGGGGCACCAATGGCCCTCGACTCCTCTGGCGTCAAATTGGAGGAACCCCTCTTAGACCAGTTAATATTGGAAATCTCCAATTGACATAACTTAATAAATGTTTCAATTGTGGGGTTAGTAGCAGGTGGAGTAAACTTACTTTTATTTTTACATTTGGATAAGTCAACAGAAATGACCCCAATATCAGCTTCTTTCTTTTGAGCATCCATGGGTGAGTTGTCTCCTGCAAAACTTTTAGACGTAAGGAAAAATTCATACAATTCGATATCCAAGTCCAATTTGTCACCATCAAAAGACGGGACAAAGCCTAAGCCCCTGATAAGCACCGAAATCTCACTTACTGATAACACCCTCCTGGAAATATTAATTAGTAATGTCTCCATGATCTCCTCTCACTCTCTGGATATCTCCGAGGGGAATGGTTTGCTGCGGTGTCTCTTCCCTCTTCTGATCTTGTGCCTCCTCCTCTGGGGTGTCGCTGTTCTAAAAAATTGTTAGTATTGGCTGATCCAGCTGAAGATTGCTCACTATCACTATTGTGCAAACAAGCGTTTGCCCTGGGGTGTGTTAGATCTCTGACAATGAAACTGCCAATTATAAACTTTATTATCAAGATAGTCTATCGTGTCGCGTTTAAATTTAGATAATTTCCTGTTAAGGGTATCTGTCTTGTGTTTAGACAAAGCACTATCAATTTTCTCTGAATGTTTAGTGAATGTTTAGCCTCGACATAGACCCAGACTCCATTATTTGCATGGAGGTGTGCAAGCCCCCTGTCCCCCATGATACCCAGCCTTTCCCCCATTGCACCTTGTGGTTCAGAAACACCCCAGGACCTGAACCCCATTATGAAGAAGAACTGTTCCAGCTGGTGGAGGTATGCCTTACCATAACTGATCTGTTCTGTGACCCCAAAAGCAATTGCCTAGCCACAATCCTCCTGACTATGGAGATAGGCCACCTCTATCACCACTGGGGTGTGGCTGTCCCTCAAATTTCTTTCTTAAATTCTCCACAGATTTCATGGAAAGAACTTGGCCCATTGGCTAAATCATGAAGCACCGCAGACCAAACACAGCTCTCTGAAGAGGGTGTCACCAAGCGAACTGTGAACTGCAAAGCAACTGGCTACCCTTGATTCCACACAGAAATATGCACTGACGCCCCTCCCACAGACCAGGACCAAGATCCAGATGCACCTCATGATTGCTTTGAACAAATGAAAATGGAAACAACACACCTCCCAACGGTGCATGAAACTGCCCTACTAGAACCTCACCTCACCTCACCTCACCTCACCTGGTTTGTGGATGGCTCCAGATATGGTGATAAACAAGGAAGATATCTGACCTAATCCATGTCAGGTCAAGAAGCCACAAGCTCTTATCACAACATGCATGATCGCGGAGGGAAAGCGTGCCAATATCTACACGGACTCAAGATGTGCACTAGACGTGGCACATGACTTTGGACTAATCTGGAAGACAAGGGGATTCCTCACAGCAACTGGCACACCAATCAAGCACAGCATGGCTATCAAGGCGCTGAAGAAGTGGCCATACTAAAGGTAAAAGTTCACGGAAGACTGAACTCAGAAGAAGCGCAGGGCAACTATATAGCTGATGAAACCGCCAAACAGGCTGCATACGTGCCAAGGGAAGTGGACAGAAGAGTCCACCGAAGAAATTCCCATATTCACTATGCAGACTTTACCCACAGACCTCAAGCTCCTGAAGGAACGACAAGTAGCTGCTGATCCTGGAAACAGAAAGGGGCAACGCTTAAAAATGGGCTGTACTCCAACAATCTCAAGTTCTGTTTACCCAGAAGTATGTGCTCCGCAGCAGTCCAGTGGGCCCACGGGGCTGTACACCTGTCCAAGACCCTTATGAATTCCCTGATTAATAAATACTACAAAGCACCTGGGATCACCTCTTTGACAGACAGTTACTGCAGATCCTGCACTATCTGTGCCAAATGCAACCCAGGCAGGGTGGAGAAAGCACGCCCAAAGCACTGCCCAAACCCCATTACCCCTTCCAGAGGATCCAAGTTGACCACAACCAAATGCCAAAGAGTGGCCGGTATGAATATGCACTAGTTATAGTGGACATGTCCTCAGGATGGCCAGAAGCTTATCCAGTCACCAACATGACAGCCAAAACTGCCGCCGAACGCCTGCTCACCGAAGTAGTATGCAGATACATGATTCCAGAAGTTATAGAGAGCGACCAAGGTCCGGCCTTCACTGCATCAGTAACCAAAGTAGTCTGGGCAGCGCTGGGGGTGACCCTTGCATTCCATACACCCTATCACCCACATAGTAGTGGCAAGGAAGAACGCATGAATGGCACCTTAAAAGCCAGAATGCTTAAGATGCCCAAGAAACTAACCTGCCCTGGCCTGAGAGTCTCCCCATAGCTCTGTTTAGTGTAAGGTACACACAGAGAGGTAGGTTTGCTCTATCCCCTTATGAGATTGTTTGGTTCAGCCCCTAGACTTGGGTGCTACTTCCCCCAGCAACTTCAGCTCCAGTCTGACATATTGGTTGATTATGTAACTCCCCTTTTCCGAGTGTTGACCAAAATCCATGCACAAGTGTTTTTTTCCATTCCAGATCTAGAGTCTGATACAGGCACCCACCAACTACTCCCTGGTGATTGGGTTCTGGTTAAGAAATTTGTGAGGAAAAATATTCTTGAGCCGAGATATGATGGTCCCTTCCAAGTCCTCTTAGTCACAGCTACTTTTGTTAAATTAGCTGGAAAAAGCACTTGGATACACGCCTCCCACTGCAAGAAGGTTCCAGTTCCAGAAGAAGCGGACTGTCCTAAGCCATGAATCTCATGTATATCCTTTTGCTGCTAGGCCTGATAAGGGCCCAACAAGTTACCATTACTAAAGATAATCAGATTTATACATTTTAGTACAACTCATCTAATACACATGTGGCCACCTTTACATTTGATTATTATGACATTGTCAGCTGTTCATTCCCACAGGCATTGCTCTCAACAGTATATAAAGACATACCCATCATAAAAGACCCCTACATATGTGTGACAGACGACTATTGGGGACATGACTGCAGTTCCTGGAGGGCGCGGGTTGGAATGCAGGGCCAGCTTGGGGCTACAAACCACAGAGTGCCTTAGATAGGCTGGACAGAAATGGGGAGTCCCTATTGCGTAGAATGACTTTACGGTGGGGCAACCCCAATGAAACTCACCCTAAATATATAACACCCCAGTCCCGGGGATGCCAGAGAATAGGTAATGGGTATGTATTGGAGAGGGGGAGGCTCCTATAATAAACAAGGGACCTTCAACCTATATGTATTAATCACCTGAGTTGGTAGATTCCTGACATATGACTGTCATCTCTCTTAAACCCCACATTACGACTTTCAAGGACATGGTAGCCATAGCTAACCCCACATTCGAAGACACTATGGCCGTAGAGACGTGGTTTTTTTAGACACTAACCTATGGCTTGAATGGATGAGATATAATGCTAACATAACAAAACTAACTGCTATGTCTGTGGAGGAGCCCGACCCCATTTAGGCACTGTACCCCTAAACTTACACCCTGACGTAGAGACATGTTTCTTAAGCCTCTATGCCTATTATAGAACTAATTGGTCAGCGTGTGAGTCATGGAAGAAGGAATATACTATGATCATCAAGAGTGTTAAGCCAGCCGAGGGCATTACTGTATAACCGGGAAATTACACCTAATACGGTATTTACAATGGGATAGGCAGATTTCTGGGTAATTTCACTCATGGATATTGTGCTACATATAGAACTTGTCTTGTTACAAAAACACGTTTGGTCCATAGGAGACATATATTGGCTGTGTGGGGATATGCAACTTAGGTCAAGGTTGGAAGATGTATGGTTATTATGCCTATACACATACAGTTGCAAGAAAAAGTATGTGAACCCTTTGGAATGATATAGATTTCTTCACAAATTGGTCATAAAATGTGATCTGATCATCATCTAAGTCACAACAATAGACAATCACAGTCTGCTTAAACTAGTAACACACAAAGAATGAAATGTTGCCATGTTTTTATTGAACACACCATGTAAACATTCACAGTGCAGGTGGAAAAAGTATGTGAATCCCTAGACTAATGACATCTCCAAGAGCTAATTGGAGTGAGATGTTAGCCAATTGGAGTCCAATCAATGAGATGAGATTAGAGGTGTTGGTTACAGCTGCCCTGCCCTATAAAAAAACACACACCAGTTCTGGGTTTGCTTTTCACAAGAAGCATTGCCTGATGTGAATGATGCCTCGCATAAAAGAGCTCTCAGAAGACCTACGATTAAGAATTGTTGACTTGCATAAAGCTGGAAAGGGTTATAAAAGTATCTCCAAAAGCCTTGCTGTTCATCAGTCCACGGTAAGACAAATTGTCTATAAATGGAGAAAGTTCAGCATTACTGCTCCTCTCCCTAGGAGTGGTCGTCCTTTAAAGATGACTGCAAGAGCACAGCGCAGACTGCTCAATGAGGTGAAGAAGAATCCTAGAGTGACAGCTAAAGACTTACAAAAGTCACTGGCACATGCTAACATCCATGTTAGCAAATCTACAATACGTAAAACACTAAACAAGAATGGATTTCATAGGAGGATACCACAGAGGAAGCCACTGCTGTCCAAACAAAACATTGCTGCACGTTTGCAGTTTATACAAGAGCACCTGGATATTCTACAGCAATACTGGCAAAATATTCTGTGGACAGATGATACCAAAGTTGAGTTGTTTGGAACAAACACACAACAGTATGTGTGCCTAAAAAAAGGCACAGCACACCAACATCAAAACCTCATCCCAACTGTGAAGTATGGTGGTGGGGGCATCATGGTTTGGGGCTGCTTTGCTGCGTCAGGGCCTGGACGGATTGCTATCATCAAAGGAAAAATGAATTCCCAAGTTTATCAAGACATTTTGCAGGAGAATCTGTCTACCAGCTGAAGCTCAACATTAGATGGGTGTTGCAACAGGACAATGACCCAAAGCATAGAAGTAAATCAACAACAGAATGGCTTAAACAGAAGAAAATACGCCTTCTGAAGTGGCCCGGTCAGAGTCCTGACCTCAACACGATTGAGATGCTGTGGCATGACCTCAAGAAAGCAATTCACACCAGACATCCCAAGAATATTGCTGAACTGAAACCGTTCTGTAAAGAGGAATGGTCAAGAATTACTCCTGACCGTTGTGCACGTCTGATCTGCAACTACAGGAAACGTTTGGTTGAAGTTATTGCTGCCAAAGGAGGTTCAAGCAGTTATTAAATCCAAGGGTTCACATACTTTTTCCACCTGCACTGTGAATGTTTACATGGTGTGTTCAATAAAAACATGGCAACATTTCATTCTTTGTGTGTTATTAGTTTAAGCAGACTGTGATTGTCTATTGTTGTGACTTAGATGATGATCAGATCACATTTTATGACCAATTTGTGCAGAAATCCATATCATTCCAAAGGGTTCACATACTTTTTCTTGCAACTGTAATATCTGACAATCACCAAGGCCTTCCTGACACGCTACATTCATATTTTAGAATCAAAAGGAGCACCCTTGTAAAGGGCATGTATATATAGATGTCATAGGGGTTCCAAGAGGGTTACCGAATGAATTCAAGGCAAGAGACAAAGTTGCAGCAGGATTCAAATCTATTCTCCCAATCATCACTGCTAATAAGAATTTGAATTGGATTAATTATATCTATTATAATCAACAGCGATTTGTTAATTACACCCCTCAGGGCTGGCTGAGCAATTACAAGTTACTTCCCAGATGACCTTCCAGAATAGGATGGCCTTAGATATGATTCCGGCAGAGAAAGGGGGAGTATGTAAAATACTACCTGACACCATGACTTGTTGTACCTTCATCCCAGATAAGAAAGGCCATGATGGCAAGGTAACTCTGGCAATAGAGAAGCTAGAGAATCTCTCTGAGGAGTTGAAAAGGAATTCTGGGGTCACAGATCCGTGGGACAGATGGTTTGGATGGATGAATGGTTGGCAGAAAGTTTTGGCCCAGATAGGCATGGCTGTCTTGATAATGTTGGTTATCCTTGCTCTCATTGTCTTTTGCGTGCTACCCTGTATTAAAAAGTACCTACAAAAGATCGCAGATCAGGCAACCCCAACTTTCATTTACCAAGACATAGATGATGAAGACTATGACAGTCCTCATTCTCCTTTTCAGTCTTTTCACACCAATCACAAAGCTACTTCCTTTTAGGTATAGCAGGGATAGCGTCTGTCTTTATGGGCAAAGTCTGCAGCGAGGGGGGTAGTGGACAAGCCACTGCCCATCTTATGCACAGCATCAAAAGAGTTGCAAGGTTTGTTAGACAGATGTGCTGCAGCCTCTTAGGGACAGATTTAGATATTCAGTAGCTTTTTAAGAATGTTAGTAAATAGTCATTTTAAGGGGGGACTGTTATGGATGTAAATTAGTGATAGTAAAATGTCTATTTACTGTGTATACCTGTATTCACTATTTACTCTTAATGGCTGCTAGAACACCCCCTCCCTCCGACTACCTCGTGTAACAAGATGGCGCCCACATCCGGAGTAAAATCCTGGGATGATGGTGACATCACGCCTAGTAGGATGTGCATTAGATAACACACTTAACACCTAACCAAATGAAGATGTATTCTTTGTTATCTACATTTTTGCATATAATGTGTTTTTGCCTTTATAAGGGGCTTGCCGCCCACCTGATTAAACATTCCGAAATTCTTCATTAACCTGATACCTGTGTCTCAGTGTGATTTACCTCTCTTTACTGAGAGGGTAGTGGATGCATGGAATAGCCTTCCAGCTAAAGTGGTAGAGGTTAACACAGTAAAGGAGATTAAGCATGCATGGGATAGGCATAAGGCTATCCTAACTATAAGATAAGGCTAGGGACTAATGAAAGTTTTTAGAAAATTGGGCAGACTAGATGGGCCGAATGGTTCTTATCTGCCGTCACACTCTATGTTTCTATGTTTCTATGTTTCTAAGCGTGCACGCCTTTATTTTACCAATTTGGAAGGGAGCAGATACTCAAATAAACAAACACTTGGTTTGATCCACAACAACAGTATGCAGTATATTGTAGAGTATAGTAGTAAAGAGTATTGCTGCATGTTGCGGAGTACAGTAGTAAAGATTACTGGAGTAAGCTGTATGTTGCAGCACCAAGTAATACAGAGAAATGCAGAATGCTGTATGTTGCAGAAAATAATAGTATAGAGCATTGTCGTAAGTTGTGTTTTCGCTGACTAAAGCAATATAGAGTATTTTGTAAGCAGTATGTCGCAGAGCATAGTAGTATAGAGTGTTTCAGCGTGTTGTGGAGTATAGTAGTATAGATTATCATGGTATGTTGCAGCGTATAGAAGGATAAAGAATTGCAGTATGCAGTGTATTACAGAGGCTGCTAGCAAACATAATTCGTAAGAGGGAATTGTAACGGATCACCTGGCACCCCGACTGGGTACCTCCATTATTGGATGCTCCTAGCGCTTCCTGAGGGCTCCAAGCACTCCAGCCGACACCATAACCACCGTAGACTCCTTCCAAGAGCAAGATAGGAACAAGCTCTTAGAAGTGATTATCCAAGGGAGCATGCAGAGCATAGCAATCCCTTGCAGTGATATAGCAATACCCCCAATAAGAGACAGGACTCTAGATTGAGGGTGAAAAAGAACTGACTGTACTGGCACATACAACCTCTTTTATTCACATTCTACAAACATAGTACTGCCCACAGGGTTTTGAAATACAACCAATCAATCTGTACAATACACACAGACACTCCCAAACAAAATCCTCCACTCTGCCTATGATATGATTACTGAACACAATGGTTAATATAATTATCACAGGCAGAGAAATACAGTATTATAAAACATATCACAGGGACCCCAAAACATGCAATAACCCCATAAAAAGTATATCCTCTGGAACTGGGGGATCTGGGTGAATCACATATCCAAAATTCACCCAGATCTGTTCAGTAGTTTGGGAGATACAGTTTAATGCAGATTCCGCAGAACATATACAGGCTATATGAAAAATAATTACTGTTAAATGTGTCCCCTGTTGTATAGTTTAAAACTACTGCACAATGTCTTTGTACACCAAATACCGTTGAGATGGCATCGTGTAGAAAAGTCCAAACAGTGTCTGTGAGTTAAAATGGCTGCCATCCATTGTTCTCACCATGTGCTTCATCCATTGTTTTCACCATGTGACTCTGATACATGAAATGGTGGCCACCCAGGAACTCTCCCAAGATTCCCACCCCCCAAAAAAAATTATATACACTCGTGTATATATATATATATATATATATATATATATATATATATATATATATATATATATATATCAATACGTGCACACACACACTTACACACATACACACACATATATATACACGCGTACACACATACACTCACAGACACACACACTCAGACACACACACTCACAGACACACACACATACATTCACATACATTTACAGACACATACACATACATAAAGACACAGAGCACCTTTTTCTTTTCTTTTTTTTTTGTGAGTGTGAATTTGTTGAATACATCTTGCCATGTTGTCCGCAAACAGCTCATCACTTTTTCCTTCCATCTCTACTGCCCGGTGCCAATTGCGGAGCCTAATGAGAGGGGTGAGCATAACCTGAGGAGAGAGCCTAGTGCTTCACACCTTGCTTATTTGCCTCTTTGCAACCACCTAGGATCTGCCCTGCTTGCTATGCAGCAATCATCAAACCAAAAAAGGAATAAACAAATAAAAATTACCTAAAAAGCCAAAGGGGGTCAAAAAGCCCCCCATATAAGGGAGGTTTTAAAGGATTTTTATATTTAAATTAATGGGTCCTTACACACCTTGATTATTATTATATTATTATTATTTTCCTTATTGAAAAATCTTAGGCAAGGGGGCCTCAAACTGTCATGGGCAAATAAAGAACTTGCCCCAGGGTTTCATGACCTTGCTACACTTCTGTGGGAGTTGGAACTTTCTCTGAATCTCAATATCCCAAAATACTCATACATAACTATCAAAGCTCTAAAAATACAGTACCAATCTTTTGATAATGTGGTACAGAGCACATAATTTTTCATATAATAAAACATGAAAAGTGTAGGTAGGAGGCTGCTCAGCAGACCCTATACTATGCAAGACTCTCTCTTATATATAGGGAATAAACATTATTGTAAATCTAACAAAATTCCTCACTCCTCATCCCCACAGCCTCTTTCCTACATCAAAAACAAACACAAATACACATTAAGCATAGACTAAATCCACTACACACACTCTAAATCCACTATATACACCTCAGGTATATATGTTATTACTTGCAGTGGGGAGTAACTTTTAAGGCCTGGCTTGTAGCATATGACTTCAAATTTTAATTCCTGATGTAGGGTAACAAACAAAACAAGATTTACTTACCATCCTTTCAATTTCTTGTTTGTTCCTAAATATATTTTCCCAAATACAATTGTCCGGTTGCTTCAAATTTCCTGTGAACATCCATATACTTTTATCTGATTGAGGGTCCACATATAACTTGTCTTCTTCTTCAATATAAACAGCTACAATTTTAAAAAAAATTATATATTTTTTTTAACATATTTAATCTTTATTTTTCAAGAATTCTTTTAGAAAGACAAAACATAACAATAAGAAATAAAAACAATATGAACAAATTCTACTCTCCAGTATTTAAACTTCATTTATCCAAAAGCATCTAAACAAAGTTCTTAAACAATCATGGACAGCAGGACAATACAACAAGACACAATACAACTACACCCAAAAGCATATATGCAAGGGTGGTATCAAGTACAAATAGAGAATATATATGTAAAAATACAACCTGAAATTCAGGATAAAAAAGTGCTGACTCTAGAAAGCAAGGAAACCAGAGGACCAGAGGAGGTAGGATACTTACAAAATGACTGAATAAAGTGAGCCTGTCTCCCCTCAGGGGTATTTCAGGAGGGCTGGTGTCTTCCAATATTACTCCTCAACAGGTATAAAGAGAAGCATACATAGTGCAAAATGTATGTAAAAAGCATACATTTAATTAAAGGTTGCACTTACACACCTAGAAAAACAGCAGGCTTATCGCCAATTACAAAGAGGACCAGAGATGAATCTTCCAATCCCTTGGTACTTGTCCCAAACTTAAAGTGCAGATCACAAAAATACCAGACAGGAAATATACAACATACATAAAAACAATTAAAAGTCAATTAGACAATTAGAGGCTCTCCTAGGTGGCCGCTGTTCGACTACCGACCATGCGGCGGTCGGCCATCTTGGATCCTTTGTTCCCTCAGCGGTGTTTGGTCGTCGAGCGCATGGTACTAAAAATGGCTACTCGACGGCGCGAACACCGCTGAGCTTCCAGGCCGTTCGGGAGTCCGGGGCCGTTGGGTATTTGGTTCCCTGGAAGGCAATCGGTATTTTGATAGAGTTCCTCTGTGGATGCGTCTTTGTTTTTTAATGAACTTTAATCAAACAACTTCTTTTTTTTTTTCTCTCTCTTTAAAAAACAACTTTCTCACCCTCGTTTTCACATTTAAATAATTTAAATGGACTCATCACCTTTATAACATCACTCCCATACTCTTGAATCCTAATTTTGAAAAGTGATTTTAAAAATTGTCTCTGATTGGCCAATTACACTTTTGGCGCAATTTTCAAATTAACATAGCCCTATTTAAACAACCCCTGCCAGGTTACTACTTTTATCCCATTCTGAAGAAGCCACTTATGGTGAAACGCGTTTATGGTTATTAATTCTGTATTTTACTGTGTATTTTAGATCAATAAAAGTTTTTTGGCTACTTTATTGTACCAATCCTCTTTTTATTGCACTCTTTATGCACTTTAAACAACTTTTTTTTACCTATTCCTGGCATTTTAACCTTTCCTGGTTACTTTTACTTCCACTGGCAATTTTAAAGTTCCAGTACTCCAAGAAATCCTAGGTGGGGATCATACCACCAGCGCCTATACATAGAGCAGTACCTCTGCTCTATCTTTGTGAGTATTATTTTCTCTACTACGCTCTTAACCTATCACAATTAAGAGCACTATTGTTGCTTTTTATTCTTCTATATTGGAGCCTTGGATCACCAGACGGTGCTGACGGACGTATCGCCGCTACATATCCTATAAACGGGGATTATACCGCTGTACGCTATCCACACCAGAGCTGGCCATAGCTCCCTCAAATGTGAGTTTTTTATCTCTTCTTATTTGCACATTGAACCACATCAAAATTGAGAGCACTATTGTTGCTTTCTGTCTTTCTTTTCTGAGTTCTGGACTACCAGACGGTGTTGACCCTACATATCCCATAAGCGGGGATTATACCGCTGTACACAATCCACACCAGAGCTGGCCATAGCTCTCTTCAATGTGAGTTCTTTACTTTTTGTTACCTATCACACCCTGAACTTTCATACTATACCATTAGTCGCCTCTACCTCTCTTGTATTTACATATACGGAACGGTCTACACTAGACGCATCCACAGAGGAACTCTATCAAGTATCCTAGGCCATCTATTGGCACCCTAGCAATACTTTACTGGACTATCTACCCTTATTTGGCGCAGCCCTTCCATATCTTTTTGTATCTATCCACCGAAGGACCCGATGGGTTTTTCCTTCATTTGGGTTGCTGCCTACCTTGACTAATTTTGTGATTACTAGCGCTGAATTCTTTTTGTGTTAATCGGTATTTTGAGCCTGTATTTTCATGAATGTGTTTTTCATGCGGCGTTCGGTTGGTTTAGCTGGGATCTGAGCAGTATTTTCACAAATGATGCGCTCAGACCCCAGCTATCTACCGAACGTCCATTCGTTTAAATGAACCGTATATTCAAACAGTTATGGATTTTAATGTAAATTGTAGGTTCTGCTGCACGGAGGGATAATCAACTTAACGGTACATTCCTGTGGGAGGATCCCTCTCGTGCAGCAGTGCCTGATGGGAGAAATGCCCTGTATTGTAAGTCCCCCATGTAGTCCTCTCTGGGAATGCCCCTGGGAGGGGACTCAGGAAACCCCTTGCATGGGGACTTGTATAAATTGTGGAGCTGGAAATAAAGACCTCAGTTGACTCTCAGAACTGTTTCATCCGGTTACTGGGAGATTTGGGATATTGCCTTGCTTTTTCCAGCGCTTGACTGTGGATTACTTCCTGAACCAGCGGAATTCGTGGATTTAATATTGGCGTTCCGCTACAATGTATTAATTGGAAACTTACAGTTTGTGACTATTCATACGAATGGAACCCCACTCGTCTCCCGAGCGGTGACCACCCTGGTGCCCCATTAGAGCGTTCCCACCAGTTAATTAGAATGTTCGCACTTGCAACATAAGTGTGAAACCGCAATGTTCGCACTGGCAACGTAGTGTGAAACCACAGGGGAAGTAATTAATTAGTGCTCCCTTGGGTGGTCGCCAT
This sequence comes from Pelobates cultripes, assembly GCA_933207985.1. Taxonomy (NCBI): domain Eukaryota; kingdom Metazoa; phylum Chordata; class Amphibia; order Anura; family Pelobatidae; genus Pelobates; species Pelobates cultripes. Next base: position 158,077,191 of record OW240912.1, read on the forward strand.
TTCACGTAGATGAATGCCAACCAAAGGGAGACTCTTCCCATGCAGGTTTGAACACAGGAACCTCGCGAATGGAGACTGGTCGGGGAATGTGCCATTGTAAGGACTCCTGAGGTTGGTGAGGACACTTTTGGGGCACTGGCTAACTTGGCTGGCTTTTCTGTGCCTGGGAGACAAAGAGACCCCCTAGGAGACCCCTGGCATCTAGGGTGGGAGACCCCTCGCCTGAGTGACGGGCTTTCTATATTTGGGAGACAAAGGGACAGCCATCCCCATTCCCACGCTTTGGCTCCCAGGTGTAGAGGATCCTGGGATACCACCCTTGGTTGTTGGTACTGAAGACCCTTTGAATGGGGCGATGCATAAAAGCCGAGTGTGGCATATTAAAATTGTTGTTGTACTCTTCATCAAGTCACGGCTGATGTTTGGGTAACTAAGGGCTCTGATCACTGATTTTCTTGGGAGTTGGGAGACTTATTAATTCTTTATTTATTCCAAGACCAACAGCAATGGCATAAGTATATTTCAAAACATTCGATTCAGTACAAAATCAGAGGTTAACCATGCATAGCCACAGTGTACATATGTATCTGGCCGCCCAGTACATATCCCGTTGAAGTGCTACCCTCCTCTTTTTTACTTACAGATATCATGTTATGTCCATGTACTGAATCTGCCTGTGCGCCTTGTAGATCCATTCATCTTGGGGTTTTTATTTTTCAATGATAACCATAACTAGAGTTGAGCGAACCCGAACTGAAACGTTCTAGTTCTTACAGAACATTACGTTTTTTGACCCCGGACCCGAACACGGACATATCACTGTATGTTCGGGTTGGAGTTCGGTGTTTGGCGATTTAATGGCGCAGTTTCAAAGGCTGCAGGGCAGCCAATCAACAAGCGTTTGACTTGAGTGCCCTTAGAAGCCATCACAGCCATGCCTACTAATGTGACCCAGCCTCTATATATAAGCTGGAGTTGCGTAGCGCTGCACGCACATGAGGTCTTATTAGTGTAGAGAGAGGATGCTGCCGCTGTGAGGGACAGCTTAGGAAAGAATTCTGCAAACTAGTACATTAGTGTGGTGCACGTCATATCTGAGAGTCAAATAGAAGCGTCAAATACTGCTGTCACTTTGCTGTTTTAAAACTTAAATTTTTTTAGGTGCTAAACTGCTAAATAGTATTTTAATGGGGTGCACTTCATATCTGAGAGTCAAATAGAAGCGTCTAATAGTGTGCTTACAGCGCAGTTGTAAAAATTCTAATTGTTTTGCTGCTAATCTGCTAAATAGTACATTTTGGGGCCTGTTCTTCATATCTGAGAGTCAAATAGAAGCGTCTAATAGTGTGCTTACAGCACAGTTGTAAAAATTCTAATTGTTTTGCTGCTACTCTGCTAAATAGTATATTTGCGGACTGTGGTGAACTTCATATCTAAGAGTCAAATAGAAGCGTCAAATACTGCATTTACAGCGCAATTGTAAACATTCTAATTGTTTTGCTGCTAAGCTGCTCAATAGTACATTTTGGGCGTGCTCTTCATATCTGAGAGTCAAATAGAAGCGTCTAGTAGTGCGCTTACTGCGCAGTTGTAAACATTCTAATTGTTTTATAATCTGCTGCTTACATTGGAGTTTTAAAAATCAATTATTTAATTTTTTTGGTGTTAAATAGTATATTTGGGGTGTGCACTTCATATCTGAGAGTCAAATCGAAGCGTCACTTGTAATAGTGTTTCACACCTACAACACTTGTTACACAGATCTAAGTGATAGAAAACAGATTGATATTTTCTACACTAGAAACTACCAGATAACAAGCTGCTATATTTAAACCAGTGATCAATAGCTAAGAGGTACTTCAGCAATATTGTAATTCTGGGGCAATACCCTCACAAGTCAAACTGAGAGGTCAGCTTATAGGGAAAACTGTTGCCTGGATACAATTCTAAAACAATTTCCATATGTCCTTTGCAGACTTTACATGCTGGAAAAACACAGGTGCAAACTGCTGTGGCTTTCTGCAGTGTGCATACTGGCAAGGAGGGCAGGGTTGAGGAGTGGGTGGAAGATGATGTGGAGGATGATGAGTCGAAGACTGAAACTAACTATGTTACTGTTTGCTAACCGATGGATACTGTTTGTCATTGCATTAGTTTAAAATGAAAAGACGCACGAATGGATTACCCAAACCATTATAAGGGACCCATTCGTGGTACGAACAGGGGACCCCCCAGAATTGGCGTGTGCCCCCACTTAACCCCGTCACCCCGCAAACTGCCGAACGCTCGACCACCCAGCCAGCGGCGTGTGGCATCCATTAACCACCCACGCGGCTGCGGTTTGCGGTTAACCACAACGTAATTGATAGGCCTGGGGGCATCGACGTTCGCATCTAAATACCGAATGGGATCTACCGAACTACCAACCGAACGGCGACCCCCTACAGCGGGCCGCATGGCGATCATTAACTTGTGGTTTCTGCGGTTAACCGCAGGTCAAGTACCCTGCTACCAGGTTGTCCTCATTCACGTACCGAACGAGCTCCACTACCAGACAGACAGCGGGACTTCGCATGAACTGATACCGAGTTTAGTTCCACGAGTTAGCAGCGAAGTCTCGCTGCCCGCTAAATCATCAGAAAACATGGCCGCCAACAGAGACTAACAATCCCAAAATGCCAAACGGACTTTATACGACAGAAACAGTCCATTCTGTTCGTGGGATTAGAGCGCCATTCGCATGTTTTATATACACGAATGCGAGCCTTCAGATGAATGGTAGAATGAGTGGTTTCCCTGTAATAATGTAAAAGTTATAGATTTTCATGCAGTTTTCTGGGACATAATAAAACGTGGTCTTTTGTGCGCTTGGAGATAATTAGATTGTAAGACCGTTGGCCTCATTATCTCCAAGCTGGGCGGGTACTAATTCAAATGATACAGTGTACTGTGATTGGTTACCTGTTTGTACTGTACCTGTATTCCATCAGGTCCACAGGGGGCTGTCCTTGGACCTGAGGAATCACATAAATTGCCATGCTATGTGCCAGTAAAGCCAGTTCGTTTTGACCCTCAACTTGCAGCCTCGACTCATGTTGTAGGGATCCGGGATATTGATGCTTATTTCGTGCTTGGGGATATTCTGCACTTGCAGCTTACTACCGAAAGACCTCCGTTCGACTCTCTGCAGCGGGAACCAGGACATCCAAACGATCAACCCTCCCGCTAGACCGGGGGCAATCGTAACAATGAGGTCCTAGACCCCACATGGAATCAAGATCATGCGAGTGATGTGTGCAGTTTGGAGGAAGAGGCGCTGGTCGCACAGAAGTACCAGCACAGCATAAGAGAGAGCAGATTGCAAAAACGGAGTGGCCGTCCCCTAGCGCTTGTCGGCATGTATTAGCTCAAGAATTACCAGTTATCCAAGTAATACATGTAGCGATCAAAGGATCCATAATAGAGTTGAGCGAACCCGAATGGCAAAGTTCGGGTTCGTACCAGATTTAACGATCCATTCGAAGTTTCACAGTCAGGTTGGCAGTCCGGTGACCAGGACCCAGACACAGTGTCTGGGTGGCGGTCGGATGACCGGGACCCAGTATGCCTGATGTTGAAGTTAGGAGTCAGAGTGTGGAATGGATTAGCAGGGTCTGGCGCAGGGGGATCGCACGCCCCCTGGTGTTGAGCACCAGCGTTTGTGCGGCCACATACCAGGACCCTGATGCAGCTTCAGTACAAAGAGTACTGGATACCAGAAGCCATCACCACACTGATCCACAACTTGGAACAGAATGTGACATTCACTGTAGCGGCTGTGCGCTCTTTTGGTGTTCTCACCCTGCTGCTGCTTGCCTGCCTGCACTGCAGCGTAACTTTGGCCTTCCCGCTCACCGCCTCATGAGACAGTGCGAGCAGCAGCAGGCGATAGTGGAGTTTCAGCTGCACGGGTTAGTGGCTCTGCATCAGACTTCCCTCCAATTGATCAGAGTTAAAGGATTTCAAGTGGACTCATTACAATTACAGGGCCTTTAAGGACCAAACTTCTAGATTAAAAGGGAATCATGACATGTCACACATGTCATGTGTCCTTAAGAGGTTAAAGAGTCCTGTATTGTTATTTGTCGTCACTACCATCCCGCGTCGGGAGTCGGTCATTTGCACGCCTGCTGCCTTCCTTGCATGTGGTAGCCATTTCTCAGGGTCCCTGTACGGAATGGAACCCTGATTCCCCGTTACGCAGAAACTGTCATCAAAAGTTGATATAGATGACATCCGAATGCAAAGTCGCCGTCACGGGGATGTGCGATTTGTCCGAGGTTCTCTAGAGTCAACAAAGTGCCTGCACAACTATAATGTCAACAGCTACTCTGCGGAACAGAGTTGTCTTTTTTTTTTTTATATGTCCCAATATTTTGTGGGCTACCACAATAAAAAAAAAACATAAAAAACTGTGTTGGCTACCTCATCCTTCTCCTCCACCTCTGCTTCCAACTACACCGCCACGGTCACCACCTCCACAACCTATGGGTCACTTAGTATAAACTATGTACACATTAGCAGAGGCTTGCGAATGCCTTTTCTCCATGCATCAGGAGTTGTGCATTTCTCCATGCATCAGGACTGCAAGAAATGCACCACAGACCGCAATTGTTTCTTTTTTTATATGTCCCAATATTTTGTGGGCTACCCCAATTAAATTTTTTAAAAAATAAATAAATATATATATATAAAAAACTATGTACACAATAGCAGAGGCTTATGAAGGCCTTTTCTCCATGCATCAGGAGTTGAGCTCAGTTTGAACAATGAAAGAGAATACCCTGCACTCCTACCCTCTCTCAAATGGATAATTCTGGTGATCCTCCTGACAACCATGCTTTAGATTTTGATTTATGTTCTTCCAAAGCTAAAATCAAAGATTCCATCTAGTGCTATTTTATGGCTCAGCTGTATTTTTAATTTTTAGTTATTTTATGTTATTTTAAGTGATTTCCCTATCCACATTTGTTTGCAGGGCGCTTGTCCTACTCTTACCCCCATTTGATTTCCTTTTGCAACTCTCTAGCACTTTCCAGGAGTTTTTTAGAGGCATTTTTGTGCTCAAAAGTTCGGGTCCTCATTGACTTCAATGGGGTTCGGGGTCAAGTTCGAGCCTGAACCCAAACTTATCTTCAAGGTGTCTGCTCAACTCAACCATAACTTTATAAATACGTGCATGTCTCATAAGGTAGTTAACATACTGTGTATAACATACATAACTCTTATATCCTATATACATTTTCATACCATGTGTGTCCTTCACACTTTGGTTATACCCAGCAGCCTGGGGCCCAATGCCGTTTAGACTTGTCGCTATGGTTTGTTCTAGACAATCTATATGGCTTCCCTATCTATAGTCCATATGCTTCCGTCCGTGTTTAGCAAGCATTTGCATGCGAGTCCTGGTGTAGTTATTTCGGGTCAGGGCCCCCACACTCTTCCCTTTTTTTGTTGTGACTCTGAGCCAGCCAGGGTCTGTCTAGGTCCCTAGAGTGTATGGGCCTTAGAGAAATAAAAAGAGGTATAAATAGAAAAAGAGAAAAGGTGGGGTAAGGAGGAGGGGGGATATATACGACGGTTCAGCACGGCTTGTTATATTTAGTAGTAAAATGGTTCTCGGGGGGGCTGGATAGGGTGTAGCTGTGGTCCCTCTCAGTCTGGCCGTCAGGCTATTCATTAAGTGTACCTCCTTTATGTTACCAATCACCCTCCGAATGGGGGCATGTCTGCCTGCAACCATGTCTGGGCCACCGTTCTCCTTGCGGCTAGTGTGATCTTATGAATCAGTTTTTGTTCCCCCTTAGTCCAGTCGTCTATGGGTCTGTTCACTAGGTATGTCCATGGGTTTAGGTCGGGTGCTCTATGGAAAATTCTTTTTTATCAGTTTGTGAATTTTTGCCCAGAATGCTTGTACTTTAGGACATTCCCACCACATGTGTATATACGTGCCTTTGTGTCCGCAACCCCTCCAACAGTCATCTGTAGGGGTTTGTCGCATGCAATGTAGTTTGGCCGATGTGGTGTACCACCTAAACATTGTTTTGCAGGTTTGCTCCTGTAGCATTACGAAAATGGATACGGAGTGATTTGCCTCCCAGATGTCCCTCCATTTGTCTCCCTCCAGTAACTCGCCTAAGTCTCTTTCCCACGCTTCTGTGTATGACAGTGTTCCCCACTCCTTAGTTTCTGAACACAAGTGTGTGTAGATCGTAGTTATTAAGGTCTTCTGGGTGGATTCGTTGAGGAACATTCTTTCAAAAAAGGTCAGATGACCTTTTGTCGCCTGTTTCACGAGTGCCTGCTGGACATAGTCCCGTATCTGTATATTTCTGAAAAAGTCTGTGGGGGTGAGGTATGTTGTCTGTTGGAGTCGGTCAAAGGGGACTAGTTTCTTGTGTTCATACATGTGGCAAATCCTCTGTAGCCCTGTTTTTTACAAGTTTGTGAATTCCCTGGCTGCTATACCTGGGGGGAAAGCCCTATTTCTCAGTAGGTGGTTAGGAAGGGACAGCGGTGATGTCATGTTGTACTTGTATGCGTATGCATCCCATATTCTCAGGGAATTTAAAATAGCTGGGCATGCCGTTCTCAAGATTGGTCTATCTTCCCTGTGCACCCACATGTGGTACTGTGGCAGGTCAGCCCCTGTCATGATGGACTCTAGGTCCACCCATTTCCTCACCTCTAAAGGCGCGTGCCACATCGCCACTTGTGCCAACTGCGCCGCCAGATAATAGAAGTATAGGTGTGGCAGGCCCAACCCCCCCCCCTTTGCTTCTGTCTGTATAATATGTTCCTGGAAATTCTATGACGACGATTTTGCCAGATGAAATCGCCCATTGCTTTTTGTAGGTGGGCCAAATCGGATTTCAACAATTTCACGGGTAGCGCTTGGAAGAGAAACAGAATTCTGGGTAATATGTCAATTTTTACTGCGTGAATGCGCCCAATCCAGGATAGAGTTTTGACTTGCCATTTTTCCATATCTTGCATTAATGTCCGAATCAGTGGTGCATAGTTCAATTGGTGTATTTGGTTGGGTCACCTTGGAGTCGTACCCCTAGGTACTTAAGGTGGTCTCTCACTATGGGGATATTGTGGATTTCCTGCAGCATCGCTATATCCTCTGCAGTTACATAGTTACATAGTTACATAGCTGAAAAGAGACTTGCGTCCATCAATTTCAGCCTACCTCACATTTGTCTTTTGCTGTTGATCCAAAAGAAGGCAAAAAAACCCAGTTTGAAGCACAATTTTGCAACAAGCTAGGAAAAAAATTCCTTCTTTTCCTAGCAGTCAGATTTATCAGTCAGATTTATCCTTGGATCAGAATGGCAGTCAGATTTATCCTTGGATCAAGAAGTTATTACACTACATTGAAAGATTATATCCTTGAATATTCTGTTCTTGCAAGTATGCATCTAGTAGCCGTTTGAACATCTGTATGGACTCTGATAAAACCACTTCTTCAGGCAGAGAATTCCACATCCTGATTGTTCTTACAGTAAAAAAACATTTCCTTTGCCTTAGACGAAATCTTCTTTCTTCCAGTCTAAATGCATGGCCTCGTGTCCTATGTAAAGTCAGGTTTGTGAATAGATTTCCACACAATGGTTTGTATTGGCCCAGAATATATTTGTATAATGTTATCAGTTATGCCAATCGGGAGGGCACTGGATTTTTCTAGGCTCGCCTTATATCTGGAGAAGGTTCCGTATTGTGTTAGTAAGTCTTTAAGGGCTGCCATGGATTCTGTAGGCCTCGTAAGGGTCAGCAATACATCATCCGCGTATGCGAAGGCATGGAACTCCTGACCTGCCACCTTTATCCCTGTGATACGCGGGTGCTGATGCATAGCCTGCATGAGCGGCTCCAGTGAAAGTATGAAGAGGAGCAAGGAGAGGGGACAGCCCTGTCTAGTCCCGTTCCCCAACTTAAAAGGTTTAGGATCAGTTTTGGCTATTTTGACTTGTGCAGAGACGTGATCGTACATGGCTTTGATCGATGATACGTATCTTCCGGGGAAGTCCAGATGTTTCAGTAGACCGAAGAGGTACGGCCATTCGACCCTGTCGAAGGCCTTTTCGGCGTCTATTGCTACTAGTAACGTTGGTGTGTCGGTGGTCTTTTGGTGCCATATGAGATCGATGTTCCTCCTGGTATTCTCAAAGAGCTGTCTGTCTGGCACAAATCCCACCTAGTCTGGATGTATCAGCATTTTTAGTACGGGATTCAGTCGGTCCACCAAGATTTACGCCAGTATCTTGATGTCATGGTTTATCAGAGAGATAGGTCTATAGTTTTCAGGGTGCAGAGGGTCCCTGCCTGGTTTTTGGAGAAGTATTATGTTGGCTAGGGACATGCTGCTCTTTGTACTTCCGCCATCCATGAGGTCGTTGAAGAGCCATCCATGAGGTCGTTGAAGAGCCATGGGAGCTTGGAGACTTATAACGGATATATTCAGAGTATACGGGATCCATTACAATACATCTTCTCTTTTCTACACAAAACAGATACCAAACCCTAAGATCATCAACAACAAAAAAGACCAGACATGGACTTGGAGGAAAGAGAGGAAACAGCACCCATAGCGATACCACACAGACAAAACTAGAGAAATATCCAGAAGGCATATTTAACATTTTAGGAGTAGAATTCTCAACACAATAGTTGTCATTACTAGAAAAGGGTTTAAAATTTGCCCCACACTAGGTCCAAAACCTTAAGATTCATTTTCAGAAAACAAGAAATTTGTAAACAAAAATTACAGTCAAAGATTTTTTGAAAAACAATTGAATAATAGGTTGATTGACCAATAGTAACTGATACAGTAGTAAGTACAAATGAACCAATTTTATAAAAATATATTATGCCTATCGTCCATTCAAATTTTAAAAACAGATCCAACTTCTATCTGAGGACTAAAAGAGGGAAATATCTTGAGGTCTTGACCTTGTTCAATCTGATATAGATAACATTTCTGACAGGAGGAACTCTCATCATGAGCAAACAATATTACATGCAAGAGGCGTATAATATCTTAGAAGATAAAAATACCAGATTCTTAACCAAGATCCTATCAAAATCTTTTTACAGGCACTCAGAGAGCTATTACAGAAGGGTATTGATCAAAATATTATCTCCAAATATGAATTCCAATTTATCGTTAATTACTCTTGCAAAACAGCCATTTTTTTTTTTCACCCCAAAATTCATAATAAATAATTTTTTCACCCGGGCTGGTGGCATTGATTCGCTGTCATGAAATCTTTCTGAATACGAAAATATTTTTTATTTTATTTTTTTGAATTTTTGAATTTGGAAGTTTACACCGGTACAATATGGTAAACAGTTGTGAAGAAATAACATAGCATACATATTACATTCAGTTAAACATAGTCAAGTATTTTGTGTCTCCTAGTTCACCTAGCATTAGCAGAGAGCTCAGGGGAGGTTTGTTTTGTAAGCAAGGTCTAGAAAGACAATCTTCGGTAATTAAAAGTAAAATTAGAAAAATTAACAAGCAAATTAACATTAACAAGTAACATTTGGTATTTTAAATAAATTGTAAGAGCTTCTTGGTGTGGTTGTAAGAAGGGAAAGTAGGGTGATATTTTATTGCAAGCCAATTTTGTAGGCGATTGTGAGGCCTTGTTGGTCTGTATGTCCTTTGGGGTGCTTAAACTATGTAGGGCATATAAAAGGCCATCTCACACTCTACTTCTGATATGTTGCATGTTTTCTATGATTGTGATATCCATACACATTCGGGTGTGAGGCAGTGAATGTAGTCTGTGGTTGAGGGGGTTTGTTGAGTGTGAGTGTGGTGGACTGTGTGTTTTTATGTTATAGTTGGTAGAAGTGGATGTGGTGTTCATGTTGTGGGTGGGTATGAAGAGGGAGGAAAAAGCAAGAAAGAGGAGGAGAGTTAAAGATGAGAAAGATAGTGAGAGAGAAGAAAAAAAGAGGGAGGAGGGGGAGAAGAGCAGGTCACAGCCCCTATTTGGGAATTGGAAATTCAAGGATCCAGGGTTCCCAAATTTTGTCATAATGTCTGGTGGTGTCATGGACCAGGGCGGAACGTTTAGCCATTTTCCTGGAATATTCCAACTTAAGTTTCACGTCTAGTGATGGTATGTCAGGTCTGCCCCATCTTCTACTGATCGTCTTGTGATCCGTTTGTTTTGTGCCTTTGGGGTATTTGTGTGCAGCTTTGAGAGAAGCCATATCCATGGGTCAAGTGGTATATCTGTGTGCAAGACCCTGGATACTAATTGTGCTAGCTAAGTCCAAAGTTGTGTTATCCGTGTAAATTCCCACCATGTGTGGTAATAGTTTCCATTAAGCCAACAGCCCTTCCAACATAGGTCCGAGTCACTTTTTCCCATCTGTCTCAACCACCGAAAGAGGGTTTTGTATGCCTGTTCTTTGTGGTTTACACAAATAGAGATTGTAGCTGTGACTTCCCATATGTCCCTCCATGTTGTTTGGTCTTATGCAGGTCCCAGCTCTCTCTACCGAGTTGAAATGTAGGATAATGCTCCCTTGGTGGAGGTGTTTATGATAAGGGAGTATATTGTGGAAATCTGTCTGTTTTGAATCTGAGATTTAACACTTGATAGTCTCTTCTGAAAATGATATGCTCCAGGTCTACCCATCTTTTAAGTCCATAAGGAGCATGTAGTTGTTGCACTTGTTGTAGCGAACCATGGGTAACCCGACTGGTTACCTCCGCTTTTACCTTCTGTGACGAATTGCACTTTGCCACTGGGTTTTGGAGAGGCCTGCTTGCCAACCTCTTGTCCTGTGACTATGGCCCCTGGGTCGGATTGCCTTTTAAAAACTCTATTTTGGCTTATTGGATTTTAAGACACTGCTTCTGGCCCTTTAAACTCTATTGGAAAGGATTTTGCATTTTCAAAGTGGCACTTCACATACAGCCGAAGTTCCCAGGAAATCGAAGTGGCCGCCATTCGACATACGAACACATGGCGGTGGCAATTTTAATTCAGCTGTGTTTGGTCATCGAGTTCATGGAACTCAAATCAGACACGCGACAGCACGAACACCGCTGAACTTTACCTTCTCCAAAACTTTGACGCTTCTACAGGAGTCGAACGCCACTTTAACTTTTGTCACGAAAGGCTCCCGTTTGTACATTCGTATGGAACTTAGTAATAGAAATAGACCGTCTGCACAGCCTAATTCTCTGGAACTGTTTTGGGCATGGAGAGGTCCTTCCCCAGCTAGACTCTCCTGGAGGAGAGGTCCTTCCCACAGCTATATCCTCCTGGAGGAGACGGCGGGACCCCAACCAAGCTACAGCGGTTCATGGAGTCTGTAGTGGCTATGGTGTCGGGTGCGGTGCTGATGGTCCTTGGTAAGCGCTAGGAGCATAGATTGGTGGACAGCCCATCCCACCTTTCTTCAAAAGAAATGCCTTTGTTCTCATTAAACAGATCTTTTTACCCTCAACTCGCAGCCTCGTCTCATGTTGTAGGGAACAGCTATAACTGCTATATCACTGCTAGCTCTTGTAAGAGGCTTCCTCAGCTATACAGCATTAATCTCCTGGAGGAGAGGTCCTTTCCCAGCTATACTCTCCTGGAGGAGAGGTCCTTCCCACAGCTATATCCTCCTAGAGGAGACGGCGAGACCCCAACCAAGCTAAGGTGGTTCATGGACTCTGCGGTGGCTATGGTGTCGGGTGCGGTGCTGATGGTCCTTGGTAAGCGCTAGGAGCATCGATTGGTGGCATCACACCTTTCTTCAGCCACTCTGGAACCATTAAAGCATACAGACATCCATTCCCCCAGTAACCAGACGAAATATAGTTCTGGGAGTCAACTCAAGTTTATTGTAACACACACAGTTTTTATGCACAGGTCTCCCATACAATAATACAAGGCTTTTTGCTCCCAGGATCCTCTACAGAAAAATATACAATATTCTAAAACACTCCAAAAATACATTTTCAAAATGGGCTACTTTGATTGCAACCCTAATTCCTCTTTGAAGCTGGGACCCCAACTGAGACACTCTGCAAGGTGTAAGAAGTCACACTCAAGTTGCCTGGACATCTGGCTTCAGTATAAGCTAACTCTCTCACTTGCCATATGTCCTGATTGCCTCCTTGATAAGGTGTCCTTTGATATAGATAGTCATCAGCTCTCAAGAAAACCCCCTGTGCTCCAGTATCATATCCAAAAGAGACACTTACACTTACCCACAGATTAGTAACTAAGCCTCATTTCTATAACCTTTAGAATGGGACAAGCACAATCTTCTAATCAAGCCCAAACATGATGTGTGGAACAAGGGGACCACACAGACAGGGAGATCCCCAGCATGATGACCTGAAAACAATAAGCAGGCAAGCAAGTGGGCATGGTACTCCGTGACGGCGTTCCGTCACACTTGTGTTATTTGGGCTGCGTGGAAATAATGCATAAAGTGGGGAAGCCCCAAACCGCCTGCCCTTTTCGGGACGTAGAGAGTTGTCAGTTTAATTCTGGCCCTTTTGGTGGCCCAGATGAATTTGTCTATATTTGTTTGCAAAGTTTTAAGGTCAGACGTCGAGATTAGGATCGGCAGGGGATGGAATAAATACAAGGATTTGGGAAGTATATTAATTATAATGGAGGCAAATCTCCCCATCCACGATATGTATAATCTTGTCCACGATTTAAGGTCCTGTGTGGCCTTTTGGAACAAGGAGATGTAATTAAGTCGCTGAAAGTCGAAGGGGTACAACTGTTTGAGGTTCAAGGTTTGGATGGCAGATAGATTAATAGGTAGTATTTCTGTCTTTTCAATGATCAGTTTATGTCCTGAAACTGCTGCATAGTCACATAGTAGTGGCGGCATGGTGTTGAGGGGGTCGGTGATCGACAGCAAGATATCAGTAGGCAGCGGTTTTGAATTCTTCATCTTGGAGTTTTATTCCTGTGATTTTTGGATTGGCTCTGATGACTTGTAGGAGAGAATGGGGTTTAGGGGACAGCCCTGTCATGTGCCTCTAAGTATTTGGAAGGAGGGCGGGTGGGAAAAGTAGGTTCGCTGTAGGGTCGCGAATAGGAATGGCCAGAATAGTAGGTTGAACGCCTTCTCGGCATCGAACGACAGGACAAGTGTCGGGAGTCGCTTATTATTTGCGGCCCATATGAGGTCAAAAGTGTGCCTTATATTATCACAGGACTGCCGAGAAGGAATGAAAATGACTTGGTACGGGTGGACTAATTTAGGCAGGAATGTGTTTAGCCATTCAGCTAAAGATCTGATGTCCACGTTTAGTAGTGAGATTGGGTGAAAATGCCCAGGTTCTTGATGTTACATAGTTACATAGCTGAAGAGAGACTTGCGTACATCATGTTCAGCCTTCCTCACATGTGTTTTACTGTTGATCCAAAATGAGGCCAAAAACTCAGTCTGATGCGCTTCCTATTTTGCAACAAACTAGGAAAAAATTCCTTCTTGACCCCAAAATGGCAGTCAGATATCTCCTTGGATAAAGCATCTATTACCCCATTAATTATAAGTTATATCCCTGTATGTTATGTTTTTGCAAGTATTTATCCAATAAATTTTAACCTTTCTTTGTAACTAAAATGTTCCATTCCTTTTATCATTTTTTAGCTAGTTTTTGCACTTTTTCAAGTGCCATGATATCCTTTAGAACAGATGCCCAAAATTGCAAAACATATTCAAGGTGTGGTCTTACCAGCGTTTTATAAAGAGGCAAAATTATATTTTCATCCTGAGAATTTATGCACCTATTTATACATGACAAAACCTTACTAGCCTTAGCAACTGCAGATTGACTTTGCATGTTGCTGCCTAATTTTATAGCATGACAGGAGGCTTCATATTTGCCTAAGTCTCTCTTTTCTCCACAGCAGCACATTAACATAGAGAGAAAAAAACAATCACAAAAAAATAAGGAAACCATAAAAGGCCCCTCCCAACGAACTACTTCCTCTTTCTTTGCTGCTCCACATCAAGCACAGGTCAGAGTACCACTGCCTCCAATTTCCATATGGGTGGCTGTGGATATTTTATTGCAAATTATTGTACTCTGTGTTGATTACTGCTTATTGCTGTATTTTTACATTGTTTATTGCGGTGTGGGGGTGTTTGGCTTCTTTTCTCCTTGCTTGGGGCTAACTCTGGGGGCTGCTTGCAGGTTGGGCCTTTCCTTCCCTCTGGTCCCATCCTGCTGTCTCCCCCCCTCTCGCCTACCCTCCTCCCCCCCCCCTTCACTCGTTATTTCGCGGTCACTAAGGAGCGGTCCTCTAGTCGCCGGGGAGCGGTCCTCTGACCGCCTCCCGTTGCTGACCACCAGTACCATGGAGTACAACTCCGGCAGTCCACGTGTAGGCCAATGCCCGCTCGCGCTGTCTGCTGAGCGGGATCCGTCTTCTGCCTCTCTCCCTCTGCCCACACTCCTGCACGCGAGTCGGATTACCGCTGCTTTGGGGGAGGGGAGGGTGGTAGTGAGAGGGCGAGCTAGCCACATGGAAGCGGCTGCTTCCGCCCTCCTAGCACTCACCCTCCCGCGGCCTTGTGGCGCGCGCTGGGGGTGTCAGCTCAGTGCTGGTCTATCCTAGGTGATAGTGATTATTACGTGTTTAAAGTTTAAAGGTACATGCAGGTTATTTTTTGGAAATGTCTACTTATTATAAGACCATGTAGGGCTGTTATGCTTCTGCCCATTCCAGTCTATACGGTCCTGTTTCATATATATTGAATGTCATAGGCTGGTGGTGTGGGGTCACATTGGATCTGCACATCCCTCTGCCATGCGGCCTTCCCTGCTTACTGCAATTGCTGTGGCATCTTACTCCCTCATTTCCACATGCCTGAAACCTACCATCAAGCACGTTACCTGCACATTCTGTTTGGCCTGCCTGGACTGTGCCACATTATTTGACCTGTTCTGTCTATACCCTTACGAATGGCCTGCTTTGTCTGTGCCCTGGATTGGCTTGCTTTGACGGTGCCCCTTGATTGGCCTGCTTTGTCTGTGCCCCTTGATGGCCTGCTTTGTCTGTGCCCCCTGATTGGCCTGCTTTGACTGTACCATTCTCTATATACGCCTGGCGGCTCTGTGCGCCCACTTGGAAGCTGCATGTGCTAACTACTCTGCCATTATCAGGGGTGCTGCCCTATTTGCATACTGGTGACACCTGTCCTCTGTGTATGTAGGTGTCACATTTCCCACGATTCCTTTATCATGGAGCCATCTACCCAGGAGCAGAATCTGCAATGATTAATGCGGCAGTGGCCGTCTCCATGAAAAGGCCCTGGCTAAAGCCTTCCCTCAAGCTCAACCGGAATGGGGTGCTAGGTAGACCTCCCAGTTGGCAGACGACTCGGCTGAGTTGGACTCTCCAAGGTGAGAACGGACAAGTGCGCAAGGGCACTATTTGAAGGGTGAAGACCCTGAACCACGCTCCGGAAAGGCAAGGCCCCAGCGAAGCGTCATGGCCCAGCGCTGTCGGCCTCACCGGCCGACGCTGCCACTTGTCATGCACGGGGGAGGTGACCTCTGTATCCCCCCTTCTATGGCCATCCTGGATGAATGGCAGGCAGACCAGTCCCCCTTGGAGGAGGAAGTTGAGTGGGACAAGGACCTTGGGGATGACCCTAAGTGGCACCATGAGGCGGAGGATGCCTCCCCACCTGGGGCGGAGGCTACGGCCACAGATGAAGACCCTTTCTTGGATGCCATGGACGAACCCCTTAAAGTTCCTCGGGCCATTCAACACCCCAGGTCCTCCGCATGGTCTTTTCCTGATCACTTGGCACAATTTGTGCATTACTGAGTACGCAGACCTCTGGATTGGTAGGTTCGCAGAAAACTTCGGGCTGACTGTCCCTGGCCTGTTCTACCAGATAAGGTTGCCACGACCCCGGAATTCGTGAACCTGTTCACTTCCCTGTATAAGGCTCAGACCATGAAGAGGGTTTTACGCCAGCAGTTTTACGCCAGTCTTCACAGGTTTTTGGAAGGGCTGGACGATAGCAGGGTTGTGTCTCCAGCCACTTCTGGCCTTCTAACCCTCAAGGATCTTGTGGACAATCGTTCTTCCCTTCCTACCAGACCCGACCCTTCTACTCCCAGAGGTTGGACAGAGGTAGAGGATATTGTGCCAGAGGACGTACAAGATTCTCTTCAGGTGAGAGCAACTCCTGCCGTTTCATCCTTCCCCCTGTTGCATGCGGGAAGACTGTTTCACTGCAGGGACAGGTGGCGGGACGCATGGGTTCTTCGGACTGTTCGGGGATATGTCATAGATTTTCATTCCCCTCCGACTCAGGTTCGTCCTCAGCGAGTTCCCATTTCCTCAAGAGAGCAACAGACCCTGATACATGTGGAGATTCGGGCCCTGTTCGACAAGGGGCGTGGTACAGTGGGCTCTGGACATGCAAGGTTTTTTCAGCTCGATTTTTCTGGTGACAAAAAAGTCTGGAGAATTCCACCCGATGATCAATCTATGGGACCTGAACGCATTCATGGTCTACCATCATTTCAAGATCCATCTCCTGCAGGACCTCCTCCAGCCAGGAGATTGGTTCATAAGATTGGACTTGAAGGACAACTACCTCTGTGGACGCCGAGTACTGCAGATTCCTCTGGAAGGGTAGACCTTGCCAATTCACCTGTCTTCCCTTCGGCCTCATCTCGGCTCTGTGCTGCTTCACCAAACTCTTGAAGCAGGTGATTGCTCGCCTCCGATCAGAAGGCGTCCAGCAGATCGTCCAGATACTCGAAACTACAATCTTCTGTGAGGAGCCATCCAGACTGAAGTGTCAGACGCACTCTGTGGTCTCCTTGTTCGAACACCTAGGGTTCGGGATCAACCAGGAGAAGTCAGCTCTCTCTCCTTCCCAGGTGGTCGAGTTCTTGGGTTTTTATGTAGACGCAAAAGAATGTTTTCTATTTCTGCCTCTATCCAAGATAGCGACCATTCAAAAGGAAATAAGGATCCTACATCAAGACCGCATACCGCTGGCCTGATAATCAAGACCACTTCCTTCCTTCAGCTAAGTTTGCACTTTTACTATGCTTTATTTCTTTCAGACTTGTTTCTGATGTCCGAGCCTTCAATGTCAATACTTTTTCTTTCTCTCCGGAAGGAGTCACTTTTAGGGTGTCGAGGCGGACTAAGTCGGCTTCTACGGCTATTTTGTATCCATATTTCCGCGACACACTGTGAAGCGAGGACTATTCCTGTCAGGACGGTAAATACCATTAAAGACATTTCTATGAGCGGTTGAATCCGTTACACGGTCACAGCCTCACTAAAAACATCCCCAAACAACAATCCACCAGGGACTGCCTTGGATGAGTTAACAAGCTGTCCCTCCCTCATGGCCCCGGAAAAGGTGAAAGAGAATGCTAACCGTAACAGCACTACTTTGAACGGGGAAGAACAAACCCGTGGCAGAACAGTCAACACGCCAACCATAAGAGCGCCCGAAATAGGCCTCCGAGAATCCAAAATCTTGGGTCTCTTATGTCAACCTCTCATAACCAATGAAACTAAAACATCCTTAGTGATATGCGTGGCCCTGGGGAGTTTGAACCAAAACTGAGCCCGGACAACTTAACCGAAACAGCCGAGGAACATTTTGACGCCTCCCAGAACCAGATTAATTTTACCAAACCTTGCAAACGCTCTCCATCAGACTGGAAACCTCCGAGCTGCCTCTCAAATTCTACCCACTCACCCCATGCCTTACCATAATGCTGTCAAGTAGATTCCAAGACCGAACCTCAGATCCAGGACATTATTCGGTCAGCCCAAGACCCCAAAGATCCATCGGGCATGAAAAACCCACCTCGTCCGCCCCGGGCACTGTGCCCGGAACTCCTGCCACTGAAAAAAGAGAAAAAGCATCCACTGTAACACATTCAAAATCAAGCATCGCAAACCAGGCGCTGCAGCAGCTGAACCACAGGAGGGGAGGATGCCGACAAATTGTTATGGGCCAACACCATCCCCATATTATCACAATGGAAGACCAACCTCCGATCCCACAGGAGATCCCCCCCAGAGCTTCAAAGCCACCACTATTGGGAAAAGTTCCAAGAAGGCTAAAATCCTTGTCAACCACACAGAATGGCAAGACTTTAGCCAGGAGTCTGCACACCATTGGGCCCCAAAGATAGCCCCAAAACCCACTGCACTGGCCGCTTCAGTAAAAAAGATGGAGCTCGGCATTAGACATTGGATTGCCTGCCTATAGGAACAACCATTAAAATCTTCCAAGAAAATGGACCAAACTGCCAGGTCCTCGTGAAGGGGGCAAATGATCTGCACATAATGATGAGGATGCTCCACTCCAGCAGTCGCCGCTGCCAAGCGACAAGTAAAAACCCTAACCATGGGAATAATTTTGCATGCAAATTGCAGCTTACCCAAGAGCGACTGCAGCTGTCGCAATTTAATCTTCTTGAGAAACCTGGCGCCCGAAACCATTCTGCGCAAAACCAACACTCCCCAGCGAATGAATTCAATTTCAATCACCAAGAAACTCAAACAAGTGGAATGACCCACTGTCTTATCTGGGCCCAGAGGAAACCCAAAAAACGTGCAACTGACTCCAGGGTTCGAAGAAGAAGCGAACACACGTCCAAACCCGCGGGACAGAGAGGAAATCATCCAAGTAGTATAGCAGCGCGTTACAAGCTGCTTCCTCATGCACCACCCACTCCAGGATCATGATAAAACATTATAAATAGAAGCAGGAGTTCAAGCAACCCATGGAAAGGCACAAGTCTACATAATAACTGTCCTAGAAAAAACAGCCGAGTAGATGGTGGCAGTCCGGGTGCACCTGAAGTAGCCGAAAGGCCTCATCAACATCTGCTTTTGCCATAAGAGTCCCCAAACCCGCAGCCCGGACCATCCGAACAGTTGTGTAGAAAGACTCGTACAATACCCTGCACAACTCTGCATCAATATCACCATTCACTGATTCCCCAAATGGGTACGACAAATGACGAATCAGCCGAAATTTGCCCGGCTTCTTCTTGGCCACTTTGCCCAATGGGGAGACCCGAAGGTTAGAAATTGACAGAGCAGAGAATGGGCCCGCCATACGCCCCAATAACAGCTCCTTGGGAGTTTGTCTGCCACCACATCAGAGTGATTCCACACTGAAAGACCCCAGGAGAATCCCTAGCCCGAAGGGGAATCAAAAACCCATCGCGGAAACCGTTGCCTTGCGTTTCCTATAACCGTTTAGCCACGGGAGCATCGCGCCGACGTCCACTGTCGTCCTTCCCCACACCTGGAGCATTCGTGCATAAACCTTGCATCCGGCACCTCACTTGCAATGGCTTTCATTGAATTTCCAGCAGCAACCCACGTGCCTGGGCAAGGCTGACACGGAGGGGTGTCTCACTGCGCCGGCCCCTCCAAGAAAGGATGACAAACCCGTTGATGCAAAGACGGGTGAGTCATAATCGCCAAACACAAGCCAATATCCATCTGATTCCAACCAATGGACGGGCGAACCGCCAACCTCTGGCGAAACTGCTCATCATAGCGCTACCAGTTCAACCCTCCATATACCACAAAACAAGGACAGAAGGTGCCTGTAGCAAGTGTGTTAAAAAAATGATAAGCTTAGAGTCATATGTACAAATGCTCACAGTTTAGGGAATAAGATCCATGAACTTGTGGCAATAATGACAACTGATAATATAGATTTAGTTGCTGTTACTGAGACATGGTATAATGAGAAAAATGACTGGGACATAGCAATACCAGGGTACTCTTAGAAAAGACAGGGTGGCCCTGTATGTGAAGAATAGCATAAAATCTAGCCTAATAAAAGTTAGTAATGTGAACATAGAGTCCGTTTGGGTTACGTTAGAATTTGGTAATCGCACAGTAATTCGTGTAGGTTTGATTTATAGGCCCACTGGACAAATAGAAGGGTTAGATAATCTACTAGTTGAGGAAATCGCTAAATTTACAATGAAGGGGGAAGTTATCATCAAAATAGCTGCTTGTGCCAGGAGCACACATATTCTAAACTCCCTACTGGGATTGTCTGTAAATCAAGTTGTTGAGGAGCCAACTCGTAAAGAGGCCATACTAGATTAAGTGTTAACAAATGGAGATTTGGTATCAGATATTACTGTAGGTGAAAGTTTAGGATCCAGTGATCATCAGTCAGTGTGGTTTAATATAAGAACAGTGACTGAGTCACACCACACAAAAAACAAATGTTTTAGACTTTAGAAAAACAGACTTTCCTAAAATTAGAATATGTGTAAAGGAGTCATTATCAGACTGGAACAATTTAATTGGATTCCAAGAGAAATGGTATTATTTAAAAGTTGCACTGCTGAAGGCAACAGAAAATTGCATTAGGCTTGTCAGTAAAAGCAAACAATTCAAGACACCACTGTGGTACTCTACAGCATTTAGTAATTATAAAACCAGAGTGAGTAAGATAGAATGATCTATAAGATTAGGCAGAAAGAGGCTAAGCAAGTTATAAGAGCTTCCAAATCACACACAGAAGAGAAAATAGCACAGTCAGTAAAAAAGGGGGACAAAACATTTTTTAGATACATAAATGAGAAAAGGAAAGTAAAACAAGGATTAGTTAGATTAAAAACAAACGAAAGAAGGTTTTATTAGTGATATTGCAGAAGGCCTTGATGGTAAGGTATGTCTTTTTGCTGATGATACTAAGATATGTAACAGGGTTGATGTTCCAGGAGGGATAAGCCAAATGGCAAATAATTTAGGTAAACTTGAAAAATGGTCAGAGTTGTGGCAATTGACATTTAATGTGGATAAGTGCAAAATCATGCATCTTGGATGTAAAAACCCAAGGGCAGAGTACAGAATATTAAGGCAACATCTGAGGAAAGGGATTTAGGGGTGATTATTTCTGATGACTTAAAGGTAGGCAGACAATGTAACAGATCAGCAGGAAATGCTAGCAGAATGCTTGGTTGTATAGGGAGAGGTATTAGCAGTAGAAAGAGGGAAGTGCTCATGCCATTGTACAGAACACTGGTGAGACCTTACGTGGAGTATTGTACGCAGTACTGGAGACCATATCTCCAGAAGGATATTGATACTTTAGAGAGAGTTCAGAGAAGGGCTATGTTACGGCTCCCCCGGTATGCGAGGGGTTACAGTCGTATGAGACGTTCCCTTACCGAAGGCGGAGGCAGCCACTGAGTGTTACAAAGCACTGAACAGTAGCTGTATGGATGCAGCAGTTCCCTAGTAACCGAACAGCATGTATACGAATGCAATATTCTTCCCAAAAAGCCGAACAGCCACCATACGAATCAAATATTCTTCCAAACAGCCGAACACGCTTACTCCATACGAATAATCCCCCCAAAGACGAGACACAGCTCCGTATTAAGGGTCAGCAGGAATCTGTTTAATGAGGGCTACATGCCCAGCTTTTATGCAAGTCCCTCACCCGGTGGACACTCCCCTCGGAGACCGAATGGGGGACTGTGACAAGGACAATACATTAGCCTATCACAGAAGACACAATAAGCCATTCCTCTTTTCTTGCCCAGAACCCTCTGCCCGGGAAGATAATTGTGAAGTAATTCAATTATCTCCCCGGACAGAGCCTAAACGCCATTTTGAGGACTAATACTACAAGTACATAAAAATACGTAAATTATATAACTGTTACATTTTACACGCTTTTGTAGGCATTCCACAGGTCCCCAGATAGCTGGGATCTGAGCGCACCAAAGTACTGAATAGCGCTCAGATCCTATACACACAGTCCAATCGCCGTGGTGCCAAAGAGTTCACACAGTCAGTTTCATACGAATGGGCTCCACGGGATTCCTATCTGGGGTACGGTGTATTCTGTTTAAATCCACCGAATATAGAGTCATTCGTGCCAATCTACCGAACAAGAAGGGAGGTCGGTGGCTTTAGCGGATTTCGTGCCAAAATGTGTACGTTTTTAGTTCCATGAGTTAGGCGTCGCACACCGCTGTGCGTTCGTGTGTTTTAAAATGGCCGCAACCTCGTGTTCGACATTCGAATGGCGGCCACCCAACTGCTGTATCAATTACGAGGTGTCTGCGGTTAATCCTCAATGTTCGAATGGGGCCAAGAGGTTAATCAGCAGCACACTCTGCTGATTTGTTTGGTTATAAACAGGGGAATGCCATAGAGTCCACAGGAGTGAGAAAAAACGAATTGAATAAACGAACAAGCCATCCGGTTATTTTAGTCTAAGACAGAGGGATCTGTCACAGGCTATTAAACTGGTTCATGGATTGCAAGATAAAACTTACAAGGAAAGGTTAAAGGAACTTAACATGTATAGCTTGGAGGAAAGATGAGACAGAGGGGATATGATAGAAACATTTAAACACATAAAGGGAATCAACACAGTAAATGAGGAGACTATATTTAAAAGAAGAAAAACTACCACAACAAGAGGACATCACCTTAAATTAGAGGGGCAAAGGTTTAAAAATAATATCAGGAAGTTTTACTTTACTGAGAGGGTAGTGGATGCATGGAATAGGCTTCCAGCTGAAGTGGTAGAGGTTAACACAGTAAGGAAGTTGAAGCATGTGTGGGATAGGCATAAGGCTATCCTAACAATAAGATAAGGTCAGGGACTAATGAAAGTATTTAGAAAGTTGGGAAGACTAGTTGGGCCAAATGGTTCTGATCTGCCCTCACACCCTCGGTGGCCCCCGAAGAAGATCCAGCCTGCACAGGGGCGGCATCGGCCTGCATAGCCACGAACCAACTGGCCCGGGAAGTGGGGCTGCGGCTCCTGCTGCGAGGGGCTGGAGAGGGAGACTGGAAATTGGCACAGGTAGCAGGTAGTAACAGGAGCCCGCAGGGGAGGTGAAACAAGCCTTGTGGCCGCAAACCCAACAGGTCCGCAAGGCCGGTCCTGCACTTCTGAGCCCCTTGAGAGCCCGTTGCCTCCCCAGGAGGGGTGAAACATTTAGGTGGAACCCCCGCGACCACCAGGCGGGGAGGCGGCAATCACGGCAAAGCCTACAAACAAGCCAGTCAGCCTGCAGGTGCAGACCCCTATCTTGTAAGTCCCTGAAGGCAGAAAGGACAGCCTCGACATCCATACTTAGACACTGGCCGAAAACAGCACTTGGCAAGCAGGTACACAAGGAAGCAATTACCATGCAATTACCAAGCTGTTACCAACTGATAATTAAGATGGCTGCTATCATGTAAGCTGCCTACCTATTTATACAAACCCACCCCTTTGCCCCTTAATACTCCTCCTGCCATTCAAAAACCTCCTTACCATTCTATCTAGTCACTCCAACTCACACTTACATGTCCCTGTTCTGTTTAGGCCTTGTCTGACTCCTCAGGGTCTAAAATGGCAGATGAAATTTCATGTAGAGAAATGCAAAGTTATGCACTTTGGGGTCAGGAATGCACAAGCAACTTACACCCTAAATGGTAGTGAATTAGGGATAACAACACATGAAATTGATTTGGAAATTGTTATAGACAACAATTTAGTCCGCAATATGCAATGTCAATCTACAGTTGCTAAGGCCAGTAAGGTTTTGCCATGTATAAAGAGGGGTGTAACGGAGCTCCAGTACTCCGACCGAGTACCTCTGCCAAGTCTGCTTCCTTGTAGCTATCAGGGACCCTGAAACACTTCAGACCCAGATGCCGAGGCTTGACTGGGATCACTTAGGGCCTTTTCCACCTTGGACCAAACACCAGACGACACATGGTGAAGGTTAAACAGCAACTC
Source organism: Pelobates cultripes (assembly GCA_933207985.1). Lineage (NCBI taxonomy): Eukaryota > Metazoa > Chordata > Amphibia > Anura > Pelobatidae > Pelobates > Pelobates cultripes. Next base: position 158,101,005 of record OW240912.1, read on the forward strand.
TTTAATGAATACAGCACACCTAGTTTAAGCCCCCAACAGCCTCATTTACCTACAATAGGTTACATAGATTGCTATAGTACAAGGAAGGGTGGGGTTAGACAGTAGCAAGGGCTGATGGGAGATTGATGAGGGACAGAACAGCTAGATTAAACTGGTCTGGCAGTGTCCCTGGGACAACGCCCTGCTGGGGAAACAATAGGACAGGAAAAGGGGGGAGGGGGAGATGCACAGACCAGCAATACATTCAACATTCCCTGCACAAATAATAGGCATAATGTGACAAAACACAAAAGGAATTTGGGAGCCCACCCATAGTGTCTGTCTTCCATCCCCAGTGATGGTGACTACCGTCACAAGGGGCATAAATTCTCAGAATTAAAATATATTTTTGCCTCTTTATAAATCGCTGTTAAGACCAGCTGTGCAATTTTAGGCACCTGTTACTAGAAAAAATGCAGAGATGAGCTACAAAATTGATAAAAGGAATGGAGCATTTTAATTGCCAAGAAAGGTTAAAAAAATTTAAATCTCTTTATTTTGGAAAAATGGCACCTCAGAGGGGATATAACATTATACAAATATATTCAAGGCCAGTACAAATCATTATCTGTAATTCTATTCATAAACAGGGCTATACATAGGACACAATGTCATGCATTTAGGCTGGTAGAAAGGAGATTTAATCTAAGGCAAAAAGCTTTTTTTACAGTAAGAACTATCAGGATAACGAATTCTCTGCCTGAAGAGGTGGGTTTTATCAGAGTCCATACAGATGTTTAAACAGTAATTGGATAAATACTTTGAAAAACAAAACATACAGGGATATAATTTCTAATTAGTGGGGTTATCGCTGCTTGATCCAAGGAGATATCTGACTGCCATTTTGAGGTCAAGAAATAATTTTTTCCTAGTTTGTTACAAAAATGAAAGCGCTTCAGGCTGGGTTTTTCGCCTTCTTTTGGAACAGCAAAAACATATGTGAGGAAGGCTGCACTTGATGGACCCAAGCCTCTTTTCAGCTATGTAACTAGAAATTACACCACCAAAAAACAACTAGGTGCAGAAATTGTGCAGTATGTAGTAAAAAGTACTACCTTTAAATCTAATGTTACAAAAATTATTTTCTATTAAGGATTTTATAACATATCAGACAAAAAATTTAATTTATGTGCTAGAATGCCCATGCGGCTATCAAAACATAGGGAGGACTACAAGGAACCTACATGTTAGAATCAGTAAGCATTGCAGAAATATTATAGGACATTATGATTATCGTTCAGTATCCAAACATCTTTTATATTTATTTTATTTATTTGTTTTTATACATATACAACAATTAGAAACTTATAAATATTTTGGTATCATTATTATAGACAGTCATATTTAGTATATGTTAGTTTGCTCCAAAATATGATAAATAGTCAACTTAAACACAAACAAAAACACAAGACATACAAAGATCTGAGAAAATATGAGAATATTAAATATCTAACATGCATATTTAGCAAGATATAACATTTATAAATGTTCTCTCTTTTTTCTTTAACAAAACAAACAGTAAGAACTCGACATGGGACCAAATCTCTGCCGGGATATTTATAGTAGGCTATCTTTATAGGTTGTCCAGGATAACAACAATTTTGAATAAGATGTCCAATTACCTGAAGTAGAAACAAAGTTATACTTCATCTTATAGTAAAACTCTAGTGGATCCATTATCTCCCACCATGTTATAGGAGTTGGTTCTTTTTAAGGCCTAGCTATACCTATTTTAACTGCAAAAAATATATGGGTAAATATGTATCTTTGTATTTTATTTTGGAATGGAAATTCAATATTTAGAAGAAACAATTTATTAAATTAACCATTCAAGTTTTTATATTCTTCAGACCCAGGCTTCCTGGCCACATCTCCAGCAGTCTCTTTAATGGATTGATGAGATCTTATACATTCTAGCTGGAACCATTTACCATCTACATATTAATTTCAGATGTAGTTTGAAAAGGGGCACACAGTGGATAGTAGGTTTCACTAGTGTTGTAGCTTGAGTCCAGTCTGAAAGCAGGAATGTTTTATCAAGACCCTGTACCCATTTCACATATGGGGCTATCTGAGATACTTGTTCAATTGAGTTGAGTAGTTTAATAAATCTAGAAATCATCCCCCTTTTTTTAATTAGTTTTAATTAGAGTTGAAATGAAGTCTATAATATGATTGTGTTAGGGGCAAAAAGCCATATATGGAGTAAGAGACAAGTATAGGAGTAGATTAGTATAAGAGAGCAAGTCGGTTGTGGTGTGCCAGGACCAACGATGCGGTACGCCTGTAAATAAAAGAGGGCCCACCCAGGAGTAAAAGGAAAGAGGAATAAAAAATAAATAAAATAAAATGGATATATTGAGTAGTGGGAGTGGAGGGAGGGTAATACGATCGCTAGGCCTCGCACGGTGTAGAGGAAGGTAAGGGGTTCCCTTAAGTAGGGAAGCACAATTTCCCACAATTTCAGGCCAACCGGCCTTAATACTTGTGTTAGGGGCAAAAAGCCATGCATGGAGTAAGAGACAAGTATAGGAGTAGATTAGTATAAGGGAGCAAGTCGGTTATGGTGTGCCGGTACCGACAATGCGGTAGGCCTGTAAATAAAAGAGGGAAAAAATAGATCCAACAGAATCTAATACAGTCAACAATACATATATCTTATCCAGACATTTCTTTAAAGGCATTGCGTATTTCTTGAACGGGTTTCAGTATGTACCGAGTATAAGCAGAAGATTTCCAACGCCCTAGTGTTTTGATAATGTGTACTGGTATGTTGACACTTGAAGCCGTGGAGGCTGCCCCTATCCTGAAGGAATTTCCTGAATATTTGGAGGGGTTAAGCCCTAGCTGTATTATCAAGGATTATCAGGAACAGGAACAAGCTCTTACAAGAGCTTAACGAAGCTAAGGGAGTATGAAGAGCATAGCAATCCCTGTAGTGATTATAGCTGTCCCCCCCAAACACGAGTCGAGGCTGTGAGTTAAGGGTCAAGTAGAACTGAAGGTTTAATGAACAGTTTGCATTTTTATACAGTTTTCCCCACAAGGTTACCACCCACACGGACCTTGTGGAGCACAGGGCACAAAATCACAAAAGTCAATCAAAACATTATTCTACAGTTAGACACTCCCAGATAATATACACAAACCCTCCCCTCTGCCTGTGATACAATTAACAAATACAATGGGCAATGTTTACCCAAAACATAGAAAACACCCCAAAACAACACATATCCCCACCATGACATCACCTGATAGCCCTGATCTGGGTGAATAACATATTCAAACATCAACCAGATCAGAGCAAGGGTTCAAAAGTTTTATGGAAGTTATATTTTTGCCCAAGTGCAGGTATGGTCCCATGCCCAAAGCAGTTCCATAGAATTAGGCTGTGCAGCCGGTCTAGTTCAGTAGTTTGCAAATGAACAAACTACCGAACGGAGTCAATAGTCTTACCCTGGAGCTTGTTCCCTTCATCCAGATTAATGATCTCACTGATCTAAGCTGAATAGAAACAAACGCAGGCAATGATGGAAGTCCAGCAGTGTTCGGGAGTTTCTCTATCCGATTTCAGTTCCACGAGATTCATGCCCAAACACCGCTGCCTATGTTCATGCGAACAAGATGGCAGCCACCTCGTGGTTGTTCATAGGAATTGCCGCACCCAGACGAACAATTAGAACACTGCGGTGAGAAACTTTACAAGTTGTTAATAGGTGTTAACAAGCTCCAGGGTGGTCTCTGTTTGTGCGTTTGTTCGGTAAATAAACCATATAGTCCCAATTGCCTGAACAGATAACATGTTTGAAGTATATTAGCCAGTTCTATTGCAGAGGCCATTGTCACAGGGTAAAAGGCTGGCATGTAGTCCTCTCCAAAGCCCAGTGGCAAAGTGGCTTTTATCACAGGAGTCTTATATTGCTATGGTAATAAATTCATTGGTACAGGGATCAAAAGGGCCTGAATCCAAAAGGTCGGATAGGGATTGGAAAAGGTGGTTGTCAATAGGTAATCTTTTCTGAGTACGTGGAGGAACGAATTTCTGAATGCCTCGGAGTATGGTTTTAAGCTGGTATGATGACATGAAAGTATGATTGTTTGGCCATAGGGTTAGCATATGATGTTTGATGCCTGTGAGATATAATTTGATGGTGTTATGAGATAATTGAAGTTTGAGGTGACAAAAAGATGCAAAGCCTTGTAACATTGTCATAACGAAAGGATGGGTAATGTTATGTTCCAAGATAAACAGGCCTTCTATAGATGGCTGCAAAGCCCGTGGTAGACGCAGCGTCTGACCAAATGGTTGGTGAATTCTCTGACCATTCTGGTAGGAACGTGTTCCTTGCATTCCATGTGATTAAGAAACTCTGCCACATAAACAGGTCTGCTGTGGCTTGGGCATCTAGGGTAAGTCGGTTATCGTCATTGATAAAAGGTGGGAAAAGACAAAGCAATCTAGATATGAATGAGCACCCTTGGGAAATAATTTGCATTGCAAAGTTAAAGGAATCTAATAGTGATTGCAATTCTTTGGGATTGCAGGAACCTAAATGAAGGCATTAATTGATGCATGTGAGTATGTTCCCTATTTTGTCCTGCGGTAAGCTTGCCTGCATGGAAATGGAATCTAATTAAATGCCTAGGAAGTGTGTCTGGGCCACCGTTTTCTTTGGTGACACTGGAATTCCTAATTGGTCAAAGAGGCTGATGGCTTCCCTGAGGCTACTTGGGGGAAAGGTGTGCTCTTTGATCATCAGGAAGTCATCTAAGTAATGGATGACTGTAGGGCATCTGCTTATTTTCAGGAGTAACAAACATAATGTCTCTGCAAAATGTCAAAGATTTTGGGGCTACTTTTTGATCTAAATGTTAGTTGTGAAAAAAAATAGTACCAGCCTTTCCATTTAATGCCATGTAGGTGCCAGAGTGTAGGATGTATAGGTAGCAGTTTGAATGCGTTGACTATATCTGTCTTGCTTAGCCATGCTCCTACCCCCGCTTTAATGATAGCTGCAATGGCATTGTCAGTGGTTGGTAACTGTAGGGAAAACTCCTCTGAAGGGATCAGTGAGTTCAGACTTGGAATTGCTGAGTTGTGGGGTGCTGACAGGTCAATGATTAATCTTTGTTTCATGGCGTTTTTCTCTGTAATAATACCAATAAGGCTTGTCCTTGATGCCGTAAATGGTGGGGACTGGAAAGGCCCTAACAGGAAGCCCTCAGCAAGTTCTTGTGCTATGAGTATGTCTATGGCTGTGGGATTCTTCTGTGCTGACTGCAAGTTATGGCATTCTAGGTTACCTGAAGGCAGTGGCGGCTCTAGACTTGGTTAGGCTTAAGGCAAAACACAAACATGAGGCCCCCACTAACACCATAGTGGAAAAAAATAGCGGTTGACTTGTGTGTGTATCAGAAGCTGTAGATATATTGAAGGGTGGGCTTGCAGCGATGGATGTAGAGACCTAGTCTTTATATTCATCGTTCAGAGACTTGCATTGTTTCGGCTCACGGTGCCGCTGCGTTGTGGTCTTTGACTGTAGTTTTGGCATAAATTGCTGTGGCAAACCTAGCCACTTGGACTAAAACAGAGACAATATGGTTTTAAGGGTTGCCTGTATATTTATTATGATTGTATATGTGCCTGGTTGTAATCTGCTGGATCCTGTATGTTGTATTGACTGTGTTAGCTGTCTGCTGAAAGCAGATAGCCGTGTTCTATTCCGTTTCACCAACAGCGCCAATGCCAGTTATGTATTTTAATGTGAATTGCCGGTTCTGCTGCACGGAGGGATAATCCATTTAACGGTATATTCCAGTGGGAGTATCCCTCTCGTGCAGCAGTGCCTGATGGGAGAAATGCCCAGAATGTTAAGTCCCCCATGTAGTCCCCTACTGTACTACCCCTGCAATGTCAGTAGGGAAACCCCTTGCATGGGGACATGCATAAATACTGGAGATGTGAATAAAGACCTCAGTTGACTCCCAGAACTGTGTTTCGTCCGGTTACTGGGGGATTTGGGATATTGCCTTGCTTTTCAGCGCTTGACTGTGGATTACTTTCTGTACCAGTGGAATTTGTGGGATTTAATATTGCCGATCTCCTACAATTGCAATATACAAATTTAAATTATGCTAATTGTTTATAAATGATTTTGAGGTATGGTTGCATAGCCTGGCAGTTGTGTATACATAAGTGCTGGTGTGAAGAGAAACTGAAATTTTTATTTTGGTTGTGCTTAAAAAAAATCTGTCACAATGTGTATTTATCTGGCTGTATGTATTTCTGAGTGTGCCTTGCATTGTCTGCCTCTCTGTGTGCTTGAGAGTGTGTGTCTGACAGTGAGTATCCTTTTATCTGTATTTATACTTATCTGAGCATGTGTATGTTTGTGTACTGCCTGTGGCCTTTGGTCACTGAGTTTTTGATGACGCTATGTTTTATGACGGTGTGTATGATGATTTCTTTCAGGGGGTGACAAGGTGAATAAAGGGGTAACTGTGGCAGGGTGAGTGCAAAAGAGCAAGGGGGTGAGTAAGACACCCTGTCTAGTGTGTGACTGTGACACAATGAGGGAGGGAGAGTGAGACATGGTTTGACAGGGTGAGAGGAGGTATGTATGACAGGATTAAGGGATTAATGTGGTAGGGTGAGTGTAGCAGGGTGAGTGTAACATGCTTGGGGTGTGAGTATCACAGGGTTAGGATGAATGGAAGGGGATGACAGTGTGTGTGGAGGTCGGTGCCAGAGTGTGGAGGAGGGTGCCAGAGTGTGGAGGGGTCACAGTGTGTATGGAGAGTGGTGTCAGTGTGTGCAGAGAGTGGTCACAGTGTGTGAGAGTTGGGGTGACATCAGTGTGAGAGGGTCTATGACATTAGTGAGAGAGGGAGGGTGACATTAGTGAGAGAGGGAGGGTGACATTAGTGTGAGAGGGTGGGTGACATTAGTGTGAGAGGGTGGGTGACATTGTGAGAGGGTGGGTGACATAGTGAGAAAGGGTGGGTGACATAGTGAGAGAGGGGGTGATATAGTGAGAGGATGTTGACCGTGTGAGGAGGGTGACAGAGTAAGAGTAGGGGTAACATAACGTGAAAGGGGGTTACAGAGTAAGAGTGGGGTGACAGAGTAAGAGGGGGTGACAGTGAGAAAGGGTTACATTAGAGTATGGGGTGTGACAGAGTGAGAGGGGGTGACAGAATAAGAGGGTGGTGACAGAATAAGGGGGGGGGACAGTGTGAAGGTAGGTGACATAATTTGAGGGAGGGTGACAGAGTGAGGGTGGTGACAGGTTGAGAGGAGGGTGACAGAGTGTGGGGGGTGACATAGTGTGGGGGGTGACATAGTGTGGGGGGTGACATAGTGTGGGGGGTGACATAGTGTGGGGTGACGGATTTGAGAGAGGCGGAAAAGCATGAGTGTGAGGGAGTGACAGAGTGAGGACATAGTGGGAGTGACAGTGTGAGGGTGACATAATTAGAGGTGACATAGTGTGAAAGGGTGTGACATAGTGTGAAAAGGGGTGACAGGTTGAAATGGGTGACAGAGGTGAGGGAGTGATATAAATTGTGGGGAGGTGACTGTGAGAGGTGACTGTGTGAAAGGCGGGTGACAGAGCAGGTGACAAGAGTGAGGTGACAGAGTGAGGAGAGTGACAGAAGTGGGGGAGCAGTGTGAGAGGATGGTGACATAAGTGTAGGATGACAGAGAAAGGGTGACAGAGTGAGGTGGGTGACATATAGTGGAGGGTGGCCAGTAGAAAAGTGACAGAGTAGGTGACATAGTACATTAGGTGACACAAGTGTGAGTAGGTGACAAGTAGAAGGGGACAGAGATGAGAAAGAGTGACAAGTAGAGGAAGGTAATGAGAGAGGTAACAAGTAAAGTGACAGAGTGAGGTGACAGGAGTAGTGACAGTGTGAGGAGTTTGACAGGGTGAGGTGGTGCCATAGTGTGGGGCGTGACAGTGTAAGGAGCATGACAGGGTGAGGGGGTGAGATAGTGTGAGGGGGTGACAGGATGAGAAGGGGTCACAGGGGGATGACATAGTGTGAGAGGCGGTGACAGGGTGAGAGGGGGTGACAGGGGGTGACAGTGGGATGACATAGTGTGACATAGTGTGAGAGGGGGTGACAGAGTGAGAGGTTGACAGGAAGAGGGGAGGGTGACAGAGTGGGGGGTGACATAGTGTGAGAGGGGGAGACAGAGTGAGGGTCGGTGACATAGTGTGAGAGGGGGAGACAAAATGAGAGGGGGTGACAGAATAAGAGGGGGTGACAGTGTGAGAGGAGGGTGACAGTGTGAAAGGATGGTGACATAGTGTAAGGGATGACAGAGAAAGAGGGGGTGACAGAGTGAGGGTGGGCACAGGTGACACTTAGTAGGAGGAAGTGACAAATAGAGTGACACTTCCAGTGAGGTGGGTGACATAGCAAGTGTGAGTGGGTGAAGCCTGTAAGGTGTGAGTGGTGAGGCAGAGTAAGGAAGGGATGAGAAGGGTGACAGAGTGAGAGGAGGTATTAGAGTGAAGGAACTGACAGAGTGAGAAGTGACAGAGTGAGGAGAGTGGTGAAGTGTAGTAAACAGTGAGAGCAGCAAGAGGTAGAGTGACATAAAACCATTGTGAGAGAAGAGGTGACAGGGTGAGAAAAGGGTGACAGAGGATGACATAGTGAGAGAGGGTGACAGGGTAGAGAGGGTGACAGTGTATAGTGCTTGTGACATAGTGTGAGAGGAGGTGACAGTGTGAGAGGGGGGTGACAGTGTGAGGGGGGGTGACAGTGTGAGAGGGGGTGACATGGTGAGAGGGGGTGACAGTGAGGTGACAGTTTGAGAGGGAGGGACAGGGTGAGAGGGGATGGCATGGTGAGAGGGAAGAGACAGTGTGAGAGGGGGTGACAGTGTGAGAGGGGGTGACAGGGTAAGAGCGAAGTGACATAGTGTGAGAGGGGGTGATGGGGTGACAGGGGGGTGACATAGATTGACAGGGGGAGGGGGATGAAATTTACCTGGTGGTCCAGTGGACTCCCTCTGTCCCTGGTGGTCCAGTGGGCTCTCTGGTCTGCAGCTCTGCCGGGTGCAGAGCTGCAGACCACATGGTAAATGTCTCACAATCTCCAGTCAGAGTGTTGCTGTGGTAACCCGCGGCAATGCTCTGATTGGCCGGAGATCGCAAGACACTTCAGTCTGCAGCTCACACCCGGTGGAGCTGCAGATTGAAGGCTGGCTCTCCCCTAGGGCAGACCGAGCGGAGAGGCCTTGCAACTGGCGGCATAAAGGACAAGCTGCCAGGCCCCTTCCTGTATCGGGTCCTCGGTCATAGAATGAAAACCTGACTGCCCCATAGCGATTTAGGCGGCTGCGAGACCCCTGACTAAATCGCCCAATTAAAGAGCTGCCTCTGCCTGAAGGCATGTGTATAATACCTGTATAGAAACCTTCAGGAGAACCTGATACTAGGAAATCCACCAAATATCCTGAAGGATGTGTAGACAGTAGTGATGTCCCAAACGGTTTGCCGAACGGTTCGCCACGAACTCATCATTGTGTAAACTTTGACCCTGTACCTCACAGTCAGCAGACACATTCCAGCCAATCAGCAGCAGACCCTCCCTCCCAGACCCTGCCATCTCCTGGACTGCTCACTAAGAATGCAGCTTCAAAATGGATGCTGTCCAGGAGGTGGGAGGATCTTGGAGGGAGGGTCTGCTGCTGATTGGCTGGAATGTGTCTGCTGACTGTGAGGTACAGGGTCAAAGTTTACTCAATGATGAGTCCGTGGCGAACCGTTCGCGAACCGTTTGGCGAACCGTTCGGGACATCACTAGTAGACAGTAATGCTGATAATGTAGTAACATTGATAGACGTAAAATAAGGTTTAGGGTACAGTTTATTAGCTGCCGCTACACATACCAGCATTGAAATCATTGCATATTTGAGATTTCCCTAGAAAGATAATGGGACGACCTAACTTGTCCTTTGCAGTTTTCTCTATTCTACCAGAGGTGCTAGGAACAGGAGCATTGGAACAGTCCTCAACTGTGCTAGGACAAAAATGAATTGTATGGGAGGAAGATGAGCAGGGCACGAGCTGGCGTCTTTAGACCTGCAAATTGTCTGCAGAAAATGTCCGTATCTAATTTGCTCCAGTTGGTCCTATTTCCGAATTGAGAGAGAGCTGCAGACACTTTAGTTGAAAATAACCAATAATATTCATAGAAAGCTGTACCTCCAGATTTGTTGCCTAGATCAACCAGCCTGTGCATGTACAAATCAAACTTCTATTTGGAAAGAAAGAGCATACCACATCACTATATATACCAGAAGCTAAGACAAACTCAGGGATGGACAGTTTCCTGTTTAACCCGGAGTCCCTATCTTTAATTACAGCTGATAAATCCCCATATGCATAAGTCTTGTTCTCTGCGATATTCTGGGAGGCAATAAGGAGTGATGCCAGGTTAACATCTTTACCTTCCAGGATATCTTTTTTAAAGATAAGCTGGGATCATATGAGCTGGATTAATGTCCTGTGAATCTGAAGTAGTCACTGAACTACCTAGGTGAGTTTCGGTAGTGACTGGTTGAACTGCAGTGGAAGGTCCGGATGTTGTCAAAGGTAAAGTGACGGTCCAGTTTCTCCAATCTGTCATTAACTTTCCTCATGGAGGACATGAGTGATGACAGCGTGAATATCCTCTGAATTAGTACCGCTTGGGCCTTCCCCTGCCTTAAAATTATCAGTAGCAGTCTGAACAGTTCCGCTTTCTTAGCAGTAGCTGGGTACGGGATCTGTCAATTCCTGAGCCCGGTAGTAATATGGGGTATAATCCAGGATCTGATCGATGATTGACTAGCCATGTCTCCTCTACGTGAAAGTGTACCGGATCTAGCCGGAGGGCTGAGTAGAGATCTTTGCCACCTTCTTGAGACATACTAAATAACATAAAGATTACCATTATTACCTGTACCTCTTTTAGTAGGTACTGACTTGCTAGATAATGCCAAGTAGTGAAACAATTATACTAGGTTGGTGACTGGTGAGGCCCTGCTAGATGCCCAGTGGCTTGAGAGGCTATATCTATGCGTTGGCGCGAGGGGATTTCATGGCCACCGAATGTTGTGGCGGGGTGTCGGCCTCTTGGTGACTTTAACAGTTTAAGATAGAATGGGAGTGACAGGTGAGGCTCTCTCAATGTTACTATGCGAGGCAGCTAACTATAATTTGGCCCAATGGGTGTATAACTCCGGGGATGAGGATGGGCGTTGGCCACCCGGGACCACTAACATAAGGCATGGAGGCCATAGAAGTAAATTACCTATTAGACTCCTAGGACCCTATTTGCCAGTATGTTCTTAACTGGATAAATGATGGGGAGGAATTGAACGTTATGTAATGAGCTGGTGAACGTACCTTGGTAATTTTAGGTTTTGCTGAAAAGCCAGCTAGTAGATTTAGCTGTACCTGAAATTTAATGGTAAAAACAGAATGTTGGAGTATGGAAAACATGAAATGAACTGGTCTTTATGCCTAATATATGTATATATACGTACAAGTAAAAGAGCAAAATTGCCCCACAAACCAAGCTCATTGTAACGTACTAACTCCACCCAACGTGGTGACTGAAACCAGAATTTTCTATATGCATATAGTTGGTGACCCTAAGCCTTATGCTAGCAACCGTGCTATGGGTATCTTTGGAAAGCGGAGATATATGAGCATGGTTTAGTTCTGATATATGGAATAAAAAACAGGAAGAAAGTATAAAACCTACGTACCTTATTATCTACTTAGACAGTAACTGAAGTGCTGAAAATTGTATGTTCTCCAGGTGTATCTAATACCATCTGAAACAATATGTAGCATATCAATAAGGATTTTATTGGCAAATATATTGATGTCTATTTTCCACAGATTTACTACTCCAATCCAAAACAAAATATTTAGTTTACAACTAGGACTATCCTCTTGTTCCAACGTATGTCAAGAGTGTTTTTCAATTTCTAAATTTAACCACATAGATAAATGGGATAGCATACTGGCTTTGTGAAGTTTAAAAACATCTGGAAAAGATATAACCCCTTTTGAATATTTTTTTTGGATATCCTAGGCTATCTATCTAGACAAATGGATTAAGAAAATATGTTCTGATACTGTCCAAGAACCCTGTTTCCTACTCTATATGGGAAAGTTTTAAAACAATACAGTCGTTTTGGCAGAAGAAACGCTTTTAACATATTTAGTCTGCCTAGCCAGGAAGCCTCAATCTTTTCCTATTTATTTATTTGTGTTTTAAGTTTTTTTTAATAAAGTTTCCCAATTGATTTGTATTGAGTTGGGTATATCTAGGGTGATTTTAATACACAGGTAGTTAATATTAGTTTCCTTCCATGAAAAATGTAGTTTTTTTATATTGATTTTATAATTAGAAAATTTACTATAGATTTCTATAGTTTCTAACACTGTTGAAATTGAAGTCAAAGGATTCATCAGGATGAGAAGCACGTCATCTGTGAACAGGGAGACCTTGATCTCTCTATTATGTGTCTTAATTCCCTTTATATTTGTATTATCTCTAATCATAATGGCTAATGGTTCTATGGTAAGAATTTATAAAAGGGCTGCCAATGGGCAGCCCTGTCTAATAAATTTTTTTTATTAAAAATGGGTCTGATGCAAAAAAAGGATTTATTATTTTTGGTGAAGAATTTACATAGCAACTTAGTCCTATATTTAAATTGACCCACAAAGCCGAATTTCCCCAGGACAGAGTCATGGAATCTCAAATTGACTTTGTCAAAGGTCTTCTCAGCATCGAGGGCCATAATAGCAGATCCCAATTTACACTTATTAATCCTATGAATTATATTAAATATTCTAAGCGTATTATCCATAGTGCTTCTCCCACTGGTGAAGCCCGACTGATCAATGTTGATGACCTCTTCAAAACGATTGGACATAATTTGAGAAAAAAAATTCATATCTAAATTGAAATTGGCCTATAATTAGTAATATAGGATGGATCCTTTCCCAATTTTGTGATAGGAATAATTCCCCCTCTTTGGGAAGGGGCTTTGTTTGGTTTGAGGTTATCTATGGATTCTATGATTTCGCTTAGTAAAAAAAGGGCATTCAGGAGATCTAATTTTCCTTGATGTAACTTCGGTATTTTTAAGCTATCTAGAAATTCTTCCATTTCTATATTACTTTTTCCAACATCTTTTAAACTATATAATGATCTATAGAAGTCCATGAATGCTTGGAAAATATATCTGGGGAAGTTAGTTGATTATACCCAGTCATTATTTTATCTATGGATTTACCGTTCTTAATTTTGTTTGAAAGATCTTTGTTAAGTCTATCAACGTTGATAAAAGTCCCAAAGGGGACTGAAACTTTGATAATTTTTTAATGGATTTTCAATAAACTTCGGAATTTTAATATACCAAGCCCGTGAGTGCTGATCACTACCTGAATACTATATATATATATATATATACACACACACACACACATATACATACACACACTTTCCCTTGTTAATTAATTTCTTTCAATATTTATATATCAACGTATGTGGTAAAGTATATTATACGTGTATCCTCATTTATATATATATATATATAAAGAGAGAGCACGCGTGCGAGAGAGCGAGAGAGAGAGAGAGAGAGAGAGAGAGAGAGAGAGTAGGACCTGCCAAGAATGTAGTATACTGATGTTGTGGCAGGCTTATGCAATATATGATCCTACAGTGTAACTAAACCACCATTATTTTTTGCCTAGGTGAGGTGTTTTAAATAAAACTGTTTCAATCTGCGAGATTTGAAATCAGTGTTTAGGGAATAAGCGAGAGCACTGGATTGTGTATTTTGTATGTTGTATATATTGGCACCAACAGCACCCTATAATTTATGCATGTTCAGGTGAGTGCAGTCCTCTTGGTTTAATATATATTTATTCAAATTATATTAGAAAACTCAATTTTAGCATTATATATATATATATATATATATATATATATATATATAATGCTAAAAATGAATTTTCTAATATAATTTGAATACAACTGTATAATTTGCCCCCTCCTATCCCTTTTATTCTTCTTGAATTAAATTCTTGCTATAATTCCCAATTCAAAGTGCAAAAATTAAATTAAAAATAGAGGGGATATAGGTGAAACCTTATTTCTATATATAAAGTTAAATCTTAACCAGACATTTCTAAGAATGTAGTAACAGAAAGAAAAAGAATAAATTAAAAAATACAACTCTTTCTAATCTTCATCTTTCACTAGTGAAAATATTTATATTTTAGAATTAGCTATACTATTTCCCTTGTTAGTTGAATTATTTAAATATTTATTCATCAACGTATGTAGTAAAGTATTATACGTGTATCCTTATATATATATATATATATATATATATATATATATATATATATATATATATATATATATATATATGTAGAGAGAGTGAGAGAATACTAAAAAAGTAACTTTGCTGACGACTGTCTGTATTTCACCCATGAATTTTCTAATATCATTTGAATAAAAACCCCTAATTTACCCCCTCTTATCCCTTTTATTCTTTTGGATTAAATTTTTGCTATAATTTCAATTTAAAAGTGCAAAAATAGATAATATGAAGTGAGATATAGGTAAACCTTATTACTATGTATAAGGTTAAATCTTAGACATTTCTGCATTTCCAATCATGTAGCAACAACAACAAAAAACAAGAAAAAAAAGAAAGAAAAAGGGGTCCTGCAAGTTTCATTTACAATTTTTTCTTTATGTCAAGCATTAATCCTTTTATTCCTTGCATTGAGACTTATCCTTTTTGTAGATTGAATTGTCTCTTGCGCTGCTAATGTATTTTTAAAGAAGTGTGTTTGGTTTTGAAAAGATACTAAGGCAGTAGGAAACTTAAACTTGTATTTAATATTATTGGCTCTAAGTATAGAGGTTTGACTTCTTTCTTGCCTGTCGTGTTGCCAGAGAAAGATCTGTGAATAGCTTAATATATTTAAGTTGTGGGTCTAAAATTGGGGTTTTCTGAGCTGTTTGCATGATCACATTTTCAATATAATTATTTGAAAAACATACAAAACAAACATCTCTATGATTTTCAGAAGATATATTCTTAAGTATTGAAGTCTATGGAATCTTTCAAATGGATATTCTCCTAGAGGATTTGAAGGTATGAATTTTGTAAACAGTGATCTTGGGTATTGAACCAGTTGGTAAAAAGCAATCGATTCTGGAACGCCTCTTACTTTTATATTATTCCTTCGTGAGTGATCTTCCAGATCAACTACTTTATTCTCCAGTGTAGTAATCTTCATTTCCAATTGATCATTCATTTGAATTAAATCTTTATTAGCATCTAGCATTTTTTGCAGAATACTGGATTGTGTTAGATTGTTAGAAGAAAGTTGAGTAAACCATTAGAATTATCTTCAAAATCTTATTTTATTTTGATGTAAAGACTAGAGTTGAGCGGACACCTGGATGTTCAGGTTCGGCGGGTTCGGCCGAACTTTGAAAAAAAGTCCGGGTTGGGGCTCGAACTTGATCCCGAACTCGAACCACGTTGAAGTCAATGGGGACTCGAACTTTTGGCCACAAAAATCCCTCTAAAAAACTCCTGGGAAGGGCTAGAGAGCTGCAAAACCAAGTAAAATGGGGGTCAGAGTAGGACAAGTGCCCTGCAAACAAATGTGGATAGGGAAATCACTTAAAATAACATACAATACATAAAAATGAAAAATACAGCTGAGCCATAAAATAGCACTAGATGGAATCTTTGATTTTAGCTTTGGAAGAACATAAATCAAAATCTATAGCATGGCTGTCAGGAGGATCACCAGAATTATCCATTTGAGAGAGGGTTGGAGTGCAGGGTATTCTCTTTTATTGTTCAAACTGAGCTCAACTCCTGATGCATGGAGAAAAGGCCTTCACAAGCCTCTGCTATTGTGTGCATAGTTTATACTAAGTGACCCATAAGTTGGGGAGGTGGTGACTGTGGCGGTGTAGGTGGAAGCGGCAGTGGAGGAGGAGGTAGCCAACACTGTTTTTTTATATATATATATTTTTTTATTTTAATTGGGGTAGCCCCCAAAATATTGGGACATATAAAAAAAGAAACAATTGAGGCCTGCGGTTCATTTCTTGCAGTCCTGATGCATGGAGAAATGCACAACTCCTGATGCATGGAGAAAAGGCCTTCACAAGCCTCTGCTAATGTGTACCTAGTTTTTACTAAGTGACCCATAGGTTGAGGAGGCGGTGACCGTGTCGGTGGAGGAGGAAGCAGCGGTGGAGGAAGAGGTAGCCAACACTGTATTTTATGGGTTTGTTTTTTTTTTTTTAATTGTGGTAGCCCACAAAATATTGGGACATACAAATAAAGTAACATTTGTGGCCTGTGGTGCATTTCTTGCAGTCCTGATGCATGGAGAAATGCTCAACTCCTGATGCATGGAGAAAAGGCCTTCACAAGCCTCTGCTAATGTGTACCTAGTTTATACTAAGTGACCCATAGGTTGAGGAGGCGGTGTTTGTGGTAGTGGAGGAGGAAGCAGCAGTGGAGGAGGAGGATGAGGTAGCCAACACTGTATTTTATGGGTTTTTTTGTTTGTTTTTAGTTTTTTTTTATTGTGGTAGCAGACAAAATATTGGGACATGCAAATAAAGTAACATTTGCAGCCTGCGGTGCATTTCTTGCAGTCTATATCCTGAGTAGGAGTAACAACTTGGCAAGTGGATACTATACAATTATAACATCCTACCCACAAGGTTAAACTGAAAACAGATAAAGTGTTATACTCTATTATAGAGATTTCTGTGATACTCTCTGGATACATTAGTTATTTAATATTATCTCTCTTACTACTTACTCTACTTTGGAGCATTATTTATGTTTGAGATTTAATCAGTGCACTGATTGATTACTTTTGTCTGCTTTAACAGACACATTATTTAGAATCAGGACTTTCTTTTTGCTACTGTTTCCACTATATTAGGACCATATAATATAGACTGTGACCTATTGAGTTTTATTAAAGTCAAATAGTCGTGGATATTTTCTAATTACAGTAGGCTATGAGGGAGGTATAACCTCTTTTGGTTGTAAACACAATTTAGATGTTATGGAACATTATAATTTAGGTAGATACTTTGAAAAGGTATTTGAATGATTATGATTATTATTTTCATTTATATCATTATTTTTCCAGTTTTAGCTTATTTTGCTGGACTAGTCTTTCCAACGTTTAAGATTTTTTCTTATCCTTGCAGTCTTGATGCATGGAGAAATACTCAACTCCTGATGCATGGATAAAAGGCTTTTACAAGCCTCTGCTAATGTGTGTTACGGTACCCTCAGCATGAAATGTACAAACCGCCATTTAGTGAATGCTCCCCTTTCGCAATAACATAGGAAGCATGCGTATCCAGTATAATCATGCGAACTGCAAGCAAGGGAACGCTGCAAACTCACGAACGGGATCCGTACGGGCACTTCACTCCACGAGCTCCAAACTCACCAATCGCCAATATTAGCCAAACGCAGGTATCTCCCAAGCGGCTAATAATCCCATCCAGCAGTCTCTAGTCATCGGTAATAAATCCCCCCAATAACAAGACCAAGCTCCGCATTGGGGGTAAAACAAGAACTGGCTTTACTGTGGGCTACCTGCCCGTATTTATGCAGGTCTCCCACTTGGTGGACACTCCCTTAGGGGACCAAATGGGAGACAATAGACAAACATATGGCAGTTCAGGACCCACAGACACAAAATATTCCCAGCATTCATCAGTAATTCCTCCCCTCTGCCCTGGAGATAATCGAGAAGTAATTCAATTATCTCCAGGACAGAGGCAAATCGCCATTTTAAATTCAACACAGAAAACACATAAAAATATATAACTTTACATTTGTCGAATGTTACCCATTCGTATCACATATCCCCAGATAGCCTGGATCTGAGTGCACATTATTGGCGAATAGCGCTCCGATCCCATACGCATAGTTCAATCGCCATGGAGTCAAAGTCTATTACAGTCTTTCGATATGCGATTGACTCCATGGGAAGGCTATCTGGGGTAAGTCCATTCGGCCGGTGTTCGCACACTTCTGTCGATTGAGAAGGGAGGTCGGCGGCTTCAGCGGTGTTCGGCTGAAAAAGTGTCCGTTTTCAGTTCCATGAAATCAATGCCGAACACCGCTGGTCTTTCGCATGGTTTAAAATCGCCGCGGCCTCGTGGTCGACATATGAACGACGACCACCCTGTATTCGGTTTTAATTGAGAAGTGTCTGTGGTTAACCGCAACGTTCTAATTGGGATCAATAGGTTAACCAGCAGCACACTTCTCTTCTGGGTGGCCGTCCGTTCGGTAGTTTTGTTCGGCGGAAAAGTTAATTCACGCAACAGGGGCATACGAATGGGTAATCCAGCAATCTTAGTCTATACAGATGGATCTGTCACAATGTGTACCTAGTTTATACCGTGGCGGTGGAGGATGAGGTAGCCAACACTGTTTATATATATATATATATATATATATATATATATATATATATATATTTTAATTGGGGTAGCCCCCAAAGTATTGGGACATATAAAAAAAGACATATCTGTTCCGCAGAGTAGCTGTTGACAGCTATAGAGAACCTCGGGCAAATCGCACAATCGCAAATCATGGTGGCGACTTTGCATGCGGATGTCATCCATATCAACGTTCAATGCCAGATTCTGCGCCTACCATGTTGATTGGTGATTCTCGAGCTAATACATGCAGACGAGCGTTAGGGGACAGCCGCTCCGCTTTTGCACCCTGCTCCCTCTTATGCTGTGCTGGTGCCTCTGTGCCTCTTCTTCCAAACTGCACACGTAACTCGCATGAAGTTGATTTCATGTGGGGTCTAGGACCTCATCATCCTCCACATCATCTTTCACCCACTCCTCAACCATGCCCTCCTTGCCGGTATGTACATTGCAGAAAGCCACAGCAGTTGGCACCTGTGTTTTTCCAGCATGTAAAGTCTGCAAAGGACATATGGAAATTGTTTTCGAATTTCTTCCAGGCAACACTTTTCCCTATAAACGGACCTCTCAGTTTGACTTGTGATGGTATTGCCCCAGAATTACAATATTATTGAAATACCTCTTAGCTATTGATAACTGGTTTAAATATATCAGCTTATCTGGTAGTTTCTAGTGTAGAAAATATCAATCTGTTTTCTATCACTTAGATCTGTGTAACAAGTGTTGTAGATGTGAAACAATATTACAAGTGACCGATGTAGTAAATTTGAATCAAAGTTACACTTCGATTTGACTCTTAGATATGAAGTGAACACCCCATATAGACTATTTAGCACCAAAAAAAATAAAAATTTACTTTTTTAAACTCCAATGTAAGCAGCAGATTAGCAGCAAAACAATTAGAATGTTGTTTCTTGGGGCCAGGGTGGGTGGAGGACAGCGAGACCCCAACCAAGCTGTAACGCTGGCTGCGGGGTTCATGTGCTAATGGTGTCTGGTGGAGTGCTTGGAGTACTCGGTGAGCACTAGGAAGCAGCGATTGGCGGAGGCACCCAGTGGGGTGCCAGGCAGTCCGCCACACCCCTGTTTTTAAATTAAATTACTTTTTATTTATTTTTATTTTTCCCACTCTGAAAGAAAACAGTGACACAAATTCAAACACTTTGAATTTGACATATCATACTTTGTCAAATCCAAATTTTCAAAAAAATACTAATTCTGCAGCTCTCTCCAATCAAGACTGCAACTTTATTTGCAAAATTAGGTGAGTAACAGCAGAATGCTTTGTTCATGGATGGGTCATCCATTATAACCAACAAAGGCAGACAGTGGACTGCAGTAGCATACAACCCACAATAGCAAATTGTGATCCAAGTAAAAGGGAATATAAGATATAGTCAGTACACTGAATTGAAAGCCATTGTTATACTTATAGAGGAAATTATTGATCCAGAACTTTATGACATGGTTGCCAATATAAGTGTTAATTCCTATTGAAATATGTACTTTTTGAAAAATGAAAAAAAAAAGAGAGGACACAATCTTCAGACATATAGCATTTAAGCAAGCTGACTTGCTTTAGGGGACTGGAGTGACCTCCCACCAAAACATCTTTCTGTCAATGAACAAGGATAACACAATACTTACTTGAATAAAGGATAAGACTGATAGTTGTTATCACAAGAGCCGATACAAAAATAATCATTAAGGTAACCCATAGATTGAATTTCAGAAAAATGTTTTTCCTTTTCCTCTGTTCCTATAAATTAAGCAATATAAAATAGTTAAAACTATAAAATACTGTTAATGAATTATTCTGGTATATCTTTACAATATACGATATATAAAAAAAAAGTTATATCGGAGGTACAGGTTCTATCATTACCAATTATAATATTCAAAGGACAAACTAAGCAAGCAACCACAACAGCTCTGTGTAGTGGTTATAGTTCCAGTAATCTACTAGAATTTACAAATAATTTAAGAGCAGTTTGTGAATTCTACATTGTCAGTTCAGCTGGAAGAGGGAGAGATTGAGTACTAGAATCAGTCACATTTTTTGTCTAATCACTCTCAGATGAGTCAGAAGCTACCGGTAGGAGGGCCAGCTCATTGGCTGAGAGAGTGAAATGATCACAATTAGCCAATTAGCTAGACTCTGCACCACCAGCGATGAGAGCTTCAGGCTTCAATTAAAAGAAAACCCAGGTCATCCCTGTTCAAACTAATGGGGTTATTTAATAAATTATTTTGCATGGATTTTGTAAGGATGGAGAAAATGCTTTGAAAATGATGAATTCTGATGGCATTGGCAAGTTTCATGTGAGCGAACCTGCAGCAATTGCCCGGATGCATTCGGTGTCTGTATTTAAATTGGTGCTTTTGCATCTGAATCCTATACAAATATATATGATTTGGAAGATTCAAAATGCATCATAGATCAGTCTGAGGTTAGCCCTCCATGTGTAATTTAATTGCATTATGGTTTTAGTTTTTACCTTAAGTAACAGTAATTTCTGTTCAAAAAAAGTTTTTGGTGAATTTCTGTTCAAATAAAGTTTTTGGTGAAAGAAGTGATAATCCAATCCAACAAAGCTGGCATTACAATTGGACCAAAAAGTTCCTAAGTATCATTAGATATTAGACACACTTTTGGTTCTTCTCAAGTCACTAGGCTGGCTTTTCTCAGGAGGCAACAGGTCAGGTGTAGAACTACTAGCAGTGCAGATGGTGTGACCACACCAGGGCCCCAGCGGTTCAGGGGCCCACCAATCACTGTTACACCCATTAGCCATGTAAGGCCCTTCCCGGTCTTCCAACACTACTCATTGTTCTGCCACTAAAATAAAGGCCAGGCTGCATGGAGGGTCACTTGGATCTGGGGGGTTAGTGTGCACAGCAAGAGGAGAAGTGGAGGAGGTAGAGTCAAGTGTAGATGTGTGAATATGTTGTGAGCTTATTGCTCAGTCTGTGTATTTGTGCATGTTTGTGTGTGACAGTGTGTGACATATTAGTGTGAGCATCTGTTGCCACTGCTGGCACTGCCATAAGGGGGCTGGCCCAGGGGCAGTTAGCAAAAATATCCAGGTGACCAGCGAGAGGTGGGAGCACAGAGTACCCCACTCCTGACGTTCATTTAATATAGCCATTCGGAATGCCCACGTGAATAATTTACCTGGCCCTTGTACTGTGGTGCCGGTGTCTCGTTATGTGAAGAAATAAAGCATGCAGCACTCTGAGGGGATGGGAACATTGCTTTAGGAGCAGAACACCACTGTCTGTACTTGTGGCCCTGTCTGTACTTGTGTGTGTCACTGTATCTGTTCATCTGTGTCAATCTGTATATGTCAGTGTGTGCTCTTACAGTGTATCTGTGCATGTATGTGTGCCTCTCTATGTGGCAGTGTATGTGTATCTTTGTAGGACACTGCAACTGTGTGTGTGTGGCAATGTATGAGTATATGTGAACATGCACTTGCAGGTAAACACCAACATCATGAACAAATGAACCCCTTTATTTAAACGCTGGCACTACAGACCAAAGCACCCCTGCATTAAAACACCATCACTGTATACAAAACCAGCCTTGTGTACAAACACCAACACTCACACAAACACAAATACACTACTGCATTCTAACATCAGCTAAATATACAAACAGTCACACCATAAAAAACACCTACATTCACTCATAGGCACTGCAAGCACAACCCTGCAAGGATGGGCAAATTATAGATCTACAGCTGACAAAACCTTATCAGAGTTTTACAACAGTTGAGATCTACCTTTTGGCCACCTCTGGTCTATAGTTGAGGGCAACAACCTTTTTTTTGTACCAGGACCCTCTCTGCCACAGGAAAGGGTGTAGGTGTAAGAGGCAATAAATGCATCACCTGAATGAATGCTTACTACATAACAATATATTTTGGTACATGTGCTTCTGAACTCATTGGAACCAAATCTAACCACCTCTGGGAACATAGACAGCTATGTTGATAGCAAACATGTCTTTCATAGCTATTGCCTTAGAAATGTGATTGCTTCCAAAATCATTTAACAAAATGTCAAACAGTAATATTAGTAATATTAGATAATAAACACATACGCTTTCCAAAGTGGAAAGAAAATATGGTCTCCTAAAACAAATGTTTATATGCCATACAACAAGGTATATGGATATTTTCTGTAATGGAGTAGAAATCAACAATTGTGTAAAAACCATTTAGTAGCAAACTCTGCTCCCCCATCCCTGCATATTGAATTGCACTGATGACAAATACAGCAGATTCAAAGTGCCTTAACCATTACTGTGGGGTCCTGATGAAAATCTCTCATTGGATTCTAAATGTTCAGATTTTGTGAATTTCTTGGCTCTTTCCAGATAGAAATAAATAGATCTTTTGATATATATCAAATGCAAAAAATCTTTTTTTTTTTTTTTAATCATTCTGAGGATCTTAACAAAAAGTTGAGCTAAAAGGGGCATTAGGACAAAATGATGGCTGGAGTGTTAGTATGACCTTACAGATGAAAAACAAATTTAATTTAAAAACAATCCAGAACATCTGATTGATCTGACTTGTGTATGGAGGTGCATTTGTGTAGTTTCTTTCTGACATTCTTTAGTTGAAAATGTAAAATAGGCAAGATAGAGACAAATCGAATCTGTTTGGTTTCTGCAAATATTGCATATGTTTCTATTGATTATGTTTGGATGTTTGGATTGACATAAGTAACAGATGGTATCACAGTCACAAGACTTTCTTTGTCAGAGAAGTCTGGAATGTGGATTGGGGTTCTTGTACTTGGACTAGGGTTATATTCTGACTTTATTAAAGTCATGTATATATGAATGGCAGAGGAGTATAGCTGATGGTCTACAGAAAACAAAACACAATACAAAAGTGTAATACTGTAAATAAACAATAAAACTGTGTCCATAAAGTTAAACTCACAAGATGTAGATAGTAGGATAGTCACAATTCTCACCGCGACATCAAGACTGCCAGACGAGGTCGCCCCAGAAGTGCCCAATAAGGGATCTGCTAGGAAGCATTTAAACTAGGAGGGAGGGACAAAAGGGTGATACAACATCAATCAAATTGCCCCCCATACCAGGGACAGAAAGTAACTGTAGCGAGTGTGTTAAAAAATGATAAGCTTACAGTGATGTCTACAAATGCTCGCAGTTTAGGGAATAAGATCCTAAATTTAGGTAAGGCTTTTGACACTGTTCCACATAGAAGACTCCTTAATAAACTGCAATCTTTAAGTTTGGATTCCAATATTGTTGAATGGGTTAGGCAGTGGCTGAATGACAGGCAACAGAGGGTTGTAGTCAATGGAGTATATTCAAAGCAAGGTCTAGTTACCAGTGGGGTACCTCAGGGATCTGTACTTGGACCAATACTCTTTAATATTTTTATTAGTGATATTGCTGAAGGTCTTGATGGTAAGGTATGTCTTTTTGCTGATGATACTAAGATATGTACCAGGGTTGATGTTCCAGGAGGGATAAGCCAAATGACAAATGATTTAGGTAAACTAGAAAAATGGTTAGAATTGTGGCAACTGACATTTAATGTGGATAAGTGCAAGATAATGGTAAAAACCCAAGGGCAGAGTACAGAATATTTGATAGAGTCCTAACCTCAACATCTGAGGAAAGGGATTTAGGGGTGATTATTTCTGATGACTTAAAGGTAGGCAGACAATGTAATAGAGCAGCAGGAAATGCTAGCAGAATGCTTGGTTGTATAGGGAGAAGTATTAGCAGTAGAAAGAGGGAAGTGCTCATGCCATTGTACAGAACACTGGTGAGACCTCACTTGGAGTATTGTACACAGTACTGGAGACCGTATCTTCAGAGAGGGTTCAGAGAAGGGCTACTAAACTGGTTCATGGATTGCGGGATAAAACTTACCAGGAAAGGTTAAAGGATCTTAACATGTATTGCTTGGAGGAAAGATGAGACGGGGGGAGATGATAGAAACATTTACATATATAAAGGGAATCAACACAGTAAAGGAGGAGACTATATTTAAAAGAAGAAAAACTACCACAACAAGAGGACATAGTCTTAAATTAGAGGGACAAAGGTTTAAAAATAATATCAGGAAGTATTACTTTGCTGAGAGGGTAGTGGATGCATGGAATAGCCTTCCAGCTGAAGTGGTAGAGGTTAACACAGTAAAGGAGTTTAAGCATGCGTGGGATAGGCATAAGGCTATCCTAACTATAAGATAAGACTAGGGAGTAATGAAAGTATTTAGAAAATTGGGCAGACTAGATGGGCCGAATGGTTCTTATCTGCCGTCACATTCTATTTTTCTATGTTTCCCTACCCCCTGCTCCCTCTGCAGCCCAGACCCCCTGCATTCTATTCAGTCCCTATCCTCCCTCTGCAGCCCCTACCCCTCTGCTCCTTCCGCAGTCCTTGCACCATCTGGAGCCCCTACTCCATGCACCTTCTGAAGTCCCTACCCTATGCACCCAATAAAGTCCCTGCACCCTATACAGCCCCTACATCTCTGCCTCCCCTTCACCATGCACCCTCTGCAGCCCCTACTGCACCACTTCAGCTCATACCCTATGCACCCACTACAGGCCCTACACTCCCTGCACTTACTACAGCTCCTACTTCCCCCTGCAAAGACAACAGCCCCTATAACCCCCTGCACCCACTACAGCCCTATCCCTCCTCTGCACCCAAGTGTAAAACCAGAGTAAATCATCTTTTTAAGGCGGGGTCTACAAACCTATAGTGTCAGGAATACACATTTGTGGTCCTGACACTATAGTGTTTCTTTTACATTGGCTCGTAACATTTAACACTTGGTTTGTAATTTGAGATGCAAAATTTGGAGGCCTGCCTCATACAAACACATTGCCAAAATTCACAAATACCTCCATTATACATGCTGCCATACTACACAAACACAAAAAAATACTCCCCCTGTGGGGGGAACTTGCCGTTCCTTGGGATTATTTAATTTTTCATACGTTCGGGATTTATTGTAACCGAACCCACTTGGTTCGACTCCCCCCTGTACCTTATTAGAACCCTGGAACATCGATTAACATAGGTGCGAAACCGCAAAGGAAATCGTTAATGAGTACTTCCCCTGGGTGGCCGCCATTTCATGTACTGAAACGCACATGGCCTAGAGGATGGCGCTCACTTTGTCTCCCAAACACAGGTAGTGGGTCTAGGTGTAGCGGCTGGTATTACGGCTGTCCTAAAAGACTGTGTTAAAAATGCAATTCGTGTGGTTATTTTCCTGTATTGATAAAAGTGTATGTAGTATTCGTGTGATTGTTCGGTAGTTTTCATGCATATCCCATACAAATGAAAACTACCGAACCAGTAGACCACCTAAGAGAGAAGTGTGCACCTTATTATGCATTCACACTTCTCTAACCGCAGGTTAATTGGTACTTTGTGCAGGTATCTGGGTGGCCACTGTTCGGCATACGAACACGTGGCGGCGGCTATCTTACACACGAAAACCTAAGCGGTGTTTGGTCGTCGAGTGTCTGGAACTCGAATCGGACACTCAATTACACAAACACCGCTGAGACCTTCAGAGCTCAGTAACTCCCGAACGGAAGGGCTAATCAGCCCATCGTTCGGTGAGTGAAAAGTACCGAACAAGGGGATTCATGCGAATACAATGTTAATAGTGGATGTCAGGTATTTCTATGTATTTTACCTCCCGAACGGAGACCGACCACAGGGCCAAAATACATGGAACCCTTTTCGGCTACCACCTCGTGTGCGGTCGGTCAAATTAACATAGAAACATAGAATGTGACGGCAGATAAGAACCATTCGGCCCATCTAGTCTGCCCAATGTCCCTTCCACCTAACTCCCGAACCCCTGGTCTGATCTGGGTGAATTTTGGATATGTTGGTCACCCAGATCAGGGCTACCAGGGGGTGCCACTTAGCCCATTGTACCTAACTGTTTTGGGGTACATCCAGAACTCGGGGAAAACTACAGCATGTTGAATGGGATTATGTGTCACACTGAGGGAAGGAGATGTGTGGGAGGTAACTGTGACATTATTGGCTACTGTCTTAATTATGGTGAATCCCTCCTTTGCATGGGAGAATGCTTTATAAGGAGGTTGTGTGGATTAAAAGTCAGTTCTGCTCCTGATGCTGTGTGTCGTCCAGTCATTGGGATCTGTATGGGAATATTCGCGGATTACCTTGCTTGCTGAGATTATTTCTCTATGGTATTTTTCTTACTTGTTCCTGAGCCTCACTGGGATCTTTAGTGGAGTTAACCTGTGAAATAACAGCACTCCGCTACACTAGGTTGTCGAACGTTTGTTACCATTTTTAAATAGACGACCTTGTGAACATAGGAGAAACTTTAATCACTACCTGCTCTGTACACTGAACATCTTGCCTGAACAAATGAGATGACTCTCAGAACTTTGTCTTGTGTAGTTACTGGGGAAACACAAGCTTAATCAAACAACGGTTCCGGTCTGGCTGAGAAGGAAAATAGCGGAGGTAACCAGGCAGGATACCCGGAGTTTGTTACAACCCTATTTACAAAAACAATAACAAGTATTCAAATATACTCTGAATCCACAAATCCTGACACTACACACAAAGACATACATATATTCATTTACATCAGGGCTTAACTAAATGGCGGTTTCCCTCATAGGCACCAGCGGTGTCTTAACATGTATATATCAATCATCTAGGGTGGCAAGACATAGCCTCACTTCACATGTACATACAATCAAAAATATGGTACAACTACACCAGCATATACATCAGTCTGCTGTGGGCCCAGGTGCTACTTTTGCCCGGGGGCCCGGGCCACTGTCAGTTCATCCCTGTTTGATACCCTACTAACCTCAACATCTGAGGAAAGGGATTTAGGAGTAATTATTTCAGATGACGTAAAGATAGGTAGACAATGTAATAGGAAACGCTGGCAGAATGCTTGGTTGTATAGAGAGAGATATTAGCAGTAGAAAGGGAAAATACACAAAGCTCAATCATGCCATTGTACAGAACACTGGTGAGACCTCATTTGGAGTATTGTACGCAGTACTGGAGACCGTATCTCCAGAAGGATATTGATACTTTAGAGAGAGTTCAGAGAAGGGCTACTAAACTGGTTCATGGATTTCAGGATAAAGAGAGCAGGAACAGGAACAAGCTCTTAGCAGAACTTAGTGATCATACCCTGGGGAGTATAGTGATTATAGCAATCCCCAGAGTGTATTTCTCCAATCCCCCAAACATGAGCCAAGGCTTAATGCTGGAACAAGACTGATTTACTGGCACACAGAACTCACAATTTATGCAACACAAAACTCCTCCTCTGGGCCAGGCTAGATAATTGAGTTTCTACAATACACAAAGCTCAATTATCTGCTGGCCAGAAATAATACAGTTTCATAAAACACACAGGGACCCCAAAACATGCAATAACCCCATAAAAAGTATATCCTTGGAACCGGGGGATCTGGTTGAACCACATATCCAAAATTCACCCAGATCCGTTCAGTACTTTGGAAAATACAGTTTAATGCAGATTCTGCAGAACATATACAGGCTAAATGAAAAACAATCACTGTATAATGTGTCCCCTGCTGTATAGTCCAAAACCACTGCACGATGTCTCTGTGCACCAAATACTGGCGAGATGGCACCGTGTTGAAAAGTCCAAACAGTGTCTGTGAGTTAAAATGGCCGCCATCCATTGTTCTCACCATGTGCTTCTGATACAGGAAATGGTGGCCACCCAGTAACTCCACAGTATGTCCCCAGATGGTTCTTAAAGGGCTAGCAGCAGCACAACACAAATCCATTATGCCCAAATCATGTCTTTAAAGGGCAATACATCCCAGGGGCCATAGTCACAGGGCAAGAGGCGGGCAAGCAGTCCTCTCCAGGCACAAGTGGCGAAGGGCACTTCGTCACAGGGTGGATATGCTAGAAACATTTAAATACATAAAGAAGGAGACTATATTTAAAAGACGAAAAACTACCACAACAAGAGGACATAGACTTAAATTAGATGGGCAAAGGTTTAAAAGTAATATCAGGAAGTATTACTTTACTCAGAGCGTAGTGGATGGAATAGCCTTCCAGCTTAAGTGGTAGAGGTTAACACAGTGAAGGAGTTTAAGCATGCATGTGATAGGCATAAGGCTATCCTAGCTATAAGGCCAAACTAGTATTTAGAGAAATAGGCAGACTAGATGGACGAATGGTTCTTATCTGCCGTCACATTCTATGTTTCGATTGGTTCACCTCACTAGACCTCAGGGATCTGTATTATCAGATTCCTATCAATCCTGAAGCCCATTTGAAGTGGTGGATGTCTCTTCAGAATCTCCAGAGAGGGTTCCCTCTAAAAGAATCAAATTGGCTTGTTATCACAACAGATGCAAATTTCCAAATTTAGGGAGCTAGGTCCAATTTTACCTGGACTCAAGGTGTCTGGTCTCCATGGGAAATTAAACTCAATTTGAACCTCAGTGAATTAAGAATGATCTACAAGGCCCTGAAGAATTTTTTCTTTGCTCATTACATCACAAATTGGTTTAAAAATGAATCCCTTTAAGAAGTTGGCACAGAAACATATTTTAAAAGCCTGGTTTCTTCCAAGCATCAAGAATATCCTAGCAGACTATTTGAGTAGAACAAACATTCAGTAAGGAGAATGGAGTATATATATCGAGAGATTTCCAACTTGATCACTGAAAAGTGGGGCATACCCCATATCGATCTAGTGATGAGCCTGAAGAATGCTCATGTCCAGAGATTTTATTTTTTTTAACTCCTGACCCACTTTAAGAAGGTCAAGAACCTTCAAAGTTTGATCATATGTATGTGTGTAGCAGAGGGCTATGTGCTGCCCTGGGACTTGTATTATGTGTAACCTGTATTTGTCTATTTGCTAAATGTCTATGCAGTAAGGGAATGCATTTGTGTAAAAAGAGCTAAGTTCTATGTGTAAAATGTATTGGATTCGTCTGAATGTTAGGTAGTTTCGTTCCCTTAGTTTGTTCGAATGAAACTACCGAACAGTCAGCAGTCATACCTCCCCTGTGTGAAGTGTGCCTTCAATTACCCATTGCAACATTGTTGCGAACGGGTAATTGACAAGCTGTGTAGCAATCCTTTGTTCTCAGGGATGGCCGCCATTCGAGAAAAGAACACGTGGCGGCGGCCATTGTAACCTCCCGAACAGCGGTGTTTTGCCGTCGAGTGTCTGGAACTCAAAACGGACACTCGACTATGCGAACACCGCTGACACCTCCATCAGCCCGGTCCGTTTGGTTCCAAACTACCGAACGGCCCCTCGTTCGGTAGGCATAATCAACCGAACGAGGGGATTCAGGCAAACCCTCCCAAGCCTCTATAGCTGGAGGCTTTCAGGTACTTAATTCGCCTTTTCCAGGACCGACCGCAGGGCCCAATCGCATGGAGCCCAATTAGGCTAGTTCATCCAGCACGGTCGGTCATTTTATTCCTTCCAGGAAATTCCCTAACCCCTGGTCTGATCTGGGTGATTTTTGGATATGTTGTTCACCCAGATCAGGGCTACCAGGGGATGTATAATTTAAAGTGGTACCCCTAGGTTTAGGGGTACATCCAGAAATGGGGGGAATTGCTGTACTGGATAAGGGGATGATGCAGGCTGAGGGGAGGAGATGTGTGGGAGGTTACCAGGACAGGATTGGCTAATGTATTAATGAATGTAATCCCTACCTTGCATGGCAGCATGCTATATAAGGCACTGTGGAATAAAGGTTGTCAGTTCTGCTCCTGATGCTGTGTATCGTCCAGTCATTGGGATTGCTGTGGGGATACTATTGGATTATTTTGCCTGCTGGAAACTTTGCCTGTGGATTTATAATTTACTTCTTCCTGAGCCTCATTGGGATCTTAAGCGGAGATAACCTGGGGAATATTGTATCTCCGCTACATTGGTTGGCAGCGGTGGGATTCAGACTCACAGAGGAACAAGCATAAATGGAGTACGGATGGAGATTGATTTTGCTACGCTAAAACGCTCCACGCTAAAGGACCTCCTGGAAGCAAGGGGTATCCAAGCCAGCAACAAGAAGAAAGCGGTACTCATTACTGAACTTATGGCAGAGTACCGAATGGATGGCGATTCGGTTCCCGAACAGGGGGATTCAGGAGAAACACAGGAACAGATGGAGTTCCAGAGGCAGCTACAATTTAGGCTGTCTTTTTATGGGGAACACCTTCCAGCAGAAATTATTTCAAAGACTATGACAGAGGTCCAGGAATTCATCTTAAGGAAACCGACAACAGCAGCCCCAGAACGCAGCTCTGTAGTAAATATGCCACAAGATGGTAAGCCGAAAATACCGTACCAGGCTTTTAAAACGTATGTGGAGGCAGAGGAAGATATAGACGCTTTCCTGCAAGATTTTGAGAGGCTGTGTGCACTGCATAGAATCAGCGCAGAGGACTGGGTACCTATTTTGGCAGGAAGGTTAACTGGGAGGGCAGCAGAGGCATATCGTACTGTGCCCAATGAGGAAATACGGAATTACAGTAAAGTAAAAGAAATTATACTGGCCAGGTATGCTATAACACCAGAAGCATACCGGTGGAGATTCAGGGATTTAAAGAAGGTGGAAAAAGACTCACAAGCAGAGTGGGCATGCAGGTTACAAAGGGCAGCACTCGGGTGGGTGCAAGCTAGCAAGGCACGGTCCATGGAGAATGTAATACAGATGATGCTGATGGAGCAATTTTATGAGGGAGTAACCAACAAGTGGGTAAGGGACAGAAACCCTACCTCCCTCACCGAAGCTGCCAGGAAGGCAGATGAGTACCTGGATACACGCAGGCAGCAAAAACCTGCAGCTCCAAAAGCCACATTTAAAACCTTTGGGGGAACCAGCTACACCCCAGCTCCACCGAGACCACTACCACCACTGCCCGCTGCACAGCCACGTTTTCGCCAGCCCGCTTCTGGGCCCTGTCATCACTGCCAGAAATGGGGACATTATAAAAGGGAATGCCCACAACTACGGGACCGTTCCATTTGGATCCGACCAGGCCCGCCACCACCACCAAGAGCAGCCGCAGCCCACCACTACCAGGACATAGTGGCAACACTATATGGTTCAGCAGCACCCATTACCACCGTGGAACAGTGGGAAGTACTGCACGAGGCAGATCCAGTGCAGGCCAATGCTGATAACAGACAGCATCACAGACAGACAGTATACCTGGAGGGTAAAGCGGTCCAAGGACTACGTGACTCCGGAGCTACTATCACACTGGTAAAAAGTCACCTGGTTTCGGATCAGGCTAAGCTAAGTAAAACTGTGGCCATCAGGCTAGCCAGGGGAGCAGTGTACCGGCTACATACAGCAAGGGTACATTTGCATTGGGGAGGCTCACGTCTGCTTTTGAGCCCCAGACACCCACCACAGGAGAAACTCACCCTGTGTTCACCCGACAACAGGCCCGCACCCAGGACTACAACACACTCCCGGAGGTTCAGGTAAGAGACCCTTCCCCTTCCTTAGAATGTGTCCCCTGGGCCCCACCTAATGAATTTGCAGCTGAAGTAGTAACCGACCCTACGCTGCAAGTATATAGGGACAAGGTTGTCACGGACTCACCCGGGGGGGAGGGAGAGAGATTTGTCTGGGACAAGCAGCTTTTATACAGGGAGATAGACAAGCAGATTGTTGGGTCAGACCCGATAGTAATGAGGCAGCTAGTGGTGCCGCAGCGGTACCGAGCAGAATTACTCTGGATAGCGCATGATATTCCTCTATCCGGACATTTAGGGGTCAGCCGCACTAGGTACAGACTGACCCAAAGTTTCTTCTGGCCAGGGATCAGCCAGGAAGTGCGCAGGTATTGCACTACGTGCGATACCTGCCAGAGGGTAGGGAAAAGGGGAGACCTAAGGAAGGCGAAACTACACCCCCTACCCATAATTGAGGAACCCTTTAGCAGAATAGCTGTAGATTTGATAGGCCCTGTGATGAAGTGCCCTTCGCCACTTGTGCCTGGAGAGGACTGCTTGCCCGCCTCTTGCCCTGTGACTATGGCCCCTGGGATGTATTGCCCTTTGAAGACATGATTTAGGCATAATGGATTTGTGTTGTGCTGCTGCTGGCCCTTTAAGAACCATCTGGGGACATACTGTGGAGTTACTGGGTGGCCACCATTTCCTGTATCAGAAGCACATGGTGAGAACAATGGATGGCGGCCATTTTAACTCACAGACACTGTGTGGACTTTTCAACACGGTGCCATCTCGCCAGTATTTGGTGCACAGAGACATCGTGCAGTGGTTTTGGACTATACAGCAGGGGACACATTATACAGTGATTGGTTTTTCATTTAGCCTGTATATGTTCTGCAGAATCTGCATTAAACTGTATTTTCCAAAGTACTGAACGGATCTGGGTGAATTTTGGATATGTGGTTCAACCAGATCCCCCGGTTCCAAGGATATACTTTTTATGGGGTTATTGCATGTTTTGGGGTCCCTGTGTGTTTTATGAAACTGTATTATTTCTGGCCAGCAGATAATTGATCTTTGTGTATTGTAGAAAGTCAATTATCTAGCCTGGCCCAGAGGAGGAGTTTTGTGTTGCATAAATTGTGAGTTCTGTGTGCCAGTAAACCAGCATTAAGCCTCGGCTCATGTTTGGGGGATTGGAGTAATACACTCTGGGGATTGCTATAATCACTATACTCCCCAGGGTATGATCACTAAGTTCTGTTAAGAGCTTGTTCCTGTTCCTGCTCTCTGGGGAAAGCGAGGTTCACCCACCGGAAGCTGGATCCTGTCCTTCGGTCCAGGGTGGGTGGAGACAGCAGAGACCCCTGCGCAGTTGCATCGCTGCAAGTGGGGTCTGCAGTACTGATGGTGTCGGTTGGAGTGCTTGGAGTCCTCAGCGAGCACTAGGAGCATCGATTGGTGGAGGTACTCAGTCGGGGTGCCAGGTGATCCGTCACAGGCCCCCTCAAGAAAGATAGCCCATCAGGCAAAAGGTACATTTTAACTCTGGTAGATTATGCCACTAGATATCCAGAGGCAGTGGCTCTGACCAACATCCACGCTGAAACGGTCGCGGATGCCCTCATGCGGATTTTCTCCCGGATGGGATTACCCAGGGAGATTATCTCGGATCAGGGTACCCAATTTACCGCAGAATTCACCCAACACCTCTGGAGGATCTGTGGCATTAAGCCTATTATCAGTGCCCCTTACCACCCCCAGACTAATGGGCTCTGCAAACGGTTCAATGGTACATTGAAACAAATGCTCCGAACCTTCGCAGAGACCCACAAGGACTGGGAGCGATTCCTGCCGCATCTCCTATTTGCTTACCGGGAGGTGCCGCAGGAGTCCACAAGGTTTTCCCAGTTTTAACTGGTATTTGGGAGGAGAGTCAGGGGGTCCCTAGATCTGATTAGAGAGCATTGGGAGGGAGACCGGAGCGCAGATGGCACTCCCATCATACCATATGTGTTGGCCTTCCGAGACCACCTGGAAGTGTTGACTAGGACGGTAAGGGAAAACCTTCAGGCGGCACAGACCCGCCAGCGCACATGGTATGATCGGGGAGCCAGGGACCGTAGCTTTCAGGTCGGGCAGAAAGTGCTAATTTTAAAACCTGTCCGACATGACAAGCTACAGGCCGCCTGGCAGGGACCATATAGGGTGGTGGAACAGAGATGTGACACCACCTATATCATAGGCCCCTGCACAGGGACTGGAGGGCGACGCATGCTCCATGTGCACATGATGAAGCCCTACCATGAGCGCTCCGAGGAAGTAACCGCCATATGTGCGCCCAACTCTGACGAGTTTGACAGCTTACCACTCCCAGATCTGCTGGGAGATGGGCAGTTGTCTGGGGATTTAGGGGAGATTGCACTGTGAGACCAGCTGAGCCCACAGGAGCATATCGAGGTACAGCAGCTATTGGAAGAGAAACGAGACACGTTCTCTAATGTACACCCCTCTGGCCACTCACCGGGTAGAGACCCCAGGGCAACTGCCATGCGCCAGACCCCCTACCGCATCCCTGAAGCATTGAGGGAAAACATGCGCAAGGAGATTGATGAGATGCTCCAACTGGGGGTGATTGAGGCCTCAGACAGTCCCTGGGCTTCCCCTGTAGTGCTCATACCAAAGCGAGACGGTACGACTCGCTTCTCCGTGGACTACAGGAGATTGAACGAGAAAACCGTGTCGGATGCTGTAACGGAGCTTCCTGTACTCCGATCGAGTACCCTCTGTTGATGGATGCTCCTAGCGCTTCCTGAGGACTCCAACCACCGCAGACTCCACAACCGCCGTAGCTTAACTGGAGTCTCGCCGTCTTCCTTCCACCCTGGATCAGCTTCTGTCCTCCAGGACCGTGTGGGGAAGACCTCTCCTCCAGGAGAGCGTAACAGGAACAGCTCTTAAAAGAGCTAAGTGATTAAAAGCTCAGGGGAGTATGCAGAGCATAGCAATCCCCAGTTTGATATAGCAGTTCCCTCCAATAACGAGACAAGGCTACGTATTGAGGGTCAAGAAGATCTGATGTTTAATGGCACACACTCTGCTTTTATGAGATTCTGCCCATGCAAGGGAGACACCCACATAATTAGCAGTATAACCAATCGGAACAATATACATTCGGGGAAATTCCCATCCCTCAGATAATCACATAACATAATTAAAACAGAACAGTAAAAATACAGTTTTTATACATGTACTATAACTTCCAAACTACATATCCAATCTTCATAAAAATTACATATTTGGAATCAATCCATTAAGGGGAGCAACATATTAAAAAATGGCACAAATCAGACAAGGGGTTCAAAAGTTAGCAAAAGTGTCTTTTGGGGCCTGGCTGGCAGCATGGTTTTCTGGCCCAAACCGGTTTTACAGAGCCCTCTATCCAGGAGACAATGGGGAAAATAATCCACTTATATCCAGGGATAGAGGCAGACTCCATTAACCACATGTTAGCAAAAGACACAAAAAGACACAAATACATAACTCCTATTGAACCCCCACATTCAACCTATCCCCAGATGGCTTGGATCTGAGCGCTCAATATATCCAAACAGCGCTCAGATCCCACAAATACAGTCAAATCGCCATACACACTAGGTCCATAGTCATGGGGCAGAAGGCTGGCAATTAGGCTTCTCCATAACACAGGGAAGCAGGGCAATTTGTCAAATAAAATAACAGTTACAAATGGCAGTTTGTAACAGATGCCTATCCTATGCCACGGATAGATGAACTACTGGACAGGATGGCCAGGGGCCAATACCTCACTACTATTGACTTATGTAAGGGGGATTGGCAAATTCCCCTGGCCCCAGATGCCATCCCTAAGTCGGCCTTTGTCACCCCATTTGGTTTGTACCAGTTTAAGGTCATGCCATTTGGGATGAAAAACTCCCCAGCAACTTTCCAGAGGATGGTGGACCAACTCCTGGATGGGTTCCAGGACTATACCTGTGCCTACCTGGATGATATTGCCATTTTTAGCAATACGTGGCAGGAGCACTTGGCCCATATAGGAGCGGTCCTAGACAGGATTAGGGAAGCTGGTTTGACATTGAAACCGGCCAAGTGCAGCATAGGGATGGCCGAGGTGCAGTACCTGCGACATAGAGTAGGGTGCAGCAAGCAGAAGCCCGAAACAGGCAAAGTAGAGGCCGTGGCCCAGTGGCCCACCCCTAGGACTAAGACCCAAGTTTTAGCGTTTCTAGGGACCACGGGGTATTACAGAAAATTTGTCCCTAACTATAGTGCCCTGGCCAAACCCCTTACTGACCTTACCCGGAAGAATCTGCCCCGCCAGGTGACCTGGACCCCGGAGTGTGAACAGGCATTCCAACATCTGAAAAATGCACTGATAAATGCCCCTGTCTTGGCAGCTCCCAATCCAACTAAACGTTTTCTTGTCCACACACGCTTCTATGTTTGGATTGGGAGCAGTACTGAGCCAAGTCGGGGCCGATGGCGGAGAACATCCCGTGGCTTACATCAGTTGCAAGTTACTACCCCGCGAAGTAAGCTACGCCGCCATCGAGAAGGAATGCCTGGCTGTGGTGTGGGCCCTAAAGGAACTGCAGCCGTATCTGTATGGACAGCCCTTTTCATTGCTCGCGGATCACAACCCGTTGGTATGGCTGAACCGGGTGGCTGGGGACAATGCCAGGCTGCTGCGCTGGAGCTTGGCGCTGCAGCCCTTTGATTTTAATATCCAGTACCGCCCGGGTAAACAGAATGGAAATGCTGACGGGTTGTCAAGACAAACCGACTTGGAGAAATGATCCATGAGCCTCCCCGGACATCCCCAAGCCGATCCGTGTTGGATCAGACTGTGTATGCCGGCTTGTGGGCAAGTGAGAGCAGTGTAGCGGAGGGCTATGAGCTGCCCTGGGACTTGTATTATGTGTAACCTGTATTCGTCTATTTGCTAAATGTCTATGCAGTAAGGGAATGCATTCGTGTAAAAAGAGCTAAGTTCTATGTGTAAAATGTATTGGATTCGTCTGAATGTTAGGTAGTTTCATTCCCTTAGTTTGTTTGAATGAAACTACCGAACAGTCAGACCTCCCCTGTGTGAAGTGTGCCTTCAATTACCCGTTGCAACATTGTAGCGAACGGGTAATTGACAAGCTGTGTAGCATTCCTTTGTTCTCAGGGGTGGCCGCCATTCGAGAAACGAACACGTGGCGGCGGCCATCTTAACCTCCCGAACAGCGGTGTTTTGCCGTCGAGTGTCTGGAACTCAAAACGGACAATCGACTATGCGAACACCGCTGAGACCTCCATCAGCCCGGTCCGTTCGGTTCCAAACTACCGAACGGCCCCTCGTTCGGTAGGCATAATCAACCGAACGAGGGGATTCAGGCGAACCCTCCCAAGCCTCCATAGCTGGAGGCTTTCAGGTACTTCATTCGCCTTTTCCAGGACCGACCGCAGGGCCCAATCGCATGGAGCCCAATTAGGCTAGTTCATCCAGCATGGTCGGTCATTTTATTCCCTCCAGGAAATTCCCGAACACCTGGTCTGATCTGGGTGATTTTTGGATATGTTGTTCACCCAGATCAGGGCTACCAGGGGATGTATCATTTAAAGTGGTACCCCTAGGTTTAGGGGTGTAGCGGAACGCCAATATTAAATCCACAAATTCCGCTGGTTCAGGAAGTAATCCACAGTCAAGCGCTGGAAAAAGCAAGGCAATATCCCAAACCTCCCAGTAACCGTACGAAACACAGTTCTGAGAGTCAACTGAAGTCTTTATTTTCAGCTCCACAATTTATACAAGTCCCCATGCAAGGGGTTTCCTGAGTCCCCTCCCAGGGGCATTCCCAGACGGGACTACGTGGGGGACTTACTGTGCAAGACATTTCTCCCATCAGGCACTGCTGCACGAGAGGGATCCTCCCACAGGAATGTACCGTTAAGTGGATTATCCCTCCGTGCAGCAGAACCGACAATTTGCATTAAAATCCATAACTTTTCGAATATGCAGTTCATTTAAACGAATGGACGTTCGGTAGATAGCTGGGGTTAGAGCGCATCACTCATGAGATTACCGCCCAGATCCCAGCTAAACCCACCGAACGCCGCACGAAAAACACATTCATTAAAAAACAGGTTCAAAATACCGATTGCCTTCCAGGGAACCAAATACCTAATGGCCCAGACCTCCCGAACGGCCTGGAAGCTCAGCGGTGTTCGCGCCGTCGAGTAGCCGTTTTTAGTACCATGCACTCGACGACCAAACACCGCTGAGGGAACAAAGGATCCAAGATGGCCAACCTCCACATGGTCAGTAGTCGAACGGCAGCCACCTAGGAGAGCTTCTAATTACCGATTGCAACATTGTTGCAATCGGTTAACAAGTGCCACATGCCTCTAAGTGTGTGGGCTACTACATGGGGGTATTTTCGGTTCACGAACTGCCCGCAAAAGTGCCGTTCGTGAAACGAAAGAAAATACAGTACATACAGCTATCTGCATTCAGCAGATAGCCAATACAGCACATACACGTTAATTACAACCAGCATCCATTCTACATAGTTAAGCACATATCCCACAACCATACAGGCAACCCTTAAAGGCATAGTCTCATTATATTGTCCAAGTGGCTATGTTTGCCACAAGGGGTACATCCAGAAACGGGGGGAATTGCTGTACTGGATAAGGGGATTATGATGCAGGCTGAGGGGAGGAGATGTGTGGGAGGTTACCAGGACAGGATTGGCTAATGTATTAATGAATGTAATCCCTCCCTTGCATGGGAGCATGCTATATAAGGCACTGTGGAATAAAGGTTGTCAGTTCTGCTCCTGATGCTGTGTGTCGTCCAGTCATTGGGATTGCTGTGGGTATACTATTGGATTATTTTGCCTGCTGGAAACTTTGCCTGTGGATTTATAATTTACTTGTTCCTGAGCCTCACTGGGATCTTAAGCGGAGATAACCTGGGGAATATTGTATCTCCGCTACAATGTGTTTCCTCCCCTACCTTTAATGCCTCACCTGTTGAAGAAGATAGAGAAAGAAGGTAAAAAGGTTATTGCCATATTCCTTATATGGATAAGAAGGCCCTGGTATCCTCTTTTACACAAAATGGTATCATCACAACCTTGGAAACTACTTCTCCATCTCTATGGAATGGTCCATTTATTAAACCAGGTCAGTTCTGAAGAGGTAGTAAAACCACTCTTGAAATCAAGGGGTAAAAAAAACAATGTCATCTTGTTACTACAATGATTGGGAAGCTTTTGAAAGATGGGCTATTTAAAAGTCCTTCAATTTCTGTCATGCTTCCCACATTCAAGATCTGGAATTTCTTCAGTCCAGCTTACATAAAGGTCTTACATAAAGTCTTAGCACTCTGAAAGTTCAGGTTTCAGCTGTGTCTGCTCTAAGCAGTACTTCTTGGACTTCACATCCTCTTAGTTCAAGATTTTTTAAAGCAGCCATAAGAATTAAACCTCCTTCCAGAAATACCTCACCACCTAGGGATCTGCAATACTTATGAAGTAAGGTTCGTTGGAACTCAATTGCAGATTTAAAATAAAAATGATTTGAAATATGGGTGGATGAGGAAAACATGTATCTTGGCAAAATATATAATTAAACTGAATAGTGATGGTAGACCATAGGATATAGGGATTGTGTATTTTTAACCAACTCATACCAAGTATAACTGGAAATAAAGGATATTTTACTACGTCGAATATTATGTATTCAGTTTGGCTGGCATCAGTAGTCATGTTTAGAGGAATGGTTTTATTTTTTTATGGGACCTGATTGAATGGTGGAACCATCAACCACTCTAATAGAGACAAAAGATCTTTTTTGAATGAATGGAATTTAAATTTTTTGATACAAGGGATGTATCAAATACTACTGCTGCAACGCAGTCAATGATGGCTTCAGTTTGAATCTTTTCTGGATCCCACTGTTAAATGATAGAAATAACACAATAAGGAGTCAGTTTAGGTGATACATTTAATACAGTGGATTCATGGATCTTCTTAGCACTCTTTGAACGTTTTAGTAGATGACAGGAGTCCAGGAGATGTTCAATTGATGTACAATACATGCAGAGATTAAGGTTTCTTCTTCTTGCTGTTTCTTCAGGGGTTAGAGGACTCCTGAAAATGCCTTATTCCATAGGTTCAGATAACTGGGTTGTTTTTTCAGTGGCTTTAGAAGGATTCACGGGTCTTTCCCAAATAGATAGATTGGTCGCTTTTTCATCTCTTCTTTCTTGGATTCTCCTGTCAATGGAGATTGAAAGTTTTGAGGTCGTCCAATGTGGAGGGTAGTTTGGTGCGTGAGAGTTTGTCTTTAACATCAGAGACAACTAAATGGAATGGATTTCTTAAAGTAATATTGTTCCATTGAGTCTTCATAGCCAATCTTTTAAACTCTGCTATATAATCTTCCACAAGACATTTACCTTGAGCAAGACTCCTGATTGTCATATCTGCAGTAGCTTGTTTATTAGGGTCCTCGTGTAAAAGGGCCATGGCCTCAAAGAATTCAGTGAGGGAATTGAGTATGGGATCGTTGTTTTCCAGGAAGGTGTGTGCCAATGTCATAGGTTTATCTCTAAGGAAGGAAGTAACGGTGTAGACTTTAATCTTGTCAGTGGGTTTAAAGCAAAGAGTAAATTGCATGAATTATAAAATCCCAGGTATCTGGGGCGATCACCTGAAAATTTTTCAGGGTTGCAGGCAACATCCATAAATGATTCATGATGAGCAGAGTCAGAGGGTGGGTTGTAATGACCTGGTTTTGAATTTGCCTTATGTAATTAAGGAATCTTTCATTAGCGTTTTGTAGTTCCTGCAATCCTTGTGTTAACATCTCATCCCTCTTGGTTAATGAATTTACCTGTGAGTCAAGTTCTGTTGGTTCCATTATAAGTCAATATGTAATACTTAGGTAGTAAAGTTTGTTGGAACTCAATTGCAGACTTAAAATAAAAATGAGCTCTCACTTTAAAAAATAAAAAAGGTGCTTTATTGATTAGGTCTTGAATGATCAGAATAGCTTTCAACAGCAATTCAATTTGAAAGGATAACTCCAGAGGAAGTATGAAGATCCTTATTTGAATACTTTACACCAGGGGTAGATAACCTGGTCCCTACTGCCCATTAGTGGGTGGTTTGGAATTTTAGGTGGGCGGTGATGGGTTCTGCAGAGAAAGTCCAGTGGGCCTCGATGGCCATAGACCAAGGCCGGCAGGGGAGATCCTTTTATCTACCCTAGCGGGCCATGCAGGGCAAGCCTTGCTGTAAGTTCTCTCGGGCTGGTGAGATCATTAAAGATCTCCCTCACCGGCTTGTTGGCACATAGTTCCAGCAGAGGGAGGGAAGGGCCTGGAAAACTCTATGTACCTCCCACGAACAGGCTGGTTGGAGCGTTGCCGAGTGTTACCATGGCTACGCTCTGATACAGTGCTGTGCATGCAGGAAGGTGCAAAATCCGATATCACCAATCCGCTGCGAAGCGTAAAACTTATTCACGCCAATTAGCGCCCAGAAACGAGAGGGGTTTCGCCACCCAATCAGACAGAAGGGCGCAAGACCCAATTTGAACAAGCGCTCCTTCTCAGATTGGTCTCTCGCTCCCTGCGGCGACCAATTAGTGCTTTACCCGCGCCGACCAACCAGGAGAATTGACGCAAACCCAGTTTGAATGGATGTTCCTTCTCCCATTGGTCGGCACAGACTTCCATGCAGCCAGAAGTAACCCTGCGGCCGTGAAACAGACTCAACGCCCCAGGGACCCCCTGTTGGTGCACATTTCTCTCTCTGGTGGATATCCCCACGCAGGTATCCACTGGAGAGAGCGCTCTCCTGGGCAGCCACAAGCATAGTCTCGTAGCTCTCAGGTAAGGAAAAGGGATGAGGGATTATTAATTATAATTTTATTATTTATATAGCGCCATCAGATTCCGTAGCGCTGTACAATGGGGGAGCAGGTAGGATAATTATAGATCCTTTGGGGAGCAGGTAGGATAAGGGAATAGGAAGAGTGATTATAGCTCAGTTC
This sequence comes from Pelobates cultripes, assembly GCA_933207985.1. Taxonomy (NCBI): domain Eukaryota; kingdom Metazoa; phylum Chordata; class Amphibia; order Anura; family Pelobatidae; genus Pelobates; species Pelobates cultripes. The sequence continues at coordinate 158,143,193 of OW240912.1, forward strand.
GAGAGTAGGTAGGGTGATCCCTGACACCGGGATCGAAGACAGTGTACACATGCTGGTTTGGGAGACAAATGCTCTCCCTGGTGGGCATTCGGTAATACGAACAAGCGGCCACCCAGAGGAAGCACGCGCTGCTCGTTCCCTTGCGGTCTTCGGTTTTCACATCTCACTAGCAAGGTGTGAACATTCTAAGTATACATTCTAAATGTATGTAAAAGTGCCGGGGTGGTGCACTCACGGGCGGTCAAAAGGTATATTGCAGATTTTTATGGTCAAAATTACACAAAGAGGAATATAAAAGAAACAGGTATAGGTGCTCTCTATAGTGACTACAAATGCGGCAGCAGCAAACCAGCAGGGATTCCCAGTACCTGCTAATAATCAGAAAAGTGCAAGAAACAGAAGTGGAACACGCTCCAATAAAATATAAAGAGTAAAAAGTATATATATACAAACAGAATTGTTCAACAATATAATGATTGGATGTCAACCGTATAGAGAAAAGAAATAAAATATGGACAATAATAGTGCAGTATGTCAAATAAGATAATATATTCTGATATGAGGTATACGGAAAACTGGTAGAAGGCCTAACTCACACTTTCCAGAGCTACTAAGAGCTCTACTGTATGGCGCCTGGACGGTATAATCCCCGTCTTAGGATATGAGATCAATGATGAGGCGTAGCTTCTAAGTCTCCACAATAGTACATAAAACAGAAAACATAGATAAAATCCAATAGTGCAGTATATCTGGTGAATAATGTATAGTAGAGAAGGTAAGTATCTTACTTACAATTTCCAGAGCAATGAACTTGCTCTGGTGATGAAAGCTTGAGGTGGTATAATCCCCACCTGAGGATTTGGGAAGGGTCCAAGGTGCACCAGGAACGGAAGATATATGAGGGAGCAGAGTAAAAAATAAAACTATAAATTTATTGTAAAATAGTACAAAATATAAAATATGTGACAATAATATAATCAATAAGTAAGTCTCTAGCTCCACTTGACGCATTTCGGCCTAAACAGGGCTTCCTCAGAAGTTTACCGATCAGCAAATTCAGTCCTTGTTATATAGGGTTTACTGATTCACTCATTCTGTTCCGGTGTGTGCACTCTTCCGGTTTCCGTTGCGTCGCATGCGTCGACCGGAAATGACGCAATGCGACTTGCTGGGGCTGATGGGTAGTGTAGTATCTTCATTGGTATTGGCACCGGACGTTGCAGACGTCACCCGGAAGTGATTATATAAATATATATAGTTTATAAGAAATTAAAAAGATCAAATTCGGCATTTAAGCCGTTTGGGTGCAGGGTATCTAAAAAATATACCCACTCCATTTCTTTTTTTCCCAATTTTTTTATAATATCACCCCCTCTCCAATGTTAGGATAACCTCGGGATGCCCACAAATTTCAACAGACGTGGATCTTTATTGTGCTGTTCAAAAAGGGAAGATACCAAGTGATTTTTAAACCCTTTCTCAATGTTTCTACAATGTTCTCCAATTCTAATTTTAAGGGGTCTAATGGTTCTTCCTATATACTGTAGTCCGCATGGACATTCCAACAAATAAATTACATTTTTGCTCATACATGTAATCGTCTCTTTAATTTCTCTTTACTTTCATATTCTTTATTAGTATTATATGATTTAAATTTAGACGTATGTTTATTAGTCTTCTGAGTTTTCTTACATGCTACACAGCAGTTACATCTAAAAAATCCTTTCTTATTATTTGGAAAATTATCTACAGCTTTCGAGTTTTTTTGTTTTGTATAATTTTTTGTGAGTTGCATCTTTAAATTCGGGGCACCTCTAAACACTATTTTTGGGCGGTCGGGGATAATTTTCCCTAAAATTGTGTCTTCTTTTAATAAATGCCAATTATTTCTGATTATTTTCTGCAGTTGTTTATTCATATTGTTATAATCCAGAACTAAAGGTAACATAAACTCCTTTTCATCTTTATTTTTATTCAGAGCTGTCTTATTTATCAAATTCTTTCTATCTATCTTTGTTACTTCTTTTATAGTTTCTTCTATTATACTCCCATTATAGCCTTTTTCAATAAATTTCCCTTTCATTCCATTAGCCTGAATTTTAAAGATGTTACTTTCTGAACAATTTCTTTTTAATCTAAGTAATTGGCTTTTAGGAATACTGCTAAGCCAACTCTTATAATGACAGCTATATGTTGTAATAAAATTATTCACATGTACTTCTTTAAAGTGTGTTTTTGTATGAATTTTTTTATCTTTAATATAAATATCTAAATCTAAAAAAGTAACGTTAGTATAACTAAAATCTGCTTTTAATATAATACCATCATCATTTTTATTTAAAAATTCTATGAAGTGATTAGCAGTAAGAAGGGGGCCTTTCCAAACCAATAAAAGATCATCTATATATCGAAAATAGGCGACCACGTTCTCCATCCAGCCATGTCCACTCCACACCATTCTCTCCTCCCATTCCGTCATAAAGAGATTGGCATAGCTGGGTGCGAACCTGGTCCCCATTGCTGTCCCATTCTTCAAAATGCCAACTTCAGACACTGATAATAGATCATTTATGGAAGAGTGGTATGGGCATTTAGAATTTTGTACATTTGGCTTAATGAAATCCCTTATAAAGGTAAAGAATGAAAAATTACAAAATCTGGATAAAAAAATTAATGATTTAAAACAACAACTAATTCCATTTGGTGATACAGAGAAATACTATGACTCCACACTAAAAATTAAAAGAACAATAGAAAAGACTGAAATGGAGACAAAAAGGATTAAAATAAACAAATTTAATAGAGATAAATATGATTATGCACATGATCAAATACGTACATACAATAAAAAACATATAATTCAAGAAAAGGTTGGAACCATTATGAACAAAGGACTCCTGTAAAAATAAATTTTAATCGAAATAGGACATATAAACAAGATTTTAATCTTGGACTAGCACGAGTAGATAGACAAGACTACACATATAATGAGAATGTTCAACAGAGACGGAGAAGAGTATCATCAAATAGAAACTATTCGCCGAATACATTTTCACCTCATAACAATCACACTTTAATGATGACGAGAAGACATCATTCATTTAAAAGAATAAATAGACACCCTTCACTGAGCAGACATAGGGTTGATCTAAAAGATGAGAAATTCACATATAAACCAAGACAAAATTATGAAACAAAAAAGAGTGACACTTTCACTAAACTTCACAATGACAAACAGCCAAAGGAAAGATACAACAAACCTACACAAAAAAACCAAAATGGACACGATTCACCATAAAGAAAATTTAGATAGAAGAGAAATATATACACACAGAGGAATACGGATGAAATTCCAATGGTAGTAAGACCTAAAACTTATAGATCCACACAAGGATATAGATCACCAAAAAACAAAACCAACCAACATCCATGGGAAAGAGATGATAGGAGAGCCCATGGGAAACATGATGAGATTAGAGATAGTCCTCCAGAAGAGATTTTAAAACACAATAGATACCATGCTCTGTCTTTCTCTGAACAACTTGACGAGACGTATTTTTTAGAGATTCCGTCAATCCGGGAGAGACAAATCGATCATACCAGCCCATTAAGAGGCCACAAAAGGAGTTTAGAGGAAGGCGGTCAGGTCAAAGAAAACAAAAAAGGAAGAACCGAGCGATGTTAGAAAAAGATATAGCCGAAGATGACAATAAAGGGATTTTTAATTTATCAGGCAAATCTTTGACAAATATTCAACTAAAAATACTAAATAAAGGATTGAAGTATGTGCCTACAAAAACATTTAATCCCTTTTTGGCATATATCGATGTTAACAAATTCGTACGCAATGCCACCCTTAAAAGATTTTATATGGGCAAGAGCAATACTGCCAATAAGGAAATTGTAAATGATGTAGCTTTCTACATCATTTACAATTTCCTTATTGGCAGTATTGCTCTTGCCCATATAAAATCTTTTATGCTTATGTAAAAAGTTTAAAAAAAAATAAATATATAAATTTATAAACATAAGAAGTAAAGGTGATATAAATAATTTAACAAGAAAAGACCCCACCCTGGAAGTGAAAACCCTGTTGAAAGTTTTCTTAGACCAAGGGAAGGAAAAAAAAATATTAGATATCGATGAATATAATTATCTTAATAAGAGATTTCCAAAGATACCTGTGATATATTTTTTACCCAAAATTCATAAATGTCTTGAGAAACCCCCTGGGAGACCTATCGTCTCCGGTATAGATTCCGTCTTGTCTAATGTATCTGAATACATAGACATATTGCTACAGCCATATGTTAAATTAAGTCAATCATACCTTAAGGATACGATAGATCTTTTAAATAAATTAGTGCATATCGATTAGATAGATGACTATATACTAATTACTTGTGATGTCCAATCACTATATACCATAATTCAACATAATAAAGGCTGCAGTGCTGTAAGAAGAATTTTAGAAAGACATAACAATATGAAATTAGAACAAATAGATTTTATTATTGAGGGGATTTTTCTCATTCTTAATAATAACTACTTCTGGTTTAAGGATTCTTTTTATTTACAGAAAAATGGGACAGCAATGGGGACCAGGTTCGCACCCAGCTATGCCAATCTCTTTATGACGGAATGGGAGGAGAGAATGGTGTGGAGTGGACATGGCTGGGTGGAGAACCTGGTCGCCTATTTTCGATATATAGATGATCTTTTATTGGTTTGGAAAGGCCCCCTTCTTACTGCTAATCACTTCATAGAATTTTTAAATAAAAATGATGATGGTATTATATTAAAAGCAGATTTTAGTTATCCTAACGTTACTTTTTTAGATTTAGATATTTATATTAAAGATAAAAAAATTCATACAAAAACACATTTTAAATAAGTGAATAATAAGTGTGAATAATTTTATTACAACAGATAGCTGTCATTATAAGAGTTGGCTTAGCAGTATTCCTAAAAGCCAATTACTTAGATTAAAAAGAAATTGTTCAGAAAGTAACATCTTTGAAATTCAGGCTAATGAAATGAAAGGGAAATTTATTGAAAAAGGCTATAATGGGAGTATAATAGAAGAAACTATAAAAGAAGTAACAAAGATAGATAGAAAGAATTTGATAAATAAGACAGCTCTGGATAAAAATAAAGATGAAAAGGAGTTTATGTTACCTTTAGTTCTGGATTATAACAATAAGAATAAGCAACTGCAGAAAATAATCAGAAATAATTGGCATTTATTAAAAGAAGACACAATTTTAGGGAAAATTATCCCCGACCGCCCAAAAATAGTGTTTAGAGGTGCCCCGAATTTAAAGATGCAACTCACAAAAAATTATACAAAACAAAAAAACTCGAAAGCTGTAGATAATTTTCTAAATAATAAGAAAGGATTTTTTAGATGTAACTGCTGTGTAGCATGTAAGAAAACTCAGAAGACTAATAAACATACGTCTAAATTTAAATCATATAATACTAATAAAGAATATGAAATTAAAGAGAAATTAAAGAGACGATTACATGTATGAGCAAAAATGTAATTTATTTGTTGGAATGTCCATGCGGACTACAGTATAAAGGAAGAACCATTAGACCCCTTAAAATTAGAATTGGAGAACATTGTAGAAACATTGAGAAAGGGTTTAAAAATCACTTGGTATCTTCCCATTTTTAACAGCACAATAAAGATCCACGTCTGTTGAAATTTGTGGGCATCCCGAGGTTATCCTAACATTGGAGAGGGGGTGATATTATTAAAAAATTGGGAAAAAAAGAAATGGAGTGGGTATATTTTTTAGATACCCTGCACCCAAACGGCTTAAATGCCGAATTTGATCTTTTTAATTTCTTATAAACTATATATTTTATATAATTACATATATATTTTTTACTAATTAATTAATTTATCCAGTTACTATTATTGAGTTCATATTATAATACATTATTTTATATCTCTCAATACCATTTTCTTATAATATTGTTTAAAATTCCTCCTCTCCTATGTCTATATACATAATTATACACATTGCTGGGTTGTATGAATTAATACCACAAAGGTTCACTTGTCTTTCTTTTATTTTATCCATTTTATTTCACTGTATGGTATATTATGAAGCTTTGTACTAATTATGTATGTATCTATCTTTTATATACATATATGTGTATATGTTATAAAGTTATGTGCAATATGCTATTAACTTTATATAATTCTTGTATCTATACACTTTGCGCTGATTGAAATATCGAGCATTACGAGTAATTACTCTCTACTACATTTCCCAGCTATCACCGGCAGTTGCGTTACGTCACTTCCGGGTGACGTCCGCAACTTCCGGTGCCAATACCAATGAAGATACTACACTACGCATCAGCCCCAGCGAGTCGCATTGCGTCATTTCCGGTCGACGCGCCGGAAACCAGAAGAGTGCACACACCGGAACAGAATGAGTGAATCAGTAAACCCTATATAAGAAGGACTGAATTTGCCGATCGGTAAACTTCTGAGGAAGCCCTGTTTAGGGCGAAACGCGTCAAGTGGAGCTAGAGACTTATTATTGATTATATTATTGTCACATATTTTATATTTTGTACTATTTTACAATAAATTTATAGTTTTACTTTTTACTCTGCTCCCTCATATATCTTCCGTTCCTGGTGCACCTTGGACCCTTCCCAAATCCTCAGGTGGGGATTATACCACCTCAAGCTTTCATCACCAGAGCAAGTTCATTGCTCTGGAAATTGTAAGTAAGATACTTACCTTCTCTACTATACATTATTCACCAGATATACTGCACTATTGGATTTTATCTATGTTTTCTGTTTTATGTACTATTGTGGAGACTTAGAAGCTACGCCTCATCATTGATCTCATATCCTAAGACGGGGATTATACCGTCCAGGCGCCATACAGTAGAGCTCTTAGTAGCTCTGGAAAGTGTGAGTTAGGCCTTCTACCAGTTTTCCGTATACCTCATATCAGAATATATTATCTTATTTGACATACTGCACTATTATTGTCCATATTTTATTTCTTTTCTCTATACGGTTGACATCCAATCATTATATTGTTGAACAATTCTGTTTGTATATATATACTTTTTACTCTTTATATTTTATTTTCGAGGTATTCCACTTCTGTTTCTTGCACAAAGAGGAATATGAAAGAGGGGTAACCCACATTCTAGGAGGGAACATCCACACATATAAAACAAGGCAATTCACAGTTTAGGCAGTCCCACCACAATGCTTATTCAGCTTGATCCTTCTCCGTTCAAGAGCCGTGGGATCCCTTGCCCCCCTCCAATAATTCCGGGATAGCACCTCGGACCACCCAATACATAGCCTTGGGAATTTGAGCCATAGCTCAGCCAAATCTTACTGGATCATTTTACCCAGATCCCACACCGGAACAGTGCCAAGATCTTCCTCCCCTCACCCTCAAATGGATCAAGGTTACATCAGGAACGCTGAGTGTCACATCCTGTACCTGTTGCGGATCATTTCTGGCTATTACTTCTGGTATCCAGTACTCTTTTTACAATTCTTGTTTAGTTTTTCTTGGATTTGCTGGTTTTCTATTCTAGGTCTGGTTTTCTTTATGCTGGGTTTTCTGGGTTCATTCCTTTATTCCGTTCCTGGAATTTACAGTCTCTTGGATTCCTTTAAATGTTTGTTTTTTGTTGCTACATTCGTTCCTTTGCCATTAATCCTTTTGTTTCAGTCTGTTCCTGCAGGCAGTGGTTTCGTTTCCTCTGCACCTTTCCTTGCAGGTAAGTACTGTGTGTGTTTTATTATTGTACTTTTAGTCATGCATATCTAGGCAGTTAGGACCCACCGTAATTGGAGTACTTTGGCGCAGTGGTGGGCTGCATACATCTTGGCCATTTATGTATGTCTAAATCTCCAATGTTAATTACATATATAGTCCTTAGTTATTTCTCCTCTTGTTTTGCCTTGTATCTCATATCTTGTTTTATTTTGTCTTGTATTCCCAGTTCATGTACAGTCCTGTCCTGCCCTGTTTTTTTTTTCATCATGTCTTGTGTACATGTTCTGGGTTCTGCTTTCTGTCCTGCTCCAGTTCTGGGTTCTTCTAGTTTTGCTACCTTGTTTGGTGCCTGTTCTAGTCTTGCCTTGTTTCTAGTACTGGATACATAACTGTTGCAGAGCCTTCCAATCCTGATCCTGGGAGATCTGCATATTATCATTTAGCACCTGGGATCCGCAGAAGCTGCATCAGGGCCCTGGTATTTGGCCGAACGAACGCTGGTGCTCAACACCGGGGGGCATGTGGTTACCCAGCACCAGGCCCTGATAGACCATTTCCACGCTGTGACTCTTATCATCATCATGCGGCATACAGGTGTCCTGGCCTCCGGACCGCCACCCGTGACACTGAGTAGGCGAGCCAAACGGACCATTTCAGGCAACAGGTGCTCCCAACCCATCTCCTGGGAACCAAACCAACACACTTCTGCCACTGCTGGTGACAGACCCAGTTGTAGTCTCCCTGGACGAACTTCAGCCCACTGTTGTGCCCAGTAAATGTAAGAATGGCCAATGACCCATACTTGCCTTCTGGCACCTACAGAGACAAGAGGGGAAATGGAATCAGTCCAGCTGTATGCACATATAAACGGAACCTCCCAGATTCCCATCTCCCAATCCTTTGGATAATGTCCTCAGACAATCCCAGGCGTGATGCCTCAGTAGCAGCCCATATCCGAAAGGAGTGCCCCCCAAACGCTGCACTAGGCAGTCCCAATGCCTCCAATGCCATGCAGAAAACCCTAATAAATTGGAACAGATTTAAGAAGCTAGCATCCCTGTGAACGCCCACCAGGCGTACCTCACAGAAAGCATGAAAACATGCCAGAGGACAGACCATGAATTCTGGGATTTCCCGCAATGTGACCCAAGTACCCCAACCCAGAAAGTCCGTCTTGGACCTGCGCAACAAAAACCGCACCACTCCAACTTCACTAAAAACATCCCCAAATAACAATCCCCCGGGGACCTTCTTGGATAGGCTCACAAGCTCGCCCACCCGCATGGCCCAAAAAAAGGCGAAAGAGAATGCTACCCGAAACAACACCACTTCAAACGGGGAAGCACAAAACCTGTGGCAGAACAGTAAACAGGACCACCATAAGATCGCCCAACAACGGCCTCCAAGAATCCGAAATCTTGGGCCATTATCATTATCACCTCATAACCATTGAAACCAAATCATCCTTAGTGATGTCCTTGACCCTGGTGAGTTTGAACCAGAAGCTGAGCCCCAACAACTTGCCCAAAACGGCCGAGGAGGAACTGTAAATTAACAAATTAACTGTAACAAACCTTGTAAACATTTCATCCGACCGAAAACCTCAGAGCGGTCTCTCAAATTCTACCCACTCACCCCATGCCTTGCCATAATGCTGCCAAGTATATTCCGAGACTGAACCCTAGATCCAGGGCATTATTCGGTCAGCCCAATGCCCCAGAGATCCATCGGGCATGGTAAGCCCACTTAGTCTTCCCCGGGCACCGCCACCCTGAACTCCCGCTACTGAAAACGAAAGAGAGCATCTGCTGTAACATTAGCAACTCCGGGGACATGCACAGTATACATTAAAAATTAAGGTGCCACAGCAGCCAAATCACAGGAGGAGAAGATGCTGACAAATTGTTAATGGCCAACACCACCCCCAGATTATCACAGTGGAAGACTACTCTACGATCCTGGAGGAAATCACCCCCACACCACCACCACAATAGAGAAAAGCTCAAAGAAAGCCAAATTCTTAGTTAACTCAGCAGACTGCCAAGAGTCTGCACACCAGTGGGCCCCCAAAGATGACACCAAAACCCACCGTTACGGACGCCTCAGTAAAGAAATGGAGCTCAGCATTGGACACCTCCGGCGCCTGCCAAGAAGATGGACCAGACTGCCAGGTCCTCATTCAAGAGGTGAGTAATCTGCCCATAATGATGAGGGCGCTCCACCCCAGCGGTCGCCGCTGCCAAGCGATAAGTAAACACCCTCCCCATGGGAATAAATCTGCATGTGAATTGCAGTTTACCCAAGAGCAACTGTAGCTGTTGCAATTGAATCTTTTTGAGAAAACAGGCGGTCGAAACCAAATGTTATCCTCCGGCAAACGGCACTCCCCAGTGACCGAATGAATCTCTATCCCTAAGAAACTCAAACAATTGGAAGGACCCACCATCTTATCAGGGGCCAGAGAGACCCCAAAGAACCGCAAGACCAACTCGAAGGTACAAAGAAGATGTGAGCACATGTCTGAACCTGCGGGACCGACACAGAGGAAATCTTCCAAGTAGTGTAGCAGCCAGTTACACCACCCATTCTAGAAACGTGCTGAAACATTTGAAATAGGAACATGGGTAGGCACACGTCAACATAATAACTGCCCTGAAAGAAACAGCCCAGTAGGTGATGACAGTGCGGGTGCACTGGAAGCAGCCAAAAGGCAGCTTCAACATCCTCTTTTGCTATAAGAGCTCCGAACCCGCCGCCCGTGGCCAGACCAGCACACAAATCCTAACCGCCGTGTCGAAAGACACGTATGATGCCCTGCACAAATCCTCATCAATGTCGTCATTCACTGAACCCCCGAATGGGTAGGACAAATGATGAATCAGCCGAAAATTGCCCTACTCCTTCTTGGGCACCACACCCAATGGGGAGACCCAATGGGGAGACCATCTGCCCCATAGATAGCTCCTTATTGAGCTTGTCAGCCTCCACCTCAGGATGACCCCAGGAGAATAGCAAGCACGATGGGGAAAACCCATTGCGGAAACCCCAAGTAACAGTTCCGCTGCCCTGTAGTTCCTACAACGGTTTAGCCATGGGAGCATTGTGCCGACGTCCACAGGCGTCTTCGCCCCTCCCTCACCGGCTTTTCCCTGCTATAAAAAGTGGGTTGCTGAGTGAGAACCCACAAACCCGGAGCATTCATGCTTAAACTTGCATTCAGCCCCCCACTTACAATGGCTTTCATTGTATTCCCAGCAGTAACCTGTACACCGGGGCAAGGCCAATGTGGAGGGGTGTCCAACTGCACTGGCACCCCTGAGAAAGTATGACATACCCCCTTGATACGAGGCAGGGCGAGTCATAATCGCCAACCTCAAGCCAATATCCACCTGATCCCAACCAATTGATGGGAGCACTGGCAACCACTGGCAAAACTGCTCATCGTAGCACCACCAGCTCAACCCACCATACATCCAACACACAGTCCAAACTGTATGCTGGTAAAAAAAATAGGGCCGAGCACTTATCCGGCACCTTCTCCCCAATAACACTTGCCATGATCGAGAAGGCCCTGAGCCAATTACCATAAGGTTTAGGGATCTTCCAAAATCTGAACTTGTCCTTGTCGGAGTCCTTAGACTCCTTATCGGGAGGGGGCAAGTCTTCTAAAGGGAGAAGATTTCCAAGAACTCTCCCTTCCAGATTTTTTCATGTACCTCCTGATGCAAATGTAGCTTGAGAGGGCCAGACCAGCACACATAGGCCATACCATGAGCGGCCGGCTCAACCTCCACAAACGGCGGAACTGCGGGCAGCCCCACTGCCCTAGCCACAGGTGCGTGAGATTCAGGAACCCCAGAAGAAGTAGCCGGGGAACAGTCCCACCCTGCCTGAACCTGCTCGTCCTAAGAAGGGGAGCCCAGAGACCACGCTGCCCTACATTCCCACGTATCCAAGAAACCCTTTAGACACCCCACTAACAAACCCCAATCAGGCAGACCACCAGAGCCTACCCCAATCCCCGACGATCGTCCCCAGATAGAGAACCAGACTTACTGGACGGTGCAGGAGTCGAGTAGAGCAGCTGAGCAATAACAACTGGAGGCTGGGCAGGAGCTGCAGCAACCACTGGAAACAAAACCGGCGTAGAACCCAATGATTCCTGGAACATGGCCCAGTCTGGAGCCACCAGGGAAGAAAGAACAGGTAAATCCATATCCCTCACCCCCAACCCAGAATGGCAGGCCCACCCCAGGGGGACGAGGAAGGCAAGGGATACCCGGCAGGCCCAGCGTAACCCCGAGGGAGGGAAGGGGGTGTCACATCATGCCATGTTCTGCAGAGATATCTGGCCTTGTCTTCTGGTATCCAGTACACTTTTTACAATTGTTTAGTTTGTCTTTGGTTTTATTTATGCTGGGTTTTATGGGTTAATTCCTGTATTCCGTTCTATCCTTCTCTGGTTCTGGGTTCTACTAGTTTTGTCTTGTGTTCATGTTTGGTGCCTGTTCTAGTCTTGCCTTGTTTTCTGTACTGGATACATTCCTGCTGCGTAGCCTCCTTATTCAGCTCCTGAGAGGTCTGCTTATTTCCAAGATCTTTATATGCTGCAGAGGCTCCCTATCCAACTCATCTAGCTCCTAGCTCTTGGGATCCGCAGTAGCTGTATCAGGGACCTGGTATGTGGCCGCACAAACACTGGTGCTCATTTCCTGGGGGCGTGTGGTTACCCTGCACCAGGCCCTGATAATCCACTTCCACGCTGAAGACTCCCATCTTCTCATCAGGCACTCAGGGGTCCCGATTTTCATACTGCCACCCGGACAGAATGTGTAGAGTAGAGCTGGTATTACACAGCCTATCTCCACTTTAGATCCCAGGAAGGTTCAGGAACAAGCAATTATAAATCCATAGGGTAAAGTATCCAGCAGGCAAAATAACACAGCAGTATCCCAGCAGCAATCCCAATAACTGGACGACACACAGTATCAGGAGCAGAACTAAAGATTTATTCACACAGTGGCCTTTTAAAGCCTGCTCCCATGCAAGGGAGGGATTTCCATTAATTTGTACAGTAGCCAATCCTGCTCTGGTAACCTCCCACACATCTCCTCCCCTCAGCCTGCATCATAATCCCCTTATCCAGCACACCAATTCCCCCCGTTTCTGGATGAACCCCTAAACTTAGGGCTACCACTTTAAATTATACAGCCCCTGGTAGCCCTGATCTGGGTGAACAACATATCCAAAAATCACCCAGATCAGACCAGGGGTTCGGGAAATTCATGGAGGGAAAAAAATGACCGACCGCACTGGAGAGAACAGCCGAATGGCATCTGCCATCCCTATACTGCATTTAGCTGGCTTCAGGGTTAATCCGGCTTCTCGGATTCTATCTAACACTGCCCCTATATGGGCCAAATGTTCCTCCCAGGTGTCACTAAAGATGGCTATGTCATCTAAATAAGCACAAGTATAATCCTGAAATCCATCTAGGAGTCGGTCCACCATCCTCTGGAAGGTAGCGGGTGCGTTTTTCATCCCAAATGGCATTACCTTAAATTGGTATAAACCGAATGGGGTGACAAAAGCGGATTTAGGAATGGCCTCGGGTGCCAGGGGAATTTGCCAATACCCCTTGCATAGATCAATGGTCGTGAGGTATTGACCTCTAGCCATCCTGTCTAGTAATTCCTCTATCTGAGGCATAGGGTATGCATCGGATACCGTCTTTTCGTTTAACCTTCTGTAATCCATGCAGAAGCAAGTTGTGCCATCTCGCTTGGGTACGAGGACTACAGGGGAGGCCCAGGGGCTGACGGTTCAATCACCCCTAGGTGGAGCATCTCCTCAATCTCTTTGCACATGCTTTCCTTTACCGCTTCAGGGATGCGATACGGGGTTTGGCGCATGGGAAGCTGCCCTGGGTATCTCTACCCGGTGAGTGGCCAAAGGAGTGTACCCAGGTATATTGGAGAATGTTTCCTGTTTCTCCCTTAATAACTGTTGTACCTCGGTATGCTCCTGTGGGCTCAGCCAATCCCCCAGAGTAACTTCCCCCAAGTCCCCGGACAGTCTGCCATCCCCCAAGAGATCTGGGAGAGGCAGACTGTCGAACTCCTCATTGGAGGGGGCGCAGATCACGGTTACCTCCTCTGAACGTTCCTGGTAGGGCTTCAGCTTGTTCACGTGGATCATGCGTCGCCCCCCAGTCCCTGTACAGGCGCCAATTATATACGTGGTATCGCATCTCTGCTCCATCACTTTATATGGGCCCTGCCAGGAAGCCTCCAGCTTGTCATGTTGGACTGGTTTCAAAACTAGAACTTTCTGCCCAACCTGGAAGCTGCGGTCCCTGGCGCCCCTATCATACCAGGTGCGTTGGCGCATTTGAGCCGCCTGGAGGTTCTCTCGGACTGACTTGGTCAACGCTTCCAAACGCTCTCGAAATGCCAGCACATATGGTATGACAGGGGTACTGTCGGTACTCCGGTCTCCCTCCCAGTGTTCCCGGATAAGATCCAAGGGTCCCCTTACTCTCCGCCCAAATAGTAGCTCAAATGGGGAGATGTCACATATTCATCCGCTTATAGAAATGTGGTTAATGACATTTACTGTCCACACAGGAAAAGTTGTGCCGAGCAGCAACCTAATCCACAGAAGGTTTAATGCCGAGCAGTAGTTGTGCAAATGAAACCTGGTGTCATGTATTCATCCGCTTATAGAAAAGTGGTTAATGACATTTACTGTCCACACAGGAAAAGTTGTGTCGAGCAGCAACCTAATCCACAAAAGGGTTAATGCTGAGCAGCAATTATGCAAATGAAACCTGGTAACTGACTTTGGGGTCAAAGGCCGGTTACAGCCTATCAGAACTAAAGGAGGGGTATTTAGGCCCAGTTCTCAGCCTGCTCAGTGCCCTGTCGTGGTTTCCCTTGTGGTTGTCTGAGAGCGCGTTCCTGTTTATAGTTTTCTACCTGGTTTTGACTTTGGCTTTGTTTATTGACTTCTCTATATTCTGGTATCCTGACTCCTGGCTTTCCTCATCGCTGTGTCCCTTTCTGTGTTCCCTGACCTCGGCTAGTATTTTTGACTATTCTTTGTACGTTAAATCCGGCAATTCTAAGGACCGGTAATACGTTACTTATTTGTCATCCGTGCTGTACAGTTCTACGTGCTGGATCAAACAGTAATCCTGACAGGAGAATCCTGTCGATTCCTGTGGCACCTCCCTATAGGCAAACAGGAGATGCGGCAGAAACCGTTCCCAGTCCCTATGGGTGTCTGCAAAAGTGCGCAGCATTTGCTTCAAGGTCCCATTGAACCTTTCGCATAGCCCATTGGTCTGGGGGTGGTATGGGGCGCTAATAATCAATTTGATGTCACAAAATTTCCAGAGGCTCTGGGTGACTTCCGCAGTGAACTGGGTACCCTGATCCGAGATTATCTCTCTGGGTAACCCCATCCAAGTGAAAATCCACATCAGGGCCTCAGCCACGGTTTCTGCGTGTATGTTAGTCAGACCAATTGCCTCTGGATATCGGGTTGCATAATCCACTACAGTTAAAATATACTTTTTCCCAGAGGGGTTGGGTGTTTTCAGGGGTCCTATTATATCTACTGCTACTCTGCTGAAGGGCTCCTCTATTATGGGTAGCGGGAGCAATTTTGCCTTCCGCCGGTCCCCTCTCTTCCCTACCCTTTGGAACGTGTCACACGTGTTGCAGTACCTGCGGACTTCCTGACTAACCCCCGGCCAAAATAAACTTTGGGTCAGTCGGTGCCGGGTGCGACTGACTCCTAAATGTCCAGATAGCGGAATATCATGCGCTATCCGGAGTAACTCTGCGCGATACCGTTGGGGTACCAATAACTGCCTCATTACAATGGGGTCTGACCCAGCTACCTGCTTGTCAAACTCCCTGTATAACAACTGGTTATCCCATACAAATCTTTCGCCCTCCCCTCCCGGCTGGTCTGAGGTGACTTTGTCTCTAAAGACCTGTAAGGTGGGGTCGGTGGCTACCTCAGCCGCAAATTCAGTAGGGGGAGTCCAAGGGGTACATTCTAAGGTAGGGGAAGGATCTCTTACCTGGACCTCCGGGAGTGTGTTGTAGTCCTGGGTGCGGGCCTGTTGTCGTGTAACCACTGGGTGTGCTTCTCCGGTTGTTGGGGCCTGAGGTTCAAATGCAGACGTCAGTTTGCCCAAAATCGTTCCCTAACAAAACCTCCGCTGGCAGCTGGGGCATCAACCCCACCTCCACATTCCCAAACCCCGCTCCCCAATGTAAATGTACCCATGCTGTGGGTAGCCGGTATACTGCTCCCCCGGCTACCCTGACTGCTACTGTTCTGTTGGTCTTGGCCTGGTCAGGTACCAGGTGAATTTTAACCAGTGTGATGGTGGCTCCTGAATCGCCAAGCCCCTGGACTGCTTTCCCCTCCAAGTACACAGTCTGTCTATGATGCTGGCGGTTGTCAGCATTTGCCTGCACAGGATCCGCTTCATGCAATACTTCCCATTGTTCCACTGCGTTTATGGGAATTGCGGTGCCATAGGGACTTGTTGCCTTTGCTTGGTAGTAGTGGGCTGCCTGTCGAGGTGGTGGGGGTAGTCCGGGTCTGATCCAGGTGGAGCGATCTTTTAGCTGCGGGCATTCCCTCTTATAATGTCCCCAGCATTGGCAATGGTGGCACTGGGCTAGTGGGTCGAGGCTTCTGTTGTACACTAGCGGGTGGGTAAAGGGGTAATTGTCGTGGTGGTGGTGCGGTGTTGGGATATGGGCTGTTCCCCCCTAGGGGTCGGATAACTGTCTTTATGGGGGCTAGTTTTTACTGTCTGTGGGCATCTAGGTACTCATCCACCTTTTTAGCTGCTTCTGTGAGGGACTTTGGATTGCGGTCTCTCACCCATTCCTGATTATCATTCTGGATGCCTTCATAGAATTGCTCTAATAACAACATTTGTAACAAGTCCTCCATGGACCTAGCCTTATTGGACTGTACCTACCCCAGGGCGGCCCAATGTAACTTGCAGGCCCATTCCACAAGAGAGTCCTTGTCATTCCTTTTTAAATCTCTAAATCGCCGCTGATATGCCACTGGCGTGATGGCATACTGGGCCAGGATCACCTCTTTCACCCTGTGGTAATTCCGAATTTCCTCATCTGGTACAGTTCTATATGCTTCAGCACAGGGGCGGACTGAGAACCCTCAGGGCCCCCGGGCAAAATAAATCAAGGGCCCCCTTACAGGCCCCACCCATACTCTGCAGCAAGCGCCACCCTTGTCCCGCCTCCATGCACCGCCTCCAGCCACACCCTACACAATCTTTAGACACAAGGAACAAAAGGGCAATAAGCCCTTCGAGGCCCCAGTAGAGACTACAATTGAGGGCTAATGGGCCATGGAGGGGGGTCTTTCTAGCGGAGGCTATCTCAGTGTCCTTTAGAGAGTGTGTTAGAAAGAATCCCCTCCAAGCCCCATTAGAGACTACAATGGAGTCTAAAAGGCTTGGAAGGGGGTCTTTCTAACAGAGGCCATCTCAGCGTCCATTAGATATCCCCTGCTGGAAACAGTCGCCTCCAGGCCCCAGTAGAAACTACAATTGAGGGCTAATGGGCCATGGAGGGGATTTCTAGCAGAGGCTAGAGTCTAATGGGGCCTGGAGGGTGGTCTCTCCAACACTCTGGTTCCTATTCACAATATAGCAACACAACATAGCTCGCTGATACCTAAGCCAAGTTGGCTCCTCTTACCTTAATTACTGTTGCTGGCTGGCAGTCTGTGGGCTTGCTGGCTGCGGCTGGCAGGCTGTGGGCTTGCTGGCTACTGCCGGCAGGCTGTGGGCTTGCTGACTGTGGCTGGCAGGCTGCGGCTGGCAGGCTGTGGCTTGCTGGCTGTAAGCCTGTGGCTTGCTGGCTGTAAGCCTGTGGCTTGCTGTAGGCCTGTGGGCTGGCTACTGGCCTGTGGGCTGGCTAACTGGCTGGCTACTGGCCAGCCTGTGGGTTGGCTTGGCTGGCTGGCTACTGGGGCACTTGTAGATTATTTAAAGAAATAATCCATGCACAATAACCACTACTGCTCCAGAGTAAGTAGTCAAACCGTTTAAGAACAGTTTGACAACTGACCTGGGGTCTGCTGGGATATGAGGCTGTAGTAGGGAATAGGAGCAGTGGTGCAATGTGTGTGAAAGGTTCAGTGTAGTGTGTGAATGTGTAGGGTGTGTGGGCAGTGTATGTGTGTGGCAATGTTAGTGTGTAAATGTGTATGGTGTGTATGGGGGCAGTGTGTGAATGTGTATGGTGTGTGTGTGGGGGCAGTGTGTTTATGGGGCTAGAGTTCACTCTCACCACTGCGACCACCAGGAATCCATGGGGGTTACAGTGTTGAGAGTGAACTCTAGCCCGTAGCTCCAGGGCTAGAGTTGACTCTCGCAAGAGCAGTAACGTTGCCATGGTAACCGCGGCAACGCTCTGTGCTCGCGCAAGAAGGACCCAGAGGAGCTGCAGGGTGAGCTCCCAGGTCCTCTCTTCCTCCCCTGCCCGCACGGTGCCTGCGGACAGGGGAGGGGGGGCATTCTTCCCTCTCTGTCTCCCCCCTCCCCATCTCTCTATTCCCCCTGTGTCTCATTCTTCCCTCTCTGTCTCTTTCTCCCCCTCCCCATCTCTCTATTCCCCCTCTTTCTCCCATGTCTCATTCTTCCCTCTCTGTCTCTGTCTCCCCCTGTGTCTCATTCTTCCCTCTCTTTCTCCCCATCTCTTTATTGCCCCCCCTTTCTCCC
>OW240912.1:158169199-158213814 GCA_933207985.1 Pelobates cultripes
TGATTTCCACAGTGAGAAGACGCCAGCGTCCATAGGAAATCATTGAAAATGCTTTCCTATGAGACTGGCTGAATGCGCGTGCGGCTCTTGCCTCGCATGCGCATTCAGCTGATGGCGGAAGAAGAGGGAGGATAGTCCCAGTGCCGAGAGAGCTCGGCGCTGGAAAAGAGGTAAGGGTTTAACCCCTTCCTCCCCCTTCAGCGCCATGATCATGTTGGTATGATCATGTCATTTTATGTTTATTCTCTAAGACTCTTTGTTAATTGTTTGTTTAGCTAGTGTTACTACTCTCACTGATAATCTTGTAAATTTATGTTCATGGTTTATGACTTTCACCTATCTGATCCTTCATATCTTTTTATCCCAAATGTGCTCTCCTCTGGTTTTTCCTCTCTAATTAATTGCCTGCAGAATCTACCCTCCCCTCTCTATTTATCCCATGCACTCTACACATACCTTTCCAGCCTATCTCCACCAACTCCTCCCAAATCCTCTACATACATACCCTTCTACAAAACTTTTCAAATCCTACTCCCACCTTCACTTCCTTTCTATCCTTCTGCTCATAGCAGCTGGTGATGTCTCACCAAACCCCAGTCCCATCTTGGCAAACTCACCACATTCTAACCCACACTAAACTCATACCCATCTCATGTTCCTCTAAATCTTCCTTCAATACTGCCCTCTGGAATGCACGCTCTGATTGCAATAATACTAAATCCACTGCTGTCCATGACTTCTTCATCTCTCATTCAATAGATTTACTAGCCTTAACAGAAACCTGGCTCTCCCCTTCTGACACTGCTACCCCTGCATATTTGTCTTTCGGTGGTCTTCAACTTACCCACAACCCAAGAAACTCTGAATTTAAAGGTGGTGGTGTAGGGTTTCTCCTCTCCCCTCACTGCTCCTTTAAACCTCTACCCACCCCCCTTCCCATCATTTGAAATACATTCAATTTGCCTTTTCAAACCCTTCTGTGCTAACATTGCTGTTATTTATCATCCCCCTGGTTCCCCTCTTCTCTTCCTTAACCACTTTGCTGCCTGGCTACCCTATTTCCTCTCTTCTAATATTCCATCCCTAATTCTCGCGGGCCTTCAATATTCCTATTAACCCACCTTTGACCTCTGCAGCCTCTAAACTACTTTCAATGACTTCCTCCCTCGGGCTATCACAGTGGGCTAATTCTTCCACCCATGTAGCTGGCAATAACCTTGACCTAATCTTCTCTTATGCATTTACAGTATATAATATCTGCAACAATCCATTTCCTCTCTCTGATCACCACCTCTTATCATTTGCTCTTGTGTACCCTCTCACCCAACAACCTCAGCCTAACCCCCATCAACTCAGGATGGACCTCAATTCTCTTGATCTCCAGCAGTTGTCAGCTGATATTGATTCACGACTGCTGTCCATCCCTTTCCTCTCCTGTCTTGCACTGGCCATCTCCGCATATAACACTACCCTCACCTCTGCCTTGAGCGCTTCAGCACTGCTCTAAACAAGCACCTTGAGGAGGACCCGCCCCCAACCATGGCATACTAAATCAACATGCTACCTGCAAAGATGCTCCCATTGTGCTGAATGCTCCTGGAGGAAATCTAGCACCCAGTCAGACTTTCTCCATTATAGATTCATATTTTGTTCATACAGCGCAGCCCTTGCCAAACAGCCCTACTTTTACTCTCTCATTAGTTCATCCTCCTGCAATCCCAGGCATCTCTTTGACACCTTTAATTCTCTTTTTCGCCCTGCTGTTGCCACCCCCCAAACTAACCTTACTACTGATAACTTTGCATGTTACTTTACTGACAAGATTGAACAGCTAAGGAAAGATGTATCCCCTCCTTGCCATTCTGTTTCTCAACCACACATAGATTATGCCTTTCCTACCCTTCAGACGTTCTCCCTGGCTACTGACCAAGAGGTAGCTGCTCTTCTCTTTTCCTCTCGCCCCACCACTTGCCCACTTGATTCTGCAAATCTCACCTTATTAGATCTCTCTCCACTTGTCTCGTGCCTTCGTTAACACACATCTTCAACTGCTCTCTCTCTTCTGGCATTGTCCCTGCTGACCTAAAACATGCCACTGTAATACCTATACTAAAAAAAAACAATCCCTCGACCCGTCCACCCCCTCTAACTATCGTCCCATATCCCTGCTCCCTTTTTCCTCAAAGCTTCTGGAAAGACTTGTCTTTACCCGTGTGTCTCATTTCCTCAATTCCAACTCTCTCCTTGACCCTCTTCAATCTGGCTTCTGCCCTCTCCACTCTACTGAGACTGCGCTTATCAAAGTTACTAACGACCTAATCGCAGCTAAATCCAAAGGCCACTACTCCATACTAATTCTTCTTGACCTCCCTGCAGCATTTGACACCGTTGATCATGCTCTCCTTCTTCAAACTCTTTAAACACTTGGTCTCTGAGACGCTGTCCTCTTGTGGTTTTCCTCTTATCTCTCCCAACGCTCATTCAGTGTCTCATTTTCTAATGACACCTCCTCCTGTCTCAGTTGGAGTCCCCCAAGGCTCTGTCCTCAGTCCCCTTCTATTTTCTCTTTATACTGCCTCTCTTGGCAAACTTATTACCTCTTTTGGATTCCACTACCACCTGTACGCTGATGACACCCAGTTTTATCTCTCCTCTCCAGACCTTTCCCCTGCCTTCCTGCAACGTGTCACTGCTTGCCTTTCTTCCATCTCTGACTGGATATCCTCCCGCTTTCTGAAACTCAATCTCTCTAAAACTGAGCTCCTTGTCTTTTCACCTCCTAATACTGATCCTCCTCTTTCTCTCTCCCTTCAAGTTTGTGGTACTCACATCAGTCCATCCTTGCAAGCGCGCTGTCTTGGCGTCACACTTGATTCTGGCCTCACCTTTGAGCCTCACATCCAGCATATTGCCAAATCCTGTAGATTTCATCTTAAAAACATAGCCCGCATCTGCCCTTTTCTTACATAAGATGCTACCAAGGAGCTTGTCCATGCTCTAGTAATTTCCCGAATTGATTATTGTAATCCTCTCCTGATTGGTCTTCCCAAAAGCCGTACTGCACCGCTACAGTCCATAATGAACGCTGCTGCCAGACTGATTTTCCTCTTTAGTCGGTTCTCTCACACCTCACCCCTCTGCCAGTCCTTACATTGGCTTCCTGTATGCTGTAGGAGTCAATGCAAGGTACTAATTCACACCTATAAAGCACTGAACAACTCTAGCCCCTCTTATATCTTCTCACAGATCCATACGTATGTCCCTTCTCGGTCTCTCCGCTCTGCCCGTGACTACCTCCTGTCCGTTGTCTGCACCTGTACGGCAAACTTACGCTTGCAGGACTTCTCGCGGGAGGCTCCCTTCCTATGGAATAGCCTGCCTACCGCCATCAGACTCTCCCCTAGTTTTGCATCTTTTAAGAAGTGCCTTAAAACCCATTTCTTTAGGAAATCTTATGGCCTCCAAGACTAACCTCTACCTCACATACCTGCCCACCTTATTTGACTACAAATTCCTGTCCTAATGTGTTTTACACCCCACCTCCCACCTCCTATAGAATGTAAGTTTGATTGAGCAGGGTCCTCTTCAACCTATTGTTCCCGTAGGTTTTTTGTAATTGTCCTATTTATAGTTAAATCCCCCTTTCATAATATTATAAAGCGTTATGGAATCTGTTGGCGCTATATAAATGGCAATAATAACACTAATAATAATATTGGAATAACCACCATATTGGTCAAACTCTACCATTATTGTCTGCAAGGAATTGTTAGGATTTGTAACCACAAACAATAGGTCATCTGCATATGCTAGTACCTTATGATGACCCTTACCAGATTGCACACTGCATATCTCTCCATCTCTCTGAATCTTATTGAGAAAAAGTTCCAATGTTAGGCAAAAAATATTGGTGACAAGGAACAACTCTGACGTGCCCCATTTGATATTTGGAAAGGCTATGACAGCACATCATTGATACCGTTTTACATAAACAGCACCCATCCAAGAGGGAAATTTTGGACCAATCCCCAGTTCCCTTAGCGTTTCAAACATGAACCCCCAGTCCACCCTGTCAAACACTTTTTCAGAATCCATTGACAGGAGCAGAACAGGGGAACCACCACTCTGTGCTCTGATTGTGTTGTCATGGATTTCATGACTGTGATGAACCCAGCTTGATCGAAATGATGCTGATCAGGGACAATGAGAGGCACTGTGACAGTATATTGGATAAGAGCTTAATGTCCCCATTAAAACAGATATTGGCCTGTAGCTAGAACAAAGAAATAAATATTTGCCTTCTTTTTGCAGAAGCGTGATGTTTGCCGATGTAAAATGATCTGAGGGCATGGCTACATCCAAAGTAGAGTTTAAGATATCTGGGCCCGGCAATCTGCCTGTTTTTGATGTTTTCAAGGCATAGCTTATTTCCTCTCTTGTGATTGGCCTCTCCAGGTCCTCCAACATGGAGGTTACAAATAACTGATCTGGCCTCATCATCCACCAAAGGTTCCTACTGTACTGATTCATTTAATTGCCAAGAGCGTTGTTTCAGATGATCATCATCCTCAGAGGAAGTCATTGGAGGAATGTTCGACTCCTGAAGTTGGGGTTGGCAATGATAGTCATAAAGAAATAGTCCAACCTAGCATACATTTTGTGCGTTTGGGAATAAAATGTGAAGTCTTTAATCGTGTGGTGCAAGGCCTGCCAACAGTCTGACAAAGGGTAAGTGAGAAGGAGTTTCAGAACCTGTGCATGGCGATTGTTAACTACATTGGAAGTATTTGCCATACAGTCTACCTCTGGATTATTGGGAGGTTAAAATCTCTTCCCAGAATTAATGTGTCTTCTGAGAAGGTCAAGGGGTCGTAGAGCTGTGCAAATGAAGAGAATTTGTTTTAAAATGGGTGCATACACTGTCACAAATGCAACCAGTTGATTATTCAGATCTCTTTTGGTAAAAATGTAGCACCCAGAAGCAGGGCTGCCATCAGAAATGTTGGGGCCCCTGACACAGCTCAAGGTCTGGGCCCCCCGGTGCCTGCACCCGAGTCCGCCCAAAGTGCTGCCCCCCCCGAATCCGCCCACAGGGATGCAGTGTCTACAGGGCCGGTGCAAGGATTTTTGCCGCCCTAGGCAAAAGTAAAGTTTGCCGCCCCTCCCCCATGTGACATCACAATGCCCCACCCATATGATCTGCCATGTTAACTAACACCAGTGCTGCAGTGCCGCGTGTTTACATTAAAAGGCCTGCAGGGACAGGCTAGACACCAGAACCACTACATTAAGCTGCAGTGGTTCTGGGGACTATAGTGTCCCTTTTATGTGAGGTAAATTAGAGATTAGTGCCACGAATAATATACTAGATTGCCTACTTACAACCAGATGAGGATGATGATGGGCTCTAGCTGCCGTCTGGTTCCACTGGTCTGGTGTACAACAGGCTCTCTGGAGGCGGTTTGTAACTGTGGTCACAAAAATCACTGTTCTGGGAGAACGGGAAGCAGCTCCATTTTTTTGAGGGCCCTTTACACAGCTCACTGTCTGGGTCCCAGGGTCCACCTTCATGTCCACCAATGAGTTTGTTCACAGGGAGTGGAGTGTGTGTGTGGGGGGGATGTCCTGATGTGTGTAAGGAATGCATTGTGTGAATCTGTGTAAGGGCTGCAAGATGAGTTTGTGTATGTATGGGATGCAGTGTGTGCGTCTGTAAGGGATGCATTGAGTGTGTGTAAGGGGTGCATTGTGTGTTGCTGTGTGTAAGGGATGCATTTCTTGTGTACGTGTATCTGTGTGTAATGCATTGTGTGTTTTTCTGTGTGCAAGGGGTGCATTGTGTGTGATGGATGTCAATCTCTCCCCCTCCCCCCCCGTCAATTTCCTTCTCCCCCCTCTCCCTCCAATTTCCTTCTTCCCCTCTCCAATTTCCTCCTTCTCCTCCTCCCTCTCATTTCCTTCCTCTCCCCGTCTCTCAAATTTCCTTCCTCTCCCCCCGTCCCTCAAATTTCCTTCCTCTCCCCCCGTCCCTCAAATTTCCTTCCTCTCTCCCGTCCCTCAAATTTCCTTCCTCTCTCCCCTCCCCCTCAAATTTCATTCCTCTCCCCCCTCAAATTTCATTCCGCTCCCCCCTCCCATTTCATTCCTTCCTCCCCCTCTCCTCAAATTTCATTCCTTCTCCTTCCCCCTCTCCTCAAATTTCATTCCTTCTCCTTCCCCCTCCCATTTTCATTCCTTCTCCTTCCCCCACTCCCAATTTCATTCCTTCTCCTTCCCCCTCCCATTTCATTCCACCTTCTCCTTCCCCCCCCTCCGACACATTCCTTCTCCTTCACCCTCCCATTTCATTTCCTTCTCCTTCCCTCACATTTCATTTCCCTTCCCCCCCCTCCCATTTCATTTCCTTCCCTCCTTCCCCTTTACCTCATTCCATTCCTTCCCCTCCCCCCATTTCATTCCTTCTCTTCCCCCTCCCGGTTCATTTCTTCGCTTCCTCCCATTTCATTCCTTCCCTCCTTCCCATTTCATTCCTTCCCCTTCCCCCCATTTCATTCCTTCTCCCTTCCCCCTCATTTCATTCCTTCCCCTGTTTCATGCTTTCTCCTTCCCCCAGTTTCATTTCCTTTCCCCATTTCGCTTTCTCTTCCATTTCATTCTTTCTCCTTCCCCGTTTCATTCCTTCCCATTCATACTTTCTTATTTCCCCCCCCAGTTCCATTCCTTCCCCCCCATTTCATGCTTTCTCCTTCCCCCATTTCATTCTTTCTCAACCCCATTTCTGAACATTCCCCCATTTCATTCGCCTCATTTTCATGCTTTCCTCCTTCCCCCCACCCCCATTTCATTCTTTCTCCTTCCCACCCCATTTCATTCCTAACCCTCCCCCCCTCCCTCGAATTTCATTCCTCCTACCCCCTCCTGACACTGGCGGCGGGCGGGCAGGCCGGCGCGCGAGGGAGCACTCTGTGTGCTTCCTCTTCAGCTCCCTCGCGCGCCGCGTACTGATGCCGGAGCCGGAAGATGACGTCATCTTCCGGCTCCGGCATCAGTACGGTGCGCGAGGGAGCTGAAGAGGAAGCACACAGAGTGCTCCCTCGCGTTGGCTTTCAGGGCCAGCCTCTGGGGGGGCCCTGAGGTGACCGGCTGCTGGGCCCCCCAGGAGAAGAGGCTGGCCCTGTGGGTACATACCGGGGTTGCAGGGCCCCCTGCGACCCGGTATGTACCCACTGAATGTGGGGCCCGGACGACCTGAGCAGTCCAGGCCCCCCAGGACCGCCGGGCCCATGACAACCGTTACGGTTGTCATGCCCTGATGGCGGCCCTGCATACGAATGACTGTTTTTCCCGAACAAACCTACCGAACCGATGGCCACCCAAGAGAGAAGTGTGCTGCTGGTTAACCTATTGATCCCAATTAGAACGTTGAGCGCTATTCCCTAATAATATGCACTCAGATCCAGGCTATCTGGGGATATGTGATACCAATGGGAAATTTTCGGTTATTTTAAAGTTATGTATTTTTATGTCTTTTATTATTTTATATTTAAAATGGTGACTGGCTTTTATCCTGGAGATAATTGAATTTCTTCTTCACGTTTAGAGACTGCTGGATGGAAACGAAAGCCGCTTGGTGGATGTTATTGTTCGGCGGCTAGCAGTAGTTCATGTATTGCCGTTCGGCAGTTTGGAGCAGTTCACGGATCCCGGTCGGGAGATTGCCGCTTCCCCTGCATTTGGTTCGTGCACTACAGGTTAGGCGAACGGAGTTGTTGAGATTGCAGATGGGGATGGTCTACTAAACGGCGGTTTTGCCTAAAGACACTGGAGGTGTCTTAACAATTGGTGGCGAGCGACGGGATGAATCCCACAGCACAGGAGGTCAGCTACAAGACATGTAGTATGAGGAATTAAGACGTGCTACACTTAAGGATATATTGGAACGCCGAGGAAGGTCAGCAAGCAATTTAAAAAAGAGAGAAATTATTGCTTTACTACTGGAGATGGATGCAGCACCGGGAATGGAAAGAGCTAATGTGCCCAGTACTTTGGAGTTAACACCCGAGGAATTACAATTTAACCGGGCAGTGCAAATAAGGCTGGCACATTTTGGCCCCAACCCCTCAGCTGATATCGTGGAGCGTGTGCAGGCAGCAGTAACAGCACACCAGGCGCTCTGGGAAAGAGGAGCTGCAGCAGCAGAGGTACCCAATAATAATTTTGCTAGAAAGAAGGTACCCTTTGCTGCATTTAAACATTTTGTGGAAACAGAGGGAGAGATTGATGGGTTCCTGGCGGACTTCACGAGGCAGTGTGCCCTACACCAGGTACCCGCAGATGAATGGGTCACCATCCTCTCTGGGAAATTATCCGGCCGGGCTAGTGAAGCGTTTCGGGCCATCCCAGAGGAGGAGATCACCAGCTACCGGGCTGTGAAGGATGCACTCCTAGCCAGGTATGCGGTGACCCCAGAAGCTTACAGACGGCGATTTAGAGAAACCAACAAGCAGGTTGGTGACTCTTATGTGGAGTGGGCCTGCAGAGTTCATCGTACCGCAGCCCACTGGATGGCAGGATGCCAAGCGATAACTGGGGAGGAAGTGCTACAAGTGTTCTTGCTGGAGCACTGCTTTGATAGACTACCTGCTGGGGTCCGGGAGTGGGTCAGAGATAGAAAACCCTCTACCCTACCTGAGGCTGCTCGTCTGGCAGATGAATACACGGACGCCCACAAGTTGGATAGTACAGCTGCCAAAGTCCCTGCCAGACTGGAGTATCGACCAGCAGTAACACCAGCTCCTTCAGCATACCAACCCCCAGTACGCCGCACCCCAGCCGTACCGCCCGCTAATAACTATGTGCAACCCTCTCGGTTCAATGCCAGGGACTATTCGCAACCAATCCGGTGCTTTGGGTGCAAACAGTTGGGGCACAAGCGACCGGAATGCCCTCTGAACAGCGCCAATCAGGCCCAGTCATGGAGGAGACCAGCCAACGGGAACCAGCGGCCACCTCAACCTGCAGCTCACTGTATTGAGCAGGAGGAGTTCTGGGGCATTCTACACGAATGCAAGCAGCTCATCAGGACAACCGCCAGCAACATGGGCAAACCATGAAGCTGAATGGCAGAGTGGTAAATGGGCTGAGAGACACAGGAGCCATGATGACACTGCTCCAAAAGAACTTGGTCTCGGAGCATCAGCACACTGGGGACACTGTGGCAGTGAGGGTAGCAGGGGGTGCCGTGTTTCGTTTACCTGTTGCCCGGGTACATTTGGATTGGGGAGTGGGTGCTAGACACGTGGATGTGGGGGTTATGAAAGACTTGCCCACTGATGTCCTCCTTGGGAATGATTTGGCCCCGTTGGTTTCAGCCTATGCCCCGATGGGCCCTGCGGACGTTAACCCAGTGACTACTCGTGCCCAGACCCGTGCTGCTGGAACCGGCCCACCTGCTGATGAGATCCAGGTAAGACCCTCTTCCCCGACTGGTACCTTAGATCAGGCCCCCTTAAGCTGGGATTCCCCAGAGGAGTTTGGGAGGGAAACCCGGGCAGACCCGACTCTCCAGAAATACCGAGGGCAGATGCTGGAGAGGAAGGAGTAGATGGGGAGCGGTATGAGTGGGTGGGGGACAGGTTATATAGGATCCCTAAGCCTTCCCAGAAGAGTGTTGCCCCTCCGCCGAATCGTCAGTTAGTGGTACCTGCAAAGTACCGGCAGGAGATTCTGCGGATAGGGCATGATGTTCTGATGGCTCGACATCTAGGGTCCCGCCGCACAGCCTATAGGATCTCACAGAACTTCTTTTGGCCAAACTTTAACCAGGCTGTGCGGATGTATTGAAGTACGTGTGACACGTGTCAACAGGTAGGAAAGCGGGGGGACCACCCTAAGGCTAGGCTATTATCGATGCCTATTATAGGGGAGCCCTTTGCCCGCATAGCCGTTGACATTGTGGGTCCACTGGCCAGGGCTAGTCCATCAGGTAAGAAATACGTTCTTACCGTGGTGGACTATGCCACTCGCTATCCAGAGGCAGTAGCGCTGTCTAATATAGAGGCAGAGACGGTTGCTGATGCCCTGGTTAGAATTTTTACTAGGGTCGGGTTTCCTAAGGATATCCTCTCCGACCAGGGAACCCAATTCACCGCTGTGCTCACCCAGCAGCTGTGGAAGGTGTGTGGCATTAAGCCGTTACTTAGCTCACCCTACCACCCACAGACTAACGGTCTCTGCGAGCGCTTTAACGGTACCCTCAAACAGATTCTGAAGACCTTTACAGATACTTGCAGAGACTGGGAGAGGTTCCTGCCACATCTGTTATTTTCTTAAAGAGAGGTGCCCCAGGAATCCACTGGGTTCTCCCCCTTTGAGCTGCTGTATGGGAGAAGGGTCCGCGGACCCCTAGATCTCATTCGAGGCCACCTGGAGCGGGAGACCGAGCAGGAGGGGACCCCCATAGTGCCATATGTTCTGGAACTCCGAGACCGCATGGAGAAACTGTCCCTGATGGTAAGGGAGAATCTCCAGGCAGCACAGGGGAGACAGAAGAGATGGTACGATCAGGGTGCACGACAGCGGGTCTTCCAGGTTGGGCAAAAGGTATTGGTGCTCAAACCTGTGAAGGCCAACAAGATGCAAGCATCTTGGCAGGGCCCGTACAAGGTAGTGGCGCAGATCTGCGATACTACTTACTTGATAGCCAGCTGTGCAGATGAGAGGATCCAGCGATCCTTCCATGTAAACATGCTGAAAGAGTAACAGAAAGACCTGAGAACATTGCAGCAGTATGTGCCCCAGCTGTAGATGATTCTGAGAATTTACCCCTTCCAGATTTATTAGAAAGGGATTCCCAGACTGACCCTACTACCCTTGTACAGGTAGGGGACAGGTTGAACCCAACAGAAAGGGTACAGGCGTAGCAGTTGTTGTGGGAGAAGCAGGCGACGTTCTCCCAGGAACCAGGTTATACAACCCTAGCTGTACATAAGGTAGAGACCCCTGGACAGACCCTTACGACAGCCCCCCTATCGTATCCCTGAAGCAGTCCGTGAAGGAATGCGGAAGGAGATACAGGAGATGACTCAGCTTGGGGTCATCGAGCACTCTGACAGCGATGCCATTCAGCCAGATCTATCTTTTCTTGCCAACCGGGAGTGGGAACTAGAACAGGATTATGTTTGCCTATTCCAATGTATAACGCCGCCTGTCTCTGACATTATGGGGCTTATTGACTGTATACCACCGGAAGCATTGGGTTTAGTTCCTCCTCCCCCGCAACCAAGCCTGTTATCAGAGGACCTTGGTACTGTACCACATACGTCCCAACCAGCCCCAGAGATGGAAGACCTTATTGACTTGTCCTGGGAAGACACCCAGCTGGCAGGTGGAGATGGGACCGAGGTCTCTCTACCGGCCCTACAGGGATGCTAGGCAGTTGGCCCAGATTCCCAGCGGCAGTCTGTATCCCAGGGAGCTGAAGGTGCCGTCCTTCCTCCCCAGCGGCAGTGTGTGTCCTTAGGAGAGGAGACAGTTGGTCCCTCTCCCCAGCAGTCCAGTGAGTCCCAGGGAGCCGAAGGTGCAGTCCTTCCTCCCCAGCGGCAGTGTGTGTGTTACAGGGAGCTGAAGGTGTCGTCCTTCCTCCCCAGCGGCAGTGTGTGTCTTTATGAGAGGATACAGTTGGTCCCTCTCCCCAGCAGTCCAGTGAGTCCCAGGGAGCTGAAGGTACTGTCCTTCCTACCCAGCGGCAGTGTGTGTCCTTAGGAGAGGAGACAGTTGGTCCCTCTCCCCCGCAGTCCAGTGAATTACAGGGAGATAAAGGTGCCATCCTTCCTCCCCAGCGGCAGTGTGAGTTCTTGGGAGAGGAGACAGTCGGTCCCTCTCCCCAGCAGTCAAGCGAGTCCAAGGGAACCGAAGGTGCCGTCCTTCCTCCCCAGCAGCAGTGTGTCCGGCAGGGAGAAGAGACAGTCGGTCTCGCTCCCCAGCAGCGGGACAATATATTGAAAGGGGAGACAGTTGGTCCCCCTCTCCAAAAGCAGAGAGTGTGTCAGGGAGAGGAGCTTGTTATCCCCTCTCCCCAGCGACTAAAAGTATGTATGGGAGAGGAGCTTGTCACCCCCTCTCCCCAGCGGCAGCTTAGCCCACCAAGGGGAGACAGTAAGCTCCACAACAGTGCAGATGGGACCGTGGTCTCTGCATATGCACCACCGGGGGTAGGGACAGTCGGTCCTGTCCACCAGCAGCAGGGCTGTTTAGCCAAAGGGGAGACAGTCAGTCTCCCCCTCCAGCAGCAGGGCTGTGTGTCCAAAGAGGAGACAGTCAGTCTCACCCTTCAGCAGCAGGACTATGTAACCAAAGGGGAGACAGTCGGTCTCCCCCTCCAGCAGCCCCAGATCCCGAGAGAGGAGCCTACCAACTCTTCTTTTCAGCATGGCTCCAACCAGGCTACTCCCGTGGTAGCGCTAGCACCAGGGCAGAGTACCGCGGGTTTCTGCCCACTCAGCAACCCACCAAGGCAGCCTATCAGTACCCCACACAGCCGTGTGTGGACGAGCTAATCTTTTACCCAAGTGTAGTAACCATTGTTAAGACACCCCTGGGATCTTTAAGGGAAACCACCGTTTAGTTCACCCCTTTCGCAATTCAGTAAACCGTTCGCATTAATTATAATCCACAAACCATAACCAGGGGAAGTGGTAATCTCCCGAACGGAAATCCACGAACTGCTGCTAGCCGCTGAACAACGATATCCACCAAGCGGCTTTCGGTTCCATCCAGCAGTCTCTAAACGCAAAGAAGAAATTCCCCCAATAACGAGACAGAAGCTCCGCATTGAGGGTCAGACAGGATCTGGCTTTACTATGGGCTACCTGCCCGTATTTATGCAGGTCTCCCACTTGGTGGACACTCCCCTAGGGGACCAAATGGGAGTCTGGAATTACAGATGGACATGAAGACATTCCAGACATACAGTCACAGCTTTTACCCACAATGCACTATGGTTTCCTCCCCTCTGCCCTGGAGATAATTGAGAAGTAATTCAATTATCTCCAGGACAAAGACAATCGCCATTTTAAATATAATACTAGAAAATACATAAAAATATACAATAACCGAACATTTCCCATTCGCATCACATATCCCCAGATAGCCTGGATCTGAGTGCATATTATTAGCGAATAGCGCTCAGATCTCACACACATAGTTCAATCGCCATGGAGTCAAAGTTCTTACAGTCTTTCGGTATGCGATTGACTCCATGGGAAGGCTATCTGGGTTAAGTCCTTTCGTGTGTTTCAAAACTCCCGAACGGCCGGTTTTCGTATGCTTTCGAGGAGGCAGCCAGGCGTTCCGTTGTTTCAGCGGTGTTTGGCAGAAAAAGTGTCCGTTTTTAGTTCCATGAAAATAGAGCCGAACACCGCTGGGTTTTTAGCATGTTTTAAAATGGCCGCTGCCTCGTGGTCGACATACGAACAACGGCCACCCTGAATTCGGTTTAATTGAGAAGTGTCTGCGGTTAACCACAACGTTCTAATTGGGATCAAGAGGTTAACCAGCAGCACACTTCTCTCCTGGGTGGCCATCCGTTCGGTAGTTTTGTTCGGGAAAAACAGTCATTCGTATGGCTGGGCTATAGGAAACAGCCATTTACACGAACGGGGGAGAAACAGACGAATCCACCTGAAATAGCAGACAGATGGTTCTGTCACAACCATGTATTGTGGGTGGGCTGTATTACTGTTTGTGCTTCGTGGGTGGGTTGCTGGACTAACCAGGGCACTGACCGGCAGGAGGTCAGATACCCTGTTAATCTGTTTGGAAAAGGGGAGAAATGTGGCGGAACCAACCTCGCCACTGGGCATTGAAGAAGACTGATTGCCAGCCTCCTGCCATGTGACTATGGCCCTTGGGATGTATTGCCTGCTCTCCTGTACTGCTGAGGATTGCTGCCAACAAGGTGGATTTGGCTATGGAGCTTGTGGAGTGCCCTCTGTTGGTAGCAACAGTAATATGCACTACCTGAATAGCAAGACTGGTAATTTGCATATTCGGGTAGATTTGCATATCGCTAATTCTGCGTTCCCCACCCATTTATAAATATGTAATTATGTTACAATAAGTCACTGTATGTTGCCTGCTATGATTTGACTGTTTGTAATTTTATTGAGTTTTCACAGCAATGTTAATGTAATGACCATATGGGCTAGTCCCAAGTAAAATAACGTTTTAGACAGTTCTACTTCACCCTCAATTTGGAGTGCCGTTTCTTATTGGGGGAATCTGCTGCAAGGGATTGCTATGCTTGTCATACTCCCTTGCTAAATCACTACTAACTGACGATCCATGGACTAGCCCCTTTTCACACCCCTAATTCAACATGTTGAATGTCTCAGATTGAGGCTTCAGTCACCACATCACTGCTTCTGATTCTTCTAGTTCCTGGAGTCTGTGGGTATTGTACGTGTATTATACAAAGAGCAGCACTATACAGGGAGCACTGACTGTCACAGGATATTATACAGACACAGACCTGTATTATACAGAGGTCACCACTGTACAGGGGGCACTGACTGTCCCAGCTTATTATACACACAGACCTGTATTATACAGAGATCAGCACTATACAGGGAGCACTGACTGCCCCAGGATATTATGTACACAGACATATATTATACAAAGAGCAGCACTATGCAGGCAGCACTGACAGTCCTGGGATATTATACACAGACATGTACTATACAGAGAGCAGCACTATACAGGGAGCACTGACAGTCACAGGATATTATAAAGAACACAGACCTGTATTATACAGAGAACAGAACTATACAGGGAGCACTGACTTTTCTGGGATATTCTAAAGAACACAGACCTGTATTATACAGAGAGCAGCACTATACAGGGAGCACTGACTGTCCCAGGATATTATATCCACAGACCTGTATTATACAGAAAGCAGCACTATACAGGGAGCACTGACTGTCCCAGGATATTATATACACAGACCTGTACTATAGAGAGAGCAGCACTATAAGGGGGCACTGACTATTCTGGGATCTTATACAGACACAGACCTGTATTATATAGAGAGCAGCGCTATACGGGGAGCACTGACTATTCTGGAATATTATACAGACACAGACCTGTATTATACAGAGAGTAGCACTATAAAGGGAGCACTGACTGTCTCGGGATATTATACACGTAGACCTGTATTATACAGAGTGCAGCACTATACAGGGAGCACTGACTGTCCCAGGATATTATACACACAGACCTGTACTATACAGAGAGCAGCATTATAAGGGGGCACCGACTACTCTGGGATCTTATACAGACACAGACCTGTATTATATAGAGAGCAGCGCTATATGGGCAACACTGACTATTCTGGGATATTATACAGACACAGACCTGTATTATACAGAGAGTAGAACTATAAAGGGAGCACTGACTGTCTCGGGATATTATACATGCAGACCTGTATTATACAGAAAGCAGCACTATACAGGGAGCACTGACTGTAGCAGGATATTATGCACACGGACCTGTATTATACAGAGAGATGCATTATTTAGGGAGCACTGACTGTCCCAGGATATTATGTACACAGACTTGTATTATACCTAGAGCAGCACTATAAAGGGAGGGCTGCCTGTCCTGGGATAATATACACAAACAGACCTATATTATACAGAGAACAGCACTATACAGGGAGCCCTGACTGTCCCAGGATATTATACACACAGACCTGTATCATACAGAGAGCAGCACTATCAAGAGGTTAACCAGCACACTTCTCTCCTGGGTGGCCATCCGTTCGGTAGTTTTGTTCGGGAAAAACAGTCATTCGTATGGCTGGGCTATAGGAAATATATAGCTGAGCATAATACCTTATGTTTCAATCTCTAGACTACTAGTACCTGTAAACAGCAGCTTCCAGACGTGTGGGCAATGCAGGCTTAAGTGTGTGGCAGGTGATTCGGCAGTAAAGTGCACCAGCCCTATAAGTCAAATATATATATTATACAGTAAGCACACAAGCTCACTGATACATAGGCTCAAAAACAGACAAGTTCACTGACACACACAATTAGGCTCACTGACAGACAAAACTCTGACACACACAAGCTTACTACAGACAAACTCACTTGTATATACTTGCAAGGCTCACTACAGACAAGCTCAGTAACACACACAAGCTTACTACAGGCAAACTCACTGACACTCACATGCTCATTAAATACACGTTCACTGACACACACAAGCTCACTAAATACAAGTTCACTGACACACACAAGCTCACAACAGACAAGCTCACTGACACACTAGCTCACTACAGACAAGCTCACTGACACACTAGCTCGCTACAGACAAGTTCACTGACACACTAGCTCACTACATACAAGCTCACTGATACACACACACAAGCTCACTAAATACAAGCTCACTGACACACACACAAGCAGTGCCATCTTAACAGCATTATGGGCCCCAGGCAAAGCAGTGCACTAGGGCCCTTCCTATACAACAACTTTATCGATTATCGATAAAATTAAGCTTATATTTATTGGTACCTCCAACAAATGCAAATCATACATACATACAATACATACACATACACAGACTGCTGAATACAGTCACAGACTGCTGAACACGTTCACACACAGACTACTGAATACATGCACACACCGACTGCTAAATATACACACACAGACTGCTGAGTACACACACACAGACTACTGAGTATATGTTACGATTGCCCCCGGTCTAGCAGGGGGGTTGATCGCTTGGATGTCCTGGTTCCCGCTGTAGAGAGTCGAACGGAGGTCCTTCGGTAATAAGCTGCAAGTGTGGAATATCCCAAACACGGTATAAGCATTAATATCCCGGATCCCTACAACATGAGTCGAGGCTGCAAGTTGAGGGTCAAAACGAACTGGCTTTACTGGCACACAACATGGCAATTTATGTGATTCCTCAGGTCCAAGGACAGCCCCCTGTGGACCTGATGGAATACAGGTACAGTACAGACAAGTAACCAATCACAGTACAGTGTATCATTTGAATTAGTACCCGCCCAGCTTGGAGATAATGAGGCCAACGGTTATACAATCTAATAACCTCCAAGCGCACAAAAGACCACGTTTTATTATGTCCCAGAAAACTGCATAAAAATCCATAACTTTAACATTAATAAGGCAAAACAGCTCATTCTACCATTCATTTAATAGCTCGCGTTCGGATACATTAAACGTACGAATGGCGCTCTAATCCCACGAACAGAATGGGCTCTTTCTGCCGTATAAAGTCCGTTCGTAATTTTGGATTGTGAGTCTCTGATGGCGGCTGTAATGGATCACCTGGCACCCCGACTGGGTACCTCCGTTGAAGGATGCTCCTAGCGCTTCCTGAGGGCTCCAAGCACTGCAGCAGACACCACAACCACCGAACCGGAGAAGCATATGAATGCTCTCAAGCATATGAATGTTGTATACAGCCGAATAGGAAAAACCATGCGAATAGGTTTACACTCCTAGCAGTCAAACTGGAACAGCATACAATAAATCCTCCCCCGATAATGAGACGACACTTCACTTTGAGGGGTAGCTATCTGGGTTAATACATTCACATAAAGTCTGGTCCATAGTCCACAGGCAAGAGGCGGGCAAGCAGCCCCCTCCAAGGACACGTGGCGAGGCCGGTTTCGCCACAGCGGCCATGTTTTCAGATGGTTTAGCGGGCAGCGGGACCTCGCTTCCAACTTATGGAACTAAACCCGGGTATCAGTTCATGCGAAGCCCCGCTGTCTGTCTGGTAGTGGAACTCGTTCGGTACATGAACGAGGACCACCTGGTAGCATGGTACTTGAGTTGCGGTTAACCACAGAAACCACAGGCTGATGGCCGCCACGCGACCCACTGTAGGGGGTCTCCATTCGTGTGGTTGTTCGGTAGGTTCCCTTCGGTACTTTGGGTGCGAACGTCGATCCCCCCCAGGCCCATCAATTAGTCTGTGGTTAACCGCAGACCGCAGCTGCCTGGGTGGTTAATGGCTGCCACACTCCGCTGGTCGGGTGGTCAACCGTTCGGTACTTTGCGGGGTGACGAGGTTAAGTGGCGGCACACGCCAGCATTTGGGGGGTCCCTCGTTCGTATCACGAATGGAGTCTTTATAAGAGTTCGTGTAATCCATTCATGTTTTCCTCGGCTTAAACGTATAGAGTTGTAACAGTAGCAATTGGTATTAACAGTAACACAGTCATTTCGAGTCTTTTGTAACAATGTGCGCTACACAAGGTACCCCCAGAGGACTGGGTCACTATATTATCCGGCAAGTTATCCGGCCGGGCCAGTGACGCTTTTCGGGCCATTCCAGATGAGAAGATTATGCAGCAGTGAAGGAAGCTTTGCTCTCCAGGTATGCCGTTACTCCTGAGGCATACAGAAGATGGTTCAGAGACACTGCCAAAGCAGCTGTATATTCATATGTGGAATGGGCATGCAGAGTACACCGCACAGCTGCCCACTGGATGGCAGGGTGCCAAGCTGCAGGTGTTCTTACTGGAGCACTGTTTTGAAAAGTTATCCCCAGGCGTCAGAGAATGGGTAAGGGACCGTAAACCCTCCACTCTACATAAAGCAGCTCGCCTGGCAGACGAGTATAAGGATGCCCGTAAACTGGACAGTGCCATGGGTAAGACTCCTGCCAGAGTGGAGTATCGCCAAGTAGCATCTGTCCCAGCTACTGTATACAAACCACCGACCAACCGCACCCCCTCCTGGTAATAATTATCACCAGACACCCCGGTTCAACTCCCGGGACTACTCCCAACCTATCCGTTGCTTTGGGTGCAAGCAGCTGGGACACAAACGACCAGATACCGGGGCGACCATGACATTGCTCCAAAAACACTTGGTGAAAGAGAATCGGCACACTGGAGACAATGTAGCTGTGAGAGTAGCCGGAGGCGCTGTGTTTCGCCTACCCGTTGCCCTGGTACATTTGGATTGGGGAGTGGGCGCTCGACATGTGAATGTGGGGATCATGAGAGACTTACCCGCTGATGTCCTCCTGGGAAATGATTTGGCCCATGGGTCCCGCTGAAGTGGACGCTGTCACGACCGTGCCCAGACCCGTGCCGCCGAGACCGGCCCACCTGCTGCTGAGACCCAGGTAAGACTCTACCCCGACTTGTACCTTAGACCAGGGCCCTTTAGGTTGGGATACCCCAGAGATGTACGGGTAGGAAACCCGGGAGGACCCGACCCTAGAAGAGTATAGAGCCAGGGCAGAAACTGGGGGTGAGGGGGTTACGAGTGGGTGGGGGATAGGCTATACAGGATCCCTAAACCTTCCCAGAAACAGAGTACCCCTCCGCAGAATCGGCAGCTGGTGGTGCCTGCAAAATACCGGCAGGAGATTCTGCGGATTGGGCAAGATGTGCCATTAGCTCCCGCCGCACAGCTCATAGAATAACCCGAAATTTTTTCTGGCCTTATTTCAACAGAGATATGCGGGTATATTGTAGCACGTGTGGCACATGTCAACGGGTAGGTAAACGGGGGGATCACCCAAAGGCTTGGCTCATATCGATGCCTATCATTGGAGAACCCTTTTCCTGCATAGCCGTTGACATTGTGGGTCCACTGGCCAGGGCTAGCCCATCAGGTAAGAAGTACATTCTCACCGTGGTGGACTATGCCACACGTTACCCAGAGGCAGTAGCGCTGTCTAATATAGAGGCAGAGACGGTTGCTGATGCCCTGGTTAAAATTTTCACTAGGGTCGGGTTCCCTCAGGAGATCCTCTCCGACCAGGGAACTCAGTTTACCGCTGTGCTCACCCAGCAGCTGTGGACAGCTGCTTAGCTCACCTTACCACCCACAGACTAACTGTAGCAGAGATGCAATATTCCCCAGGTATCTCCGCTTATAATCCAAGTGAGGCTCAGGAACAAGTAAATTGTAAATCCACAGGCAAGGTCTCCAGCAGGCAAAATAGCACAGCAATATCCCACAGCAATCCCAATAACTGGACGACACACAGTTTCAGGAGCAGAACTGAAATCTTTAATCCACACTGGCCTTTTA
Organism: Pelobates cultripes; assembly: GCA_933207985.1. Classification (NCBI taxonomy): domain Eukaryota; kingdom Metazoa; phylum Chordata; class Amphibia; order Anura; family Pelobatidae; genus Pelobates; species Pelobates cultripes. The sequence continues at coordinate 158,189,290 of OW240912.1, forward strand.
AAGCATGCTCCCATGCAAGGGAGGGATTACATTCATTAATACAGTAGCCAATCCTGTCCTGGTAACCTCCCACACATCTCCTCCCCTCAGCCAGCATCATAATCCCCTTATCCAGTACAGTAATTCCCCCCATTTCTGGATGTACCCCTAAACTTAGGGGTACCCCTTTAAATCCTACACCCCCCGATAGCCCTGATCTGGGTGAACAACATATCCAAAAATCACCCAGATCAGACCAGGGGTTCGGGAAATTTATGGAGGGAATAAAATGACCGACCGCACTGAGTGAAACCGCCGAATGCGGTTCCATGTGAATGGGCCCTGCGGTCGGTCCTGGAGTAAGGGAACAAACTGCACGAAAGCCTCTAGCTATAGAGGCTAGGGAGGGTTCGTCTGAATCCCCTTGTTCGGTTCTTTTTATCTACCGAACGAGGGGCCGTACGGTAGTTAGGAACTGAACGGACCGGGCTTGTGGAAGATTCAGCGGTGTTCGCCTAGTTGAGTGTCCGATTTGAGTTCCAGACACTCGACGGCAAAACACCGCTGTTCGGGAGTTTTAAAATGGCCGCCGCCACGTGTTCGTTTGTCAAGTGGCAACCACCCCCGAGAACAAAGGAACTTGTTACATGAGAGGGGTTTTAACAGAGTAACGTGAAAGGTATTGCGTAATGCGTAATTTGCAATCTATATGAAACAGGGTTCATATGTCTCAGTATCAGATAGGGGCTTATGAAACAAGGAGCAAACTTTTTGGAAGGTACTTTCAAATTGATATGCTTGGTACTAAGCCAAACCCTATCACCCATTTGATACGTAGGAACTGCTCGTCTGTCAGGTCCCATTCCCCCGCGCCGCTCACGGTGACCTTGCTTACCTCATCACAGCAAGTGGCGTCACCTGGTCCCTGTCTCCAGACTGGCAGTGTATCTGACGCTACACGCTCCAGAGAAGCTTCCTTATATGTATGCTGCACCCGGTCATGTGACCCAGCACTCAGTGATGACCTCAGAGACCACAAGGGAGGGAAGAAACTCCTCCCACGTGTTGTGGTTAACATTAATTGAAGATTATCCAATCAGACACACCCTTTGTGTATGTAAGCCAACCTCTCCCTTGCCTCAGTGCCCTCTTGTGGTCTTTGGTTTACCATTAAGTGTTGCACTTGTTATTTGGATTTCCTGGTTACTGATATTTGGCTTTGTCTCTCGTTATTCCTTCTCTCGGTTTCCCTTGACCCCGGCTCCTGTTTTGACTATCCTTTTTTGCATAACCCAACCATTCTAAGGATCGGTATTGCAATTCTCTCTACTCTGTCCTGTCTGCGTATTAGGGTTCCCTAGTGAACTTTACATTACAACAGGGCCGAATGGACATCTCGCAGCAGTTAGCTGCTCAGAATTCCAAGCTGGAGGAGCAAGACCACAGCTTGAATCAGTTTGCCCAGGCGTTACAAACTATTCTGCAGCACACCGTTTACCTCCAACCGGGGGCACAACAAGCCAATCCACCGGCGCCTGTTAGCATACCTGTACAGGAAGGTATGCTCCATGCTCCTTTCCTACTGACAGGACAAAAATAGCCTTTGTCATTAATCATCTCTCTGCATGGGCAAATCCTATATAGGAATCTGGTCCCAACATCACTGTGGAGAAACTAACCTCACCACTGGGTTATGGAGAAGCCTGATTGCCAGCCTCATGCCTCATAACTATGGCCCCTCTCATCAGCCCATGCTAAACTTAAACCCCATGGCAATTTGACTGTGTTTGTGGGATCTGAGCGCTGTTTGGATATATTGAGCGCTCAGATCCAAGCCATCTGGGGATAGGTTGAATGTGGGGTTGTTGTGAATAGAGATATTTTCTGTACCGGGAGATAGTTGGCTTACCACACCCAGTTAAGCCAATTATTTCCAAGATAGAGGACTCTGTGGAACTAGTTTGGGCTGGAAAAGCCATGCTTCAGTGGTCACAAAGGACTTTCGACCTAACTTTTAAACCACTGGAGGGAATTGTCTTATTTTTGAGTATGTTTTTATTTGGAGTATGCTTATTCTGAAAATGTGAATGTGATGTATACTTTTAAAGTTATTAATATTGTGTAAAACTGTGTATTTTCCTGCCTGTGATAATTATGTTAGCCCATTGTGTTCAGTAATTATATCACAGGCAGAGGGGAGGATTTTGCTGGAATGAATATTGTATATTAAATTGTATATTCATTGTATATTAAAACGTATATTAGGTGTTTGATTGGATGTTCCACAAAACACTGTGGGTGGTACTAATGTGTAAGAATGTGTATATAAGAACAATAAAAACACAGCTCTGGCTGTTCCTGTTTTGACCCTCAACACGGAGCCTGGTCTCGTTCTTGGGGGGATTTATTGTATGCTGTTCCAGTTCAACTGCAAGGAGTGTAAACCTTTTGTATGGTTTTTCCTATTCGACTGTTTGGAGCATTCGTATGGTTCCGGTTTGACATTCATTTGGTTTCCTGATCGGCGGGTTGGTGTCTTTGGTAGCTGCCTGTGAATTTGGAAGGGAATATCTTCTAAATGACTTTTAACCCCTTTTATGCCTTTGTGGGTGCTGTTACAATCATTTTTGCTGATTTCCTGTCATCCTTTCGCAGAACGTTTGACATGCTTGGTAGGATAGCTTCCACTGGGAAAGCCTTGTTACGCATCAAACAAGGTTCCAGAACAGTGGTAGATAGAGTTGAGCAGACACCTGGATGTTCGGGTGTGGCGGGCTCGGCCAAACTTTGAAAAAAAGTCCGGGTTCTGGCTCAAACTTGACCCCGAACTTGACCCCGAACCCCATTGAAGTCAATGGGGACCCGAACTTCTGGCCACAAAAATGCCTCTAAAAAACTCCTAGAAAGGGCTAGAGAGCTGAAAAAGGAAGTAAAATGGGGGTAAGAGTAGTGCCCTGCAAACAAATGTGGATAGGGAAATCACTTAAAATAACATAAAAATGAAAAATACAGCTGAGCCATAAAATAGCACTAGATGGAATCTTTGATTTTAGCTTTGGAAGAACAAATCAAAATCTAAAGCATGGCTGTCAGGAGGATCAACAGTGTAGCGGAGGCCTGGTATTTCACATGTTAACTCCACTAAGATCCCAGTGAGGCTCAGGAACAAGTGATGAAAAATCCCATGAAGTAATAATTCCAACAAACAAGGTAATCCACGAATATCCCCATAAAGATCCCAATGACTGGACGACACACAGCATCAGGAGCAGAACTGACTTATATTACACACAACCTCCTTTTAAGCATTTCTCCCATGCAAGGGAGGGATTCACCTTCATTAGTACAATACCCAATGAAATAGGAGTTACCTCCCACACATCCCTTAGTATGACACCTAATACCATTATACAGGTTACAGTTTTCCCCAAGTTCTGGATGTACCCCAAGATTAGCAGGTACACCAATACTTAGGGTACCCCCTAGTAGCCCTGATCTGGGTGACTAACATATCCAAAATTCACCCAGATCAGACCAGGTGTTCGGGAGTTAGGTGGAAGGTGAAATTTGACCGACCGCACACGAGGTGGTATCAGAAAAGGGTTCCATGCGTTCCGTTCAGGAGGTAAAATACACAGAAATACATGCCATCCACCAATAAACCAGCATTTGCATGAATGCCCTTGTTCGGTACTCCAAACTCACTGAACGGGGGCTGATTCGTCTTTCCGTTCGTGAGTTATGGAGCTCTGGAGGTGTCAGCGGTGTTCAGGTAATCGAGTGCCCGATTTGAGTTCCAGACACTCGACGACCAAACATCGCTGAGTATTTCGTGCGTAAGATGGCCGGCGCCACGTGTTCGCATGCCGAATGGCGGCCACCCAGATACATCCATAAACCACCTATTAGTCTGCGGTTAACACGTATTTTACAGCTTAATTAGGGACACACTTCACTCTGGGGAGGTCTATTAGTTCGGTAGTTTCCATTCGTATGAAACACAGATGTAAACTACCGAACAATCATACGAATGCCAGTTACAATGAAATACAAAGCAGAAACAACACACAAATTGCAGGATTCTCATAGTCTGTAAGGACAGCCACAGTGCCATCCGCTGCAAACAGAATTTTCCATTTGAGAGAGGGTTGGAGTGCAGGGTATTCTCTTTCATTGTTCAAACTGAGCTCAACTCATAGAGAAAAGGCCTTCACAAGCCTCTGCTCTTGTGTACATAGTTTATACTAAGTGATCCATAGGTTGAGGAGGCGGTGACCGTGGCAGTTTAGGTGGAAGCGGCAGTGGAGGTGGATGTAGCCAACACTGTTTTTTTTTGTTTTGTTATTGTGGTAGCCCACAAAATATTGGGACATACAAAAAAAGAAACATTTGCGACCTGCAGTGCATTTCTTGCAGTCCTGATGCTCAACTCCTGATGCATGGAGAAAAGCCTCTGCTAATGTGTACATAGTTTATACTAAGTGACCCATAGGTTGAGGAGGCGGTGACCGTGGCGGTTTCGGTGGAAGCAGCGGTGGAGGTGAAGGGGGTAGCCAACACTGTTTTTTATATATATTTTTTTTTAATTGGGATAGCCCCCATAATATTGAGACATATAAAAAAAGAAACAAAAACACCTCTTCCAGTAGGGTCATGGAAAACATGCTTTATCGAGGTTTGGGCTTTATTTAGGGTGGTGAATAAGTTCACATGTTTCTTGAGTTCTGCTATGAACAATACACCAAATAGTAGGCCCTTTGATTCTGGGCCGAATTCTTTTGATCCTAAGTCCAAAAGCTTGTTGTCGATGCGGATCAGTGCAGATTTGCGTCTTTCTGCGCATAGTGCCTCATTTGCGTTGCTCAGTGTTGAGCCCATTGCTCAGTGTTGAGCCCATTCTCGGATGGCGTTAGGGTCAAGTTGTGTACCCTGGTTGAGTGCAAGAAAAAAAGTAGAGCATCTTTGGAATTGGGCCAAGCAAGTCAAGTACTTTATCTTGTGCCGCTTTCAGGCCTTTCTCCACGCCTTTGCGAGGGTCTCACCCTGAGCGTGACATAAAGACTACCACAGTGGTGTTGAATTCGGGAGTAACTGCCACTTTGCCTGGTAGCAGTGCTCTGGGGCATTCGGCCTTGAGGCGTGCGCGAACCTCCTTCTCCAAGGGTTTGCACAGCCAATAGTGCACGAAATGTGCTAGGTGGTCGGGGAGGCTCCATTCTGAAGACCATGGGTGTTGGGTGTTGCGGGGGTCGAAAAGTGGGGTCCTATGTTCGTTCAGGAACATTCCGTCTTCGGCCACTCCGGATTTAGTGCCATTTCGGCCATCTCTGCCCCAGCTGTCTTCACCGAGTATAGTTTCCCTAACGTACTTCGGGGATGTGTGAGGTAGGTCTTTCCATTCCTCTTCCTCTGATGGTGAGCCTTCCTTGTGCCACTCATCTACCACATCCAGTGTGCGCGGTGGGTAATAGTCTTCCTCGTCGGCAGATGGTGGTGGACGGGGTTTGGGTTCCCGGTGCTCCGTCCGCTTGGTGTCAGTTTAATCTGGCTACTGAGAGCCATGGTGCAGGGTGGTGTCTGGTGGTGGTGAGGATTTAGCCGGGTTCACCACAGTCGTACGCCAGCGCTGTATGCACGTGAAAAATCAGAGGTATTCTTGAAGCGTGTGGGGGCTTGTCCCCTTAAGGTCTGCGTCCGCAGGACCCTCGTGCATTTGGCTGGGGTTCACGCCAGGTGGTGTGCCATGATAATCCAGAGGGCACCCACGTTATAATTATTGGCACATTACAGGCATTGCATGTATATCTGGGGGTCACCCCAGGTGGTGTGCCATGAAAACCCAGAGGACACCCATGTTTTTAATTATTGGCACATTACAGGCATTGCATGCATATCTGGGGGGTCACCCCAGGTGGTGTGCCATGAAAAACCCAGAGGACACCCACATTCAGAAATGTACACTAGGTACAGTAAATATATATATAGATGGATTGGCCTGTAATTGTGAGAGATACAATGTTTTCCTACTTAAACCCCGTGAGCCCCTACTCATCTGTCTGCGACATTTCCGGAAGTGCTTCGTCTACTTCCGGTTCACGTGTTCCCGACGTCAGTTACGCCCGCTGGAAGTGCTGGGGATCTCCTAGTTGTTTCAGCGAGAAGCGTTCGCGGCTAGCTCCTGCCTCCGTTGGCTGCAGTCTCCTGGTAACAGTGAGTGGGCATTTAAACACTATATGTGACAGATCCATCTGTATAGACTAAGATTGCTGGTTCGTCTGTTTTGCTGTTTTCGTGGAATTACTCATTCGTATGCCTCTGTTCGTATAATTTACGTTTTTGCTGAACAAACTACCGAACGGACGGCCACCCAGAAGAGAACTGTGCTGCTGGTTAACCTCTTGATCCCAATTAGAACTTTGTGGTTAACCGCAGACACTTCTCAATTAAAACCGAATACAGGGTGGTCGTCATTCGTATGCCGACCACGAGGCGGCGGACATTTTAAACCATGTGAAAGACCAGTGCTGAAGCCGCCGACCTTCCTTCTCAATCGACAGAAGTATGCGAACACCGGCCGTTCGGGAGTTTTAAACGCACGAATGGACTTAACCCAGGTAGCCTTCCCATGGAGTCAATCGCATACCGAATGACTGTAATAGACTTTGACTCCATGGCGATTGAACTATACGTATGGGATCTGAGCGCTATTCGCCAATAATATGCACTCAGATCCAGGCTATCTGGAGATATGTGATATGAATGGGAAATGTTCGACAATTGTTAAGTTATATATTTTTATGTGTTTTTTGTGTTGAATTTAAAATGGCGATTTGCCTCTGTCCTGGAGATAATTGAATTACTTCTCAATTATCTCCAGGGCAGAGGGGAGGAAATCATAATGCTGCTGGGAATATTCTGTGTCTGTGGGTCCTAACCTGCGATATGTCTATCTATTGTTACAGTCTCCCATTTGGTGCCCTAGGGGAGTGTCCACCAAGTGGGAGACCTGCATAAATACGGGCAGGTAGCCCACAGTAAAGCCAGTTCATGTTTTACCCCTATTGGGGGGATTTATTACCGACGACTAGAGACTGCTGGATGGGATTATTAGCTGCTTGGGAGATATATGCGTTCGGCTACTATTGGCGATTTGTGAGTTTGGAGCTCGTGAAGTGAAGTGCCCGTACAGGTCCCGTTCATGAGATTACAGTGTCCCCCTGCTTGCGGTTCGTATGATTGTACTGGATACGAATGAAGCCTGTGTTATTGCGAGAGGGGAGTATTCACTAAACGGCGGTTTGTACATTTGATGCTGAGGGTACCGTAACACTATACCTAAGAAACCCATCATTGCTTTCTACCCTATTTCAGTATTACTTAAATAACATTATATACATTTATGTATTGTTCTCTCCCCTCTGTTAAGATTATACTATTACCGACACAGCTTGCAAACAGGCCTTATTGGTTAAAACACAACAGTTATCGCCCTACCAAACCTTCTTATCGTTTTCTACATATACGGTTAGTATCTACCTTTTTGCGTGGCGGGTCAATTCTATATGATTTCACCTGGGGATTAGGTTATAACCTAAATCTATGACATGTTTTAGGTTCAAGTAAGGATTATTCTGTCTACTACTGTACACGTCATACAAGCCAATTATCAGGTATGTCACAAGGCAGGGTCACAAGTAGGTTTGAGCTCTCGCCAAATTAGGTATGGTCCCAGAGGCCTCTTCGCCTATAAGTCAAGTGGTGCCCAATCGTCCCAATACATAGTTATAGCCTTGCACCAAGTCATAGTTAGGGCCTCACCCGTCACGGCCAATCGTTTTACATTCTTTTACGTGTCACCGAGAGGCCAACACCCCGCCACCCACCTCAGTGGCACAAAGGCCCCACGAGCCAAATCATAGGTAGTGCCTCTCATAGCCACTTGGCAAGTAGTCAGGGCTTCACCTGTCACCAACATAAGCTAGTTAATACAATTTTGCCAGTAGGCACTATCCTAGTAAGTCCGGTCACTACTGTTCTATTCGGTACCATACTAACCGTGTCCATCTGCCTCACTTCCATAGCATGTCTAATGCTTCTACACAAGGAGATGATCTGTCGGTTGCCAGCACCCCACTCAGATCAGGCTCGCAGAGATGACCCAATCCACCAAGTCCAGCTTCCAGCTAACGTTCCTGGACTATCCCTAAAATCACCTCAGAACTTATAAAGAGGAATATTCCTTTCCCGGCTACAGCCTGGAAAGCCGAACTGTTTCCTTTATTAAATATTACTGAAGATAACGAAAGGCCTGGTCCTAGTTCTGAATTCAATTTGCAAAATAGCCTTGCCAAAGTACATGTTATGATGGCCTCCCTTGTTTCTTCAGTAGCAACGATTAATAATAGGTTGGATAATCTGGAGTCAAATAATGTTCCAACCATTCCAGAGATTCCAGTGCCCGTTGCTCAGCCCGCACCCAACTAAGGAGGTAAAGATAACCCTCTACCAGAGCTACCAATATCATAAATCCTATTCACCTCATTCCTCAGTCTCTAAGATGGGACATTATAGAGGGGAAGGACATCAACTTGGCCTCACTACTGATAGCATCTCAAGACGTGGTAGAGAACAGGGCTTATAGCTCTGAAGATCTGTCAGTAGTGATGAAGTCTAGAGATCCTAGACTAAATAGGAAACTTCAAATCCCAGAGTTTATCCTTGCATTCGGTCTGTACAGATACGTGATCTGTACAGCTTTCCCCCTCCGTAGAGAGGAACTTGACTTATACCTTCATAAAGTGCTTGAGTTAGCATACAAGTACGGGGGCTATGCATTTTATGATTATCATAAGTCATTTGCTTCCAGATCCGCAGCATCGCTGTCCCAGTACAATACAATTACTGATTGGGCACAACTAGACACAGAATTGTTTTTTATTCATTTTGCAGGCCTTAAAACCCCTTCTTGCGCTATATACTCTTCTGCTGCTCATTCAGTCAATTTCTGTCCAGAAAACATAGCAACCCCTTCTATCAGTTGCGCCAATACTGGTTACCAATCCAACATGACCTAAAGGGAAGTAAGACATAAACTAGGCAGGCCAATTATTTTTCTAGGTAAAGCACAAGTCTGCAAAAATGCAAATGCCAGGGGTTGCAGTTATAGTGCGTGTAGGCATCTTCATGTGTGCTCACTGTGTTTTAGAGCACATGCCAAAACAATGTGCCCCAACAGATTGTACCCAAACAAAACTTCCACTCCAATAAACATACCTAAGTTGCAACGCTACCTGTCTAATCATCCTTATTTTAATTTGGTGGAATTTCTCACGGCTGGGTTCACTAATGGGTTTCACACAGGGTTCGTCTCACTCCCCACAGGTGTTTTGGAATGCCCCAACTTACAGTCAGGTCAGCACTCACAGATCCAGACAGCATACAAGAACTCTTACAGAAAGAAATCACCAATGGTTTCATGATAGGTCCTTTCTCTACTCCTCCTTTCACTTCCTGGAGGAAAAACCCTCTAGGAATCGCCACAGGAAAATATAACAATAAAAAGAGTCCGATTATTGACTTTTCTGCACTTCACTCATCCCCTACACCTAGCCTTAATGCTCTGATTCCGTCAGAAGACTTTTCCCTTCAATACGCCAGAATTGACAATGCCATCCAAGCAATCATTCATTCTGGGAAGGCAGCTTGGTTAAAGGACCACTCTAGGCACCCAGACCACTTCAGCTTAATGAGGTGGTCTGGGTGCCAGGTCCAGCTAGGGTTAACCCATTTTTTCATAAACATAGCAGTTTCAGAGAAACTGCTATGTTTATGAATGGGTTAAGCCTTCCCCTATTTCCTCTAACGGCTATCTCATTGACAGCCGCTAGAGGCGCTTGCGTGATTCTCACTGTAAAAATCACAGTGAGAGCACGCAAGCGTCCATAGGAAAGCATTGATAATGCTCTTGCCATGCGTGCGCATTCAGCCGACGGGGAGGAGAAGAGGAGGATCGGAGGAGGAGAGCTCCCCGCCCAGCGCTGGAAAAAGGTACGTTTTAACCCCTTCCCCCCTTCCAGAGCCTGGTGGGAGGGGGACCCTGAGGGTGGGGGCACCCTCAGGGCACTATAGAAAATGAGTATGTTTTCCTGGCACTATAACACCTTTAAACTACTTCCCATCCATCAGTCACTCTGGCATCTGCATGGAGTTAAGAGGCAAGACAGCTACTATTTCGCTACCAGACTTACCTTCGGATCCAAAAGTAACCCCAAATTATTCGATATATTCTCTGAAACTTTAACCTGGCTCCTACTGAACTTTTGCAGATGTCCAGTAGTCATACATTACTTAGACGACTTCCTCACCATTGAACCACACCAACACACGCCCCACAGTCTTAATCACATGCTCACTCTGTTCAAAGACTTAGGAGTCCCTGTAGCCCAGGACAAAACAGAAGGTCCCAACACGGTGATTACTTTCCTGGGAATTACACTTAATTCTGTCTCTATGCAGGCCAGCCTGCCTCAAGAGAAAGTAGACCGGATTCTGTCTTACATAAGCATCTGCACCTCACAAGGCACTTGCACCAGGAAACAGCTACAGTCACTACTCAGTTCACTAAATTTTGCTATGAGAATAATTCCTCAGGGTAGGTCTTTCATTTCCAGAATCCTCTCACTGTTGCATGGTCTCCCCGACGATGACTCCACAACTTCCTTAGACGAGTCAGCTAGAGCTGATTTACAAATGTGGCAGCTGTTCCTATCATCTTGGAATGGCAGGTCGTTATTTGTTCCACCCTTATCTGACGATTCCCCTATAATTCGGACCGATGCTTTAGGTGCATTAGGGTATGCAGCTATTTTTGGTGATGAGTGTCTATATGACTCTTGGCCAGTTGAGACCACCTCACTCTAAAATTTCAATACCACCTGTAACGGATCACCTGGCACCCCGACTGGGTACCTCCGCTAAAGGATGCTCCTAGCGTTTCCTGAGGACTCCAAGCACTCTGGCAGACACCACAATCACCGAACCGGAGAAGCGTATACCTTCTCTCAAGCATATGAATGCTATAAACAGCTGAATAGGCAAAACCATGCGAATAGGTTTACACTCCTAGCAGTCAAACTGGAACAGCATACAGTATATCCTCCCCCAATAATGAGACAACACGTCACTTTGAGGGTTAAGCAGGAACTGACTGGACTGGCACATACAGCCTCTTTTATTCCCAATCCACAAACTTAGTACTGCCCACAGGGTTCTCAAGAACAACAAATAACACACGTACATTACAGAAAACACTCCCACACAAAATCCTCCCCTCTGGCCGTGATATGATTACTTAACACAATGGGTAATCTAATTATCACAGCCAGAGAAATACAGTTTTTCCACATTATTCATAACTTGAAAAGTATGCATCACATTCACATAAATTTACATTTTCACTTGGAGAATCAGCATACTCCAAATGCAAACATATGTCAAAATCATACATATTGGTCCAGTGGTTCAAAAGTTAAGGAAAAGTCCTATTTGACCAAATGCAGCATGGCTTTTCTGCCCAAAACCAGTTCCACAGAGTCTTCTATCCTGGAGATAATTGGGGAAGTAATCCAATTATCTCCAGGACAGAGGCAAAACTCCATTAGCCACATGGCAGCAAAAGACAATAAAACACATAAAAACATATAACTGTGCAGCCATTGCACAAAACAGGTACATTCAACATATCCCCAGATAGCTCATATCTGAGCGCACATTATTACTGAATGGCGCTCAGAGCACACACACACAGTTCAATTGCCATGGAGCCAAAGTCTTTCCCATAGTCTTTCATTAGACAAATGGGCTCTATGGCATAGCTATCTGGGTAACACTGCTCACATAGGAAAAGTACCGAAAGACCCAGCTTTTGGGGCTTTGCAGGGGAAAATCCATCCTTTCAACATGGGGCCATAGTCACAGGGCAGGAGGCCGGCAATCAGTCTTCTCCAATGCCCAGTGGCGAGGCTGGTTCCACCACACCACCTCAGCTCTATTTGAAATTTATCCTATAGTAGCAGCTGCACATGTCTGGGGTAAAGAATGGCATGGACATTCTGTCATATGCTTTTCGGATAACTTAGCTACCTGTAATATAGTGAACAAAAGCCTATCTCAGTCCCTCACGATTATGAAATTAATAAGGAGACTGACCTGGCTAGCAGCTAATCTTCAATTCTGCATAACTTGTATTCACGTTCTGGGTGTTCAAAATAATGTGGCTGATGCTCTCTCATGCTTGAATTTGCAGGAATTTTTCAGGGTTCATCCATCAGCGAACCCGCAACACAGAGAACCTTCAAGCAACTAATTATGCTTTAAGTCCTCTATTACAACATAGTAGGTCTCTCGCACAGGCAGGCTTGTCCCCTAATACAAGGAAAGCCTACTCCAGAGCATACAAGTTGTTTTGTTCGTGGTTATCATATAATAAATGTTTTTTCTGTTGAAACTTTTGTAGCTTTCACTACTTTTGCCACATCTCTCTTAAGTTAGCATACAACACTATCAAACTCTACTTAATGGGTATACAACACCACATGTTGACCAGCTATCCCAACAAAACTCAATTTCTTACGTCCTACCCAGTAAAATGTATCCTGAGAGGTGTTCACAGATTATCATTACACAATCCCATCAAGAGACTTCCCATTGACAGTAAGCTCTTTAAAAGTATCTCCGATATACTCGACACGTCCCCTTTTGAACACACCACAAACCTAATTGTCAAGGCCGCGGCTTACTTAGCCTTTTATGGTTTCTTGAGAGCCAAAGAGTTTTTAGTGGAGAACGCATCCGATTTCAAGTCATGCCTCCAGAAGAAACACCTAATTAAAAAACAGGACCACTACATCTTATATATTGCCCATACCAAAACAAGCCAAACAGGTCCTCCTGTAGAAATTAAATACTATCCTACCTCTACCAGATGGTGTCCTATCCTAGTTTTATATAAACTAATGGTGTCCATGATCACTTCCAACCCGGATTGTCCACTATTAGCCATCCAAGGAAAACCCCTAACCACTAAACAATTCATGTTTTACATTCATACATTATTACTCCGGCTAGGACACAACCCACACACCTTCTCAGGTCATTCCTTCCTCATTGGAGCAGCTTCAGCTGCCTCAGGTAACCACGTACCAACTCACATCATTAAGAATATGGGAAGGTGGAAATCATCCGCATACAATAAATACATTCCCAATCCTGAAAAAGAGATAAGAATGGCTTTCCATGACATGTCTAAATAATGTTTGTACTTAATAAACTTATATGTGTTTTGAGAAATCGCTTCTTTTATTTTTGCCCTCTTTTACAGGTCTATCCTCACGTCAGTTTCGGCACACCTCAACTGACTTTGCTCTTTCTATTACTGTTTCTTTCTTATTATTTGTTTCCTTACGTCCTCGAAATGTGCCGTACACAAATAGAAGGCTTGGCCTGTAATTGTGGGAGGTACAATTTTTTCCTACTTAAACCTGTCAGCGACATTTCCGGAAGTGCCCCTCCCACTGCACCCTCAATTTATACATAATTTCACCTAGGTGGGCCCTCTTTTACAGGTCTAACCTCACGTCAGTTTTGGCACACCTCAACTGACTTTGCTCTTTCTAATACTGTTTCTTTCTTCTTATTTTTTTTCTTACGTCCTCGAAATGAGCCATACACAAATATATATACATATCCCTGTGAAGGGTAATGTGTAATAGACTCAGTTTCCGTAATAATTCTTCATATAAACCATATCCAGCAAGTGGAGTGGTATTGTAGTACTGTACTGTAAACTGACAGGTATTGTTTTATTATCCAGTATACATATATGGGAGAATCTTTAGTTGATCTTCGCTGTGTACAAGTTAGACAGTGTGTTGCAGCAAATCCTTATAAAATACAATGCTAAAGGTGCAGATCGGGTGATTCCAGATCTGTAAAAGTAGATGGAAAAATGGCCGCCGTGAATCTCGTGATACCCGCGAGTTCCAAGATAGCCGCCGTTCGCGCCCAAATATCAGCAAAGCCCTAGCTAGTCGCGAGCCCGCCGAAATACCAGGATAAAATAAGGAGACAATGTAAATAAATAACCATAAAATAACCATTAAATATAAGTAGGGACAGTTATAGGAGAGCCAGGGAGTATAGAGTAAGTAGAGAATAGAAAAATATGTACAAAACAATCTTTTAAGTGAGAAGCAATCATGAGAGACAAAATACTCTGACCTGTGTAAGGCTGGAGCAGCAAAGAAAGAGGAAGTGATGTGTGATGAAGTTCCCTTTGCCACTTTGTCCTGGAGAGGCTTGCTTGCCTGCCTCATCCCCTGCGACTATGGCCCCTGAGAGATTGTACCCTTTTAAACCAGCATTTGGGCTTATGGACTTTTATTGGACTGTGTATGGCCCTTTAAGAACCACTGTGGGCACATTGTGACTTTGGTGAACAATGCTCCTTTAAGACTATGGCCTCTGAAAAATATTGTCTGTTAAAGACTATTTTAGCAGATTGGATTTTAAAAGACTCTTGCTGCCCCTTTAAATTGTATTGGAGTTCTGCAGCTTTAAATTGGCACTTCGGATGCAGCTGAAGTGCCGAAGTAGTCGAAGTGGCCGCCATTCGACAAATGAACACATGGCTGCGGCAATCTTTGTTCATTCGAACGAGGTCAGCGGTATGTGTAGCCAAATCCATGGAACTGAAATCGGCTACACATTTCAACGAACACCGCTGACCCTTACCTTCTCCTACACTCAGTTTTCAGCTACAGAGACTAAGTCCCGTTTCGACAGTTTGAATTCACTGCTATACTAAGCTAAATGCACGAACGGCCCCATTCGTGCATTCGAATGTGACAAATTTTTGTCATTTTTCTGTGTAAAATAGACCGACCGCACAGCCCAAATCTATGGAACTGTTTTGGGCAGGAAAATGTTGGTCGGTCATAAAGGACTTCCAACTAACTTTGTAAGAATTGAACGGATTTGGCTGAATTTTGGTTATGTTTATATTTAAAGTATGCTGGTTCTGAAAATGTATGTGAAGATTGGATGTATATATTTTTTAAAAAAATAAAAAAAATTATATTCTTTATTTTTGCTAATAACAAACGGGCCCTTGGTGCCACGACAGCAGTCCAGGGCAAAACATTTATATACATTTTCAGCGTGGCTAACAATAATTCTGCACATTTTTAGAAAGGAAGTTCGATGTCATTTGGTCAAATATGGCATATGTGACATAGCAAAAATCGAATTGTGTGACTGATGGTTCAGGTATGCCACTAGTGTTATGTGACATTATTAGAGATTTATGACAACATCTGTAAGACAGTGTAGACACTGTGGGTGAGGGTGATGTCAAGGCAACTGAACTCTTGCTACATAGCCACAGGTGTGAGTTCACCTATAGGATATGGTAAGTTCTTGTTGCTATTCTACGAGGTCTGTACTGCAAGTGTTTGCTAGTATCGCTAGGGCTGTTGCTGGGGCCAGGAGTTTGATGCCCGGCTAAGGGGCTGCTTGTGTCGGTCATAGATGCGGGTCGATCGGGTATGGGGGTGTTAGTGCGCGGTCGGTTGGCCGCTCTACGGGAGTGTACGTTGCTGTATCTAGGGTGAAGCCTAGTGTGTGTGAGAACGAGGAAAACCAAAAATATAAAATTATAAAACTAGTGGTGGCTTAGGGTAACTAACATAATCAAGAGTTCAAGTGGTGACTGTTTCGACTCCGGCCAGTGGGGGCTTCCGTGGGATGAATGCAGTCACTTTCGCTGGGTCCCAGCGCTGGGGTGCAGGATCGGGGTCTCTGCAGTCTGGCTGGCGGCTATTGATGTCCCATGGCTCTGATCCGGCCTGTCAGGCCCTGGAGGTCTGCACGTAGGTTCGCCATGTCTGCCAGGATATTGTTTTGTAGGTCCACCAGCAGACTTTTCAGCACCGCTGTTGTTACCGGT
The DNA here is from genome assembly GCA_933207985.1 of Pelobates cultripes. Lineage (NCBI taxonomy): Eukaryota > Metazoa > Chordata > Amphibia > Anura > Pelobatidae > Pelobates > Pelobates cultripes. Next base: position 158,205,272 of record OW240912.1, read on the forward strand.
TCTTTGTCTGGGCTGACCGGTTTTGCTGCTGGTCTAGTTGGCATTTCGTCTTCGTCGTCCTCCAGGGATAGTTCTTCAGACAAGTCTGAATAGGCCTCAGGGTAGTCGGCCATTTTGGGCCCGTCGGCCTTGTTGCATGGAGGCAATTTGTTGTGTATGCTCCCCTGTGGTGGTTTCCATGGCTCCGATCCGGCCTGTCAGGTCCTGGAGGTCTGCACATAGGTTCGCCATGTCTGCCAGGATATTGTTTTGTAGGTCCGCCAGCAGACTTTTCAGCACCGCTGTTGTTACCGGTTCTTTGTCTGGGCTGACCGGTTTTGCTGCTGGTCTAGTCGGCATTTCGTCTTCGTCATCCTCCAGGGACAGTTCTTCAGACAGGTCTGAATAGGCCTCAGGGTAGTCGGCCATTTTGGGCCCGCTGGCCTGTTGTGCCTGCCTTAGGAGCACGCCGATATCGTGACTTAATCTGGGTTTATCAGGCTTTATCTTTTAGTTTTTTCGACCCATGTTGTAGTGTGGGTCTACCGCCTGCCTCTACTGTTGTCTCAGTCCAGCAATACTGTGGGTAAAGTGTGTAAATCTCTCGGTGTGTCTCGGAGCTCAGAGACCGTGCGGCCATGCAGTTCAATCGCTTAGCCACGCCCCTCAGATGTATATTTTTAAAGTTACAGTGTATGTGTAAAAAGTATATTTTTCCTGGGGGAGGATTTTGTGGGAGTGAATGGGTGTGGTTTTACTGTATGTTACGTGCTTTATTGGTTATTTTACAAAACCCTGTGGGCGGTACTGTATCTGTAAAACCTGCATAAAAGAAGGAGCTTTGGTGCCAAGTAAAATAGATCTTCTTGACCTTCAACACGTAGTCTTGTCTCGTGATTGGAGGGAACTGCTATATCACACTGGGGATTGCTATGCCCTGCATACTCCCTTGAGCTTGAATCACTTAGCTCTTTTAAGAGCTTGTTCCTGATATGCTCTCCTGGAGGAGAGGTCTTCACCACACGGTCCTGGAGGACAGAAGCTGATCCAGGGTGGAAGGAAGACGGTGAGACTCCAGTTAAGCTATGGCGGTTGTGGAGTCTGCGGTGGTTGTGGTGTCCGGTGCGGTGCTTGTGGTCCTCAGCGCAGGCTAGGAAGCGTCCATCAACGGAAGGTACTCGGTCGGAGTACGGGGAGTTCCGTTACATAATGTCATTTGTATAACTATTGAGTTTTTTTCTGGTTGGTTGTTCTGTTTCTGTGCTGCTGGAGATTTTACGTAAAGAGAGTTATGCAAATATGAAGCCTCGTGTCATGTGGTAAAATTGCCCCAATCCACAATTTGACACGTAAAACGGTTAAAGGTACATTATGGCCAAGAGAAGCCATTAAGGACTTTGAACAACTCAAATCTTCATTTTCTTCATCCTGATCCCAGCAGATCTGTCATATTAGAAGTGGATGCATCTGAAACAGGGGTGGGTGCTATACTGTCCCAGAGAGAAAGTTATGACAAACCCCTGCACCCATGAGGCTTTTTTTCTAAAAATCTATCTCCAGTGGAAAGAAATTATGACATAGGTAACAGAGAGCTATTGGTTATCATATTGGCACTTAAAGAGTTGAGACATCTAGTGGAAGGATCCAAAGAAACTAGATCTAAAAAAGGGGAGGCTAAAAGAATGTCATCCATAGAGGGTAGATGGTCTCTGTTTCTTTCTCAATTCAATTATATCATCACTTATAGGCCTGGTACATAAAGGCTGATGCATTATCTAGACAGTATGAGACAGAGGACGAACAGGAGCACCCCTTTTATTCCTCCTGAATGTATTTTGGCTTCCACTGTCCTTTCTTTGTCAACGCCTCTTCTAGGTGTCATAATCACGGCTCAACCTCAGGCACCTAGCAATAAACTCTCAGGTCTCCTGTTTGGAGCTAGTGCAAAATAAGACTACTAACTTCACTTCGAACATTACTAAAAAAAAACCTGTAAGATAAATGATTTTATTACATGAAATTCTAGTAATGTTATTTATTACTGCCCATGGGGCCTCCAATATGTAGACATGACCTCTAGAAGTCTAAAAACGTGAATATCAGAACATTGCTGAAACATAACAAAAGGATACTTAAATCACACTGTATCATAAAAAATTTTTTAGGCATCAAAAAAAATCCAAGATGTTTAAAATTGACTGGCATACAAAAATGTACTATGCCATGGCGTGGAGGTGATATGAGAAAAATTCTGGGAAAGAATGAGATGCAGTGGGGTTTTTAACTTGAGAACTTTGGTACCAGAAGGTTTAAAGGCTGATTTTCATCTTTTTAATGTTCTGTAGAATCTGTATTTAATATGTTTTTAATTGTTACTGTTTAGCAGATATGCCTAAAGGCTATGTTTCTTTTTATTATTTTTCTATCAATTGTTATATCTCTTGTCTAAGAAGGCTAATTTTATATTTTTTCATACTCCCCTCCTCCCCCCCTAATATGTCATATCGTTCATTCCTAAACCCTCGTTTTTAATATCTAATTATACAGGCTACACTGCCACACACACACAATATATTGCTTAGACCTAATAAAGTTAAATTTTATAAAAAATAAAATAAAAACAAAATTATTTTTTAGCCATGCAGTTGTGGTCATGAAATTAATGACGTAATTTTGGTGCCAAAATTAAGTGTTTTGAAGCCTATATAAACCCAGTTATGTCAGGTATCTGTTTTTACCACTTGAGAAAGGCCTAAGGGGAGAAACACGTTGTAGTTTTTATGCTGTTAAATAAAGTATTTTGGCTACCTCATTACCTGCCTTTAAGCCATATATTTTTAGTACTTATTATTATTTATTTTTATACTTTTACCTGCATCTGGACCCATTACCTACTGTGGACAACCAAAGAAATCCTTTGTGGGTATTATACCACCCAAGCTTGATGCATAGAGCTGTTAGTCTACTCACTCTATTGTAAGTTTATTTTTATTTACCTTATTGATACTTACCTAGCTATATAGAGAGCACTTTTGGCTGTTTTTTGGTTGTTTCATATGATCTACCTCATCGTTATCTAGTTGTGATTTGTAACAGAACTGTCTGTATATGGATTACATTTATTTTCACTCCATTCGTCTGTTTGTTCGGTTTATTTCCCTGCCCGTACAGTCCCTATGTGTTCCCCTGTTAAACTACCGAAAGCCGCACAAAGGCGCGACCACCGGGAAGCTGGCGTGTGCTTTCAATTCACCTTCCTGAAGCTAGCGTGTGCCGTCAATTGACCACCCAGTAGCTGTTGCAGTTACACCTACTCACCACACGGTGGCAGTGTTATGGAAGCTCCCCGGACGGCCAGCGGTGCTCAGCCCGGAATCAGTGCACTAAAAGCGGACATTTTTACGTGCAAGCACCGCTGAGCAGTGGTGTATCCTGGTTTTGTGCTGCCCTAGGCAGGACAAAACTCAGACGTCCCCCAATCCCCCCCACGCGCGCGACCGCCACCCATCCCTTCCCCCGCCCCGCCTTCTAAATACACACACACACACATATTCACTGACAGATACACATACACTAGCTAACAGAAACACACACTCACTCACGAGCAGACACAAACTAGCAGACACACACACTCACTGACACACTCATAGGCAAACATACACACACAGTCAGACACACACAAACAAACACACTCACTCACAGACACACACTCACAGGCAAGCACACACTCACTAACAGACACTCACTAGCAGACACACACTCACAGGCAAACACACTCACACTCACAGTCAGTCAGACACACACACACTCACAGTCAGACACACACACTCACTAACAGACACACACACTAACAGACACACACACGCTCACTAACAGACACACACACACTAACAGACACACTCACACACACTAACAAACACACACACACTAACAGACACACTCACACACACTAACAGACACACACACTAACAGACATACACACACACTCACTCACATTAACACTTTTTTTTTTAAACCCCTCTCCCCCCGCCTCCTTACCTTTGGGAGTGCTGGGGGGGGTAAGGGGTTCTCTATCTCCCTGGGGGTCCAGTGGCTGCTGGGCTGTCGGGGGGTGCTGCGCAGGCGGGCAGCTGGTGAGGGAGCTCTTCCTCTGAGTGGTCTGCTCAGCTCCCTCGTGCGCCTCAGAGTGAGGCTGGGAGCCGGGTTGATGACGCCATATTCTGGCTCCCAGCCTCAATCTGCGGCGTGCGAGGGAGCTGAGCAGACCGCTCAGAGGAAGAGCTCCCTCGACAGCCGCCTTCCTGCCCGGCATGTCAGTTAGCCGCGAGGCTAACAAGACATTTGCCCTGGGCATTTGGGGAGCGGCTTTTTTTGCCGCCCCCTGGAAAATGCCACCCAAGGCAAATGCCTTGTTTGCCTCGCAGCTAAAATGCCCCTGCCGCTGAGCCTCCAACCTTCTCTGATTTGCGTACCAGTTATTTAACCAAAGTAGAGAGCAAGCAGAAGAAAAGTAGTGTAACGGACCGTTTTGCACACAAGGGGTAAAAACCGTTTAGGCGATCGGCCCCCTTTCCAGAGATGCAGGCACAGCTACTGCAGAACACCAAAACTCACGAACTGGATACAAAATAGCACTCCAACTCCCGAACTGGAACCTCCCAAATAGCTGCTAGCAGACGAACAGGAAAAGCAGACGAACAGCTTACACTCCTGGCAATCAGTCTCTAACAGCATACAGTGAATCCCCCCAAGAACGAGACAAGGCTCCGTGTTGAGGGTCAAGCAGTGGTCTGAGGTGCTGGCACACCCAGCCTGGTTTTTATTACAGTGTTTCAAATACAGGACCACCCACAGGGAGGGATAAAACAACCAATCATATCACAGTTACATCCCACATATTCCCTCCCCTTATCCTGAGAGGAAACTCAATTATACAAACAGTTAAAACATACTTTCTACCCAACTTTCATAACTCCAAAACCATACATCACATTCACATAAAATTACATATTCTCAATCAATCCATTCAGGGGAACAACATATTCAAAAATGGCACAAATCAGACAAGGGGTTCAACAGTTAGTAAAAAGTCCTTTGTGACTAAATGAAGCATGGCTTTCTGGCCCAAACCAGTTTCAGAGTCTTCTATCCTGGAGATAAGTAATTGAATTATCTCCCAGGACAGACACAAGACTCCATTAAGCACATGGTTGCAAAAAGACACAAAGCACTTTAAAATACATAAAGTCACATTTATACATAAAACACAGACATTTCACATATCCCCAGATAGCTCAGGTCTGAGCGCACATTATTAAGTGAATGGCGCTCGGACCACACAAATACAGTTTAATCACCATGGAGCCAAAGTCTTTACAGTCAGTTTCATACGAATGGGCTCCATGGGATTCCCATCTGGGGTATAACACATTCAAACAAATCTACTGAAACCCAGGCAGAAAAGCACAAATACAGCTTTTCTGCAGGCAAAAATAAAGTCTTTTAAAAGGGGGCCATAGTCCAAAGGCAGCAGGCGAGCAACCAGGCTTCTCCAATGCAATGTGGCGAGATTGGTCTCGTCACAAGTAGGAATAATTAAATTATCCTAATAGAGTGAGTTTCCTTCTCTCAAGAGAGAAATAGAATGGGAAGAAAAAAATAACTAATTTCCAATTTCCCAAGATTATAAAACTAAGCTTTTAATATGAAACTAAATAAAAAAAAGGAAATTACGGTTGGTAAGGTAACCCACCGAACTTAATGTGTTAAAAACGGCAGCTATAGGCTACAATGCTGTACATTAAATGTACTATTGCCAACAGTTATGTGCTCCTAACAGTAATGTAGTTGGTTTAACTGTATGATTTAAATGCTGTGGATGCTCCAAACTGTTAAATCAACTAAACAATACTTGCTGAATTTTGTTGGAGAATATTTTTGCTGTACAGCAGTGTACCAAGTGTTTAATTCACAACCTAAGCTTTCTTTGCTAAAAGTTATAGTTACTTTAGTGACCAAATCAATGTACCTTTGGCTAAACTCTTGAAGGTAGGAAAGGATTTCTATGCTGAGTAGCCTATAAACAAGCTTTTAAATCTCCTATGGTTAGAGCAATATGTCACTGAAACAGTAAATGGTGATGATAGTGTTAAAAGCTGAGCGTGGTTAATGCACAAACTGACAGACCATAGTTGCTACACTGTTGAAAGATATATGGTAGCAATAAAGTGTCAAAGTGAGTTCTTGAGATTATTACAAATCCCCAGAGTTTTGTTCTTTAAACCCTGCAGATTGTGATCTATTTATCTGTTAGTAAGAACATGCAGAACAAATACCTAAACCCTGAATAGAGTTGCTACAGCTGAATGTCAGAGTCAGCTATCGGGAGGGTAAGCATCTTGCAGGATAAGTTAACGCTCTCAAGCTTAGGTGGATAAGTATAATCTTGCCTGTAATTGTAATTACTGTTTCAATGAAAATATTCTCCAACAAAATGCAGTAAGTATTGTTTAGTTGATTTAACAGTTTGGAGTATCCACAGCATTTAAATCAATAGTACTGTGACGAGACCAATCTCGCCACATTGCATTGGAGAAGCCTGGTTGCTCGCCTGCTGCCTTTGGACCATGGCCCCCTTTTAAAAGACTTTATTTTGCCTGCAGAAAAGCTGTATTCGTGCTTTTCTGACGGTTGTTCGGTAGTTTCAATCTACCGAACAACCGCACGAATGAATAGACCACCTGGGAGCTGGAGTGTGCCGGCAATTAACCTCCCTGAAGCTGTGGTTAACCGCAGCTTAATTGATGAATGCTGGGTGGCCGCCATTCGTATCCCGAACACGAGGTCGCGGCCATTTTAAAACATACGAATGCACAGCGGTGTTCGCCTCTATTTTCATGGAACTAAAATCGGACACAGTTTTGCGCGAACACCGCTGGAGCCGCCGACCTCCCTTCTTGGCCCGGTGTTCGGTATTTTTGTTCGAATGTATTATACCCCAGATAGGAATCCCATGGAGCCCATTCGTATGAAACTGACTGTGTAAAGACTTTAGCTCCATGGCGATTAAACTGTATTCATGCGGTCTGAGTGCCATTCACCTAATAATGTGCACTCAGACCTGAGCTATCTGGGGATATGTTACATGTCTGTGTTTTATGTAGTAAATGTTACTTTATGTATTTTAAAGTATAATACTGGTTTTGTGTCCCCACATGTGTAATGGAGTTTTGCCTTTGTCTTGGGAGATAATTGAGTTACTTCCCAATTGTCTCCAAAGTCAGAGGGGAGGAAGCCAGGATGCATTGTGGGAAATACTGTGACTGTGTGTCCTATTTGTCTGCTTGTCTGTCCCTTGTCACAGTCTCCCATTTGGTCCCCTAGGGGAGTGTCCACCAGGTGGGAGACCTGCATAAATACTGGGCAGGTAGCCCTCATTAAGCAGACCACTGCTTGACCCTCAACACGGAGCTTTGTCTCGTCTTTGGGGGATTTACTGTATGCTGCTAAGGACTGATTGCCAGGAGTGTAAGCCGCTTGGGAGCTTTTCCTGTTCGTCTGGTAGCAGCAATTCGTATGGTTCCTGTTCGTGTATTTGGAGTGCTACCTTATTCCCTTGTATGCCGTTCGGGAGTTTGGAGCATTCACTTGTATTCAGTTCGTGAGTTTTGGTGATTCTACAGTAGCTGTGCCTGTCTCTGAAAGGGGATTATCGTCTAAGCAGTTTTTTTCCCTTTTGTGCAAAACGGTCCGTTACAATTGGTGGCAAGCGGCGGGATCGTTCCCACAGACTACAGGACAGCTACAGGCGACACCATTCCGTGGATTTTTACAATTTGAGGGCAACGCATGTCCCAGTGCAGCGACCCTGACAGCACCGAGATGGAATCAGCAGTGGAGTATGACGAGGGTGCCATGGATGACCGAGATGCAGTCCGTAAAGGCATCTGGTACCAGGCACTGGGTATTGTGGAGTACCAGCGGGGCAAGAGACTCCCCAAGGAAGACCAGCGACTGCAGAAGCGAGTAGCCCTGCGGATGCCCTTTCTGGGAGAGCAGCCCCTGGATGAATGGGTGAGGAAATTGGAACACCAGGAGTTGTGGCTAGAAGATGCCTACCAGGCGCTCTGGTGGTATGGGGCACAGTACCTGCCCTGGACAGCCGAGCATGACAAGCCAGAGGGAGAGGAGTTTGATGGTCCTGGCTTGTTATGGGAGTCGTTTTCAGAGCTCGAATTTGGGAGCCCTACACAAGCCTGGTTCAGTGATCTCTTGGAGTGGAGGGAGAGCAGGTATGACTGGGACGACACTCACAAAATTGAGCAAGACCTGGTCCACCTGGTGACCCGGGAGATGGAGCTAGAACAGGGCTACCAGCAGCTGTTCCAATACAGTGAGAAGGCACAGCAGGAGAGCAGCATGACAGACCCAGAGCCAGACCCATTCAGAGGGGACGAGATGGTACAGTTTTACTGGGAAGAACCCCAGGTGGCCGATGGAGATGGGACCGAGGTCTCTCCACCGGTCCTGCAGGGAATTGGGAGCCCAGTCTCCATTCCCCAGCG
>OW240912.1:158213914-158230279 GCA_933207985.1 Pelobates cultripes
TGCGTACAAAGTAGCACTCCCGAACTGGAACCTCATGAATAGTTACTAGCAGACGAACAGGAAAAGCACCCAAGCGGCTTACACTCCTAGCAATCAGTCTCTATCAACATAAAGTAAATCTCCCCAAATACGAGACAGAGCTCCGTGTTGGGGGTCAAGCAGTGGTCTGGTTTATTGAGGGCTATCTGCCCAGTATTTATGCAGGTCTCCCAGCTGGTGGACACTCCCCTAGGGGACCAAATGGGAGACTGTGACAAAGGACAGACATGAACCAATGACAGACACACAGAGGTAAAACATCCCCACAATGCATCCTAATTTCCCTCCCTCTGTCCTGGAGATAATTGGGAAGTAATCCAATTATCTCCCAGGACAGAGGCAAAACTCAATTAACCACATGGCAGTAAAAGACATAAAAATGTATAAAGTTCCAACTGTTGCACAAAACATATACATTCTACCTATCCCCAGATAGCTTATGTTAAGACACCTCCAGTGTCTTTAGGCAAAACCGCCGTTTAGTAGACCTTCCCCGTCTGCAATAACAGTAACTCCGTTATGCAGGGGAAGCGGCAAACCAAATGCAGGGGAAGCGGCAATCTCCCGACCGGGATCCGTGAACGGCTCCAAACTCCCGAACGGCAATACACAAACTGCTGCTAGCCGCCGAACAACAATATCCACCAAGCGGCTTTCGTTTCCATCCAGCAGTCTCTAAACGTGAAGAAGAAATCCCCCCAATAACGAGACAGAAGCTCCGCATTGAGGGTCAAACAGGATCTGGCTTTACTGTGGGCTACCTGCCGTATTTATGCAGGTCTCCCACTTGGTGGACACTCCCCTAGGGGACCAAATGGGAGACTTAAATGACAGACAGATATGGGGACATTCCAGACACACAGTCACAGATTTTACCCACAGTGCATTATGATTCCCTCCCCTCTGCCCTGGAGATAATTACCAAGTAACTCAATTATCTCCCGGGCAGAGCCAGTCGCCATTTTAAATATAAAATCATAAAAGACATAAAAATGCATAACTTTAAAATAACCGAACATTTCCCATTTGTATCACATATCCCCAGATAGCCTGGATCTGAGTGCATATTATTAGCGAATAGCGCTCAGATCCCACACACATAGTTCAATCGCCATGGAGTCAAAGTTCTTACAGTCTTTCGGTATACGAATGACTCCATGGGAAGGCTATCTGGGTTAAGTCTTTTCGTATGCTCCAAACCTCCCGAACGGCTGGTATTCGTATGCTTTCGTGGAGACAGCCAGGCGTTCCGTTGTTTCAGCGGTGTTCGGCAGAAAAAGTGTCCGTTTTAGTTCCATAGAAATAGAGCCAAACACCGCTGGGCTTTCGCGTGGTTTAAAATGGCCGCTGCTTCGTGGTCGACAAACGAACGACGACCACCCTGAATTCGGTTTAATTGAGAAGTGTCTGCGGTTAACCACAACGTTCTAATTGGGATCAATAGGTTAACCAGCAGCACACTTCTCTCTTGGGTGGCCGTCCGTTCGGCAGGTTTGTTCGGGAAAAACAGTCATTCGAATGGCTGGGCTATAGAAAACAGCCATTCATACGAACAGGATAAAACAGACGAATACACCCCAAAGACAAGCAGACAGATGGTTCTGCCACAGCTTAGATCTGAGCACACATTATTACCGGATGGAGCTCAGATCACATACATACAGTTCATTTGCCATGGAACTAAAGTCTTTCCCATAGTTTTTCGTTACACGAATAGGCTCCATGGCATGGCTATCTGGGGTAATGCTGTTCATACGGTTAAACTACCGAATGAACAGTCATCCGGTTAAATGACCGAATGCAGAAGCAAGACATGGGTGCCATAGTCCGAGGGCAACAGGCGAGCAACCAGGCTTCTCCAATGCTTCGTGGCGAGGTTGGTTTCGCCACATAGTCCACCTCAGCACACCATAACTGCTGCTATAAACCGGTCTCTTGGTTTTCCAGTAATCCAAAGCAATTATTAGCAAGCAGTTTTTTTTTTGTTTGTTTTTTTAATATTCTGCTATTTCAGACGTGATGAGATATTGATTACATTTAAGATTGTAAGCCAACAGTTTAAATTAAAATCTGTTGCTTTGTTATAAAATGTTGGGGCCATTTGTCTGTTAAGGAGCGTTTTTCATCCAGTTATCTGTTGTCTGTTCCAGTTGACAGTTAATAAAGACCAGAAGCTGCTCCATCAGTTGGGATTTTCAGATGAGCAAGCTCTGACTGTGAAGACGCTGGGAGGAGGCACGCCAGCGGAAACCTCAGCCAGCAGTAGCAGTAGTGCCACGTTCAACTCCTCCTATGTTATGGAACAGGTAGGCACCAGGGTGGCGTGAATGTTCTTTTTGGTCAGTTGATCAGGTCTGTAAGAACAATAAAGTTTTTAATTGTGCAATTTGCAGGAAAAATCCCTCCCTGGTGTGGTGATGGCTCTGGTCTGCAATGTATTCGATATGTTGTACCAGCTTGCCAACCTGGAGGAACCAAGGTAAGGAACTGTGTTTTGCATGTAAGTTAAAGGACTTTGTTCTCTGTGACCAATAAAATATATTTCCATTTGATGGATGGTGTGAATGGTCGATCCCTCTCACAGCTTGGACTGCTGTCCTCATTTACTTTACTGTATGCCGGTCAAAATAGAGCTAAAAAAAAGAGGCTCCTGCTTAATATAAGACCCCTTCCATGTGCTTCCATGGCCCCCATTATCAGAGAGGCTTCTGCTTAATATAATACACTGACACTCCCACCCCCTCCGCACTGTGCTTCCATGGCCCCCGTTATCTGAGAGGCTTCTGCTTAATATAATACACTGACACTCCCACCCCCTCCGCACTGTGCTTCCATGGCCCCCGTTATCAGAGAGGCTTCTGCTTAATATAATACTGACACTCCCACCCCCTCCGCACTGTGTTTCCATGGCCCCCGTTATCATAGAGGCCTCTGCTTAATATAATACACTGACACCCCCACCCCCTCCGCACTGTGCTTCCATGGCCCCCGTTATCATAGAGGCTTCTGCTTAATATAATACACTGACACTCCCACCCCCTCCGCACTGTGCTTCCATGGCCCCCATTAGCAGAGAGGCTTCTGCTTAATATAATACACTGACACTCCCACCCCCTCTCCGCACTGTTCTTCCATGGCCCCCATTATCATAGAGGCTTCTGCTTAATATAATTGTGACGAGACCAATCTCGGCACATTGCATTGGAGAAGCCTGGTTCTCGCCTGCTGCCTTTGGACTATGGCCCCCTGTTAAAAGACATCTTTTTTTACCTGCAGAAAAGCTTCATCCGTGCTTTTCTGCCTGGGGTTCGGTAGATTTGTTTGAATGTGTTATACCCCAGATAGGAATCCCATGGAGCCCATTCGTATGAAACTGACTGTAAAGACTTTGGCTCCATGGAGATTAAACTGTATTTGTGTGGTCTGAGCGCCATTCGCTTAATAATGTGCGCTCAGACCTGAGCTATCTGGGGATATGTTACATGTCTGTGTTTTATGTAATAAATGTTACTTTATGTATTTTAAAGTATAATACTGGTTTTGTGTCCCCACATGTGTAATGGAGTTTTGCCTTTGTCTTGGGAGATAATTGAGTTACTTCTCAATTATCTCCCAGGGCAGAGGGGAGGAAGCCAGGATGCATTGTGGGAATATATTGTGACTGTGTGTCCTATTTGTCTGCTTGTCTGTCTTTTGTCACAGTCTCCCATTTGGTCCCCTAGGGGAGTGTCCACCAGGTGGGAGACCTGCATAAATACTGGGCAGGTAGCCCTCATTAAACAGACCACTGCTTGACCCTCAACACGGAGCCTTGTCTCGTCTTTGGGGGGATTTACTGTATGCTGCTAAGGACTGATTGCCAGGAGTGTAAGCCGCTTGGGAGCTTTTCCTGTTAGTCTGGTAGCAGCAATTCGTATGGTTCCTGTTCGTGTATTTGGAGTGCTACCTTATTCCCTTGTATGCCGTTTGGGAGTTTGGAGCATTCACTTGTATGCAGTTCGAGCGTTTGGAGCATTCACTTGTATGGCGTTCGGGAGTTTGGAGCATTCACTTGTATTCCGTTCGTGAGTTTTGGTGATTCTACAGTAGCTGTGCCTGTCTCTGAAAGGGGATTATTGTCTAAGCGTTTTTTTTTTTTCCTTTTGTGCAAAACGGTCCGTTACAATTGGTGGCAAGCGGCGGGATCGTTCCCACAGACTACAGGACAGCTACAGGCGACACCATTCCGTGGATTTTTACAATTTGAGGGCAACGCATGTCCCAGTGCAGCGACCCTGACAGCACCGAGATGGAATCAGCAGTGGAGTATGACGAGGGTGCCATGGATGACCGAGATGCAGTCCGTAAAGGCATCTGGTACCAGGCACTGGGTATTGTGGAGTACCAGCGGGGCAAGAGACTCCCCAAGGAAGACCAGCGACTGCAGAAGCGAGTAGCCCTGCGGATGCCCTTTCTGGGAGAGCAGCCCCTGGATGAATGGGTGAAGGAATTGGAGCTCCGAGTATGGCAGGAGATTTGGCTGGAAGATGCCTACCAGGCGCTCTGGTGGTATGGGGCACAGTACCTGCCCTGGGCAGCCGAGCATGACAAGCCAGAGGGAGAGGAGTTTGATGGTCCTGGCTTGTTATGGGAGTCATTTTCAGAGCTCGAATTTGGGAGCCCTACACAAGCCCGGTTCAGTGATCTCTTGGAGTGGAGGGAGAGCAGGTATGACTGGGACGACACTCACAAAATTGAGCAAGACCTGGTCCACCTGGTGACCCGGGAGATGGAGCTAGAACAGGGCTACCAGCAGCTGTTCCAATACAGTGAGAAGGCACAGCAGGAGAGCAGCATGACAGACCCAGAGCCAGACCCATTCAGAGGGGACGAGATGGTACAGTTTTACTGGGAAGAACCCCAGGTGGCCGATGGAGATGGGACCGAGGTCTCTCCACCGGTCCTGCAGGGAATTGGGAGCCCAGTCTCCATTCCCCAGCGGCAGTATGATGTTTAAAGTGCAGGGAGAGGAGAGCAGCCTTCTCCCTCCCCAGCGGCAGGCTGAGTTACAGGGGGCAGAGGTAGTTGTTCCTGCCCTCCAGCAGCAGAGTGATATGCCGGGAAGGCAGTGTAAAGTGCAGGGAGAGGAGAGCAGCGTCCTCCCTCCCCAGCAGCAGGCTGAGTTACAGAGGGCAGAGGTAGTTGTTCCTGCCCCCCAGCAGCAGAGTGATATGCCGGGAAGGCAGTGTGAAGTCCAGGGAGAGGAGAGCAGTGTCCTCCCTCCCCAGCGGCAGCGTGATTTTTTGGGAATTGGGAGCCCAGTCTCCATTCCCCAGCGGCAGTATGATGTTTTGGGAATTGGGAGCCCAGTCTCCATTCCCCAGCGGCAGCGCAGATTATTGGGAATTGGGAGCCCCGTCTCCATTCCCCAGCGGCAGAGTGTCCTACCGGGAATAGAGAGCCCAGTCTCCTTTTCCCAGCAGCAGGACTCTGTATTGGGAGCAGAGACAGTCGGTCTCCCTCCCCCGCAGCTGGAAGTATGTATGGGAGAGGAGCTTGTTACCCCCTCTCCCCAGCGGCAGCTTAATTTACCCGGGGGAGACAGTAAGCCCCACAACTGTGCAGATGGGACCGTAGTCTCTACACTGCCAGCACAGGGGGTAGGGACGGTCGGTTCTGCCCCCCAGCGACAGGGCTGTTTAGCCAAAGGGGAGACAGTCGGTCTCCCCCTCCAGCAGCAGAGATGGGTAACCAAAGGGGAGACAGTCAGTCTCCAGCAGCAGAGCGGTGTATTTAAAGGGGAGACAGTCTGGTCTCTGCCCACGCAGCACCCCACCAAGTCAGCGTACCCGTACCCAGCACAGCCGTGGTGAGGCACCTGGACATGGACAAGCTTCTTCTCTACCCAGGTGCAGTAACCATTTATTGTGGGTGGGCTGTGCTGTTGATTATGTTTTGTGGGTGGGCTGCTGGACTAACAAGGGCACTGACCGGCAGGAGGTCAGATACCGTTAGTCTGTTTGGAAAAGGGGAGAGATGTGACGAGACCAATCTCGCCACATTGCATTGGAGAAGCCTGGTTGCTTTCGCCTGCTGCGCTGGATATGGCCCCTTTTAAAAGACTTTTATTTTTACTTTGCAGAAAGCTGTATTAGATGCTTTTCTGGCGGTTGTCCGTGATTTCAATCTACCGAACAACCGTACGAATGACTGGACCACCTGGGAGCTGGAGTGTGCCGGCAATTAACCTCCCTGAAGCTACGGTTAACCGCAGCTTAATTGATGAACGCTGGGTGGCCGCCGTTCGTATCCCGAACACGAGGTCGCGGCCATTTTAAACCATACGAATGAACAGCGGTGTTCGCCTCTATTTTCATGGAACTAAATCGGACACAGTTTTGCGCGAACACCGCTGAAGCCGCCGACCTCCCTTCTTGTTCGGTGAAAGCACACGAATGACCCGGTGTTCGGTATTTTTGTGTGAATGTCTTATACCCCCGATAGGAATCCCATGGAGCCCATTCGTATGAAACTGACTGTAAAGACTTTGGCTCCATGGCGATTGAACTGTATTCGTGTAGTCTGAGTGCCATTCACCCAATAATGTGCACTCAGACCTGAGCTATCTGGGGATGTGTTACATGCCTGTGTTTAATGTAGTAAATGTTACTTTATGTATTTTTCAGAAGTATAATACTGGTTTTATTATTACATGTAATGGAGTTTGCCTTTGTCTTGGGAGATAGTGAGTTTACTTCCCAATTATCTCCCAAGGCCTTGAGGAAGCAAGGTTATTGTGGGAAATACTGTGACTGTGTGTCTATTTGTCTGCTTGTCTGTCCCTTGTCACAGTCTCCATTTGGTCCCCCTAGGGGAGTGTCCACCAGGTGGGGAGACCTGCATAAATATACTGGGCAGGTAGCCCTCATTAAACGAACCTGCTTGACCCTCAACCGCGGGCCTTGTGCATAGAGTCTTTGAGGGGTTTACTGTATGCTGCTGAGGGTTCGTTGCCGGGGTATGGCAGCTTGGGAGCTTTCCTGTTGTCTGGTGGCGGCAATTCATATAGTTCCTATTCGTGTATTTGGAGTGCTACCTTATTCCCTTGTATGCCCGTTCGGGGAGTTTGGAGCATTCACTTGTATTCAGTTCGTGAGTTTTGGTGATTCTACAGTAGCTGTGCCTGTCTCTGAAAGGGGATTATCGTCTAAGCAGTTTTTTTCCCTTTTGTGCAAAACGGTCCGTTACAATTGGTGGCAAGCGGCGGGATCGTTCCCACAGACTACAGGACAGCTACAGGCGACACCATTCCGTGGATTTTTACAATTTGAGGGCAACGCATGTCCCAGTGCAGCGACCCTGACAGCACCGAGATGGAATCAGCAGTGGAGTATGACGAGGGTGCCATGGATGACCGAGATGCAGTCCGTAAAGGCATCTGGTACCAGGCACTGGGTATTGTGGAGTACCAGCGGGGCAAGAGACTCCCCAAGGAAGACCAGCGACTGCAGAAGCGAGTAGCCCTGCGGATGCCCTTTCTGGGAGAGCAGCCCCTGGATGAATGGGTGAAGGAATTGGAGCTCCGAGTATGGCAGGAGATTTGGCTGGAAGATGCCTACCAGGCGCTCTGGTGGTATGGGGCACAGTACCTGCCCTGGACAGCCGAGCATGACAAGCCAGAGGGAGAGGAGTTGGATGGTCCTGGCTTGTTATGGGAGGCTTTTTCAGAGCCTGAATTTGGGAGCCCTACACAAGCCCGGTTCAGTGATCTCTTGGAGTGGAGGGAGAGCAGGTATGACTGGGACGACACTCACAAAATTGAGCAAGACCTGGTCCACCTGGTGACCCGGGAGATGGAGCTAGAACAGGGCTACCAGCAGCTGTTCCAATACAGTGAGAAGGCACAGCAGGAGAGCAGCATGACAGACCCAGAGCCAGACCCATTCAGAGGGGACGAGATGGTACAGTTTTACTGGGAAGAACCCCAGGTGGCCGATGGAGATGGGACCGAGGTCTCTCCACCGGTCCTGCAGGGAATTGGGAGCCCAGTCTCCATTCCCCAGCGGCAGTATGATGTTTAAAGTGCAGGGAGAGGAGAGCAGCCTTCTCCCTCCCCAGCGGCAGGCTGAGTTACAGGGGGCAGAGGTAGTTGTTCCTGCCCTCCAGCAGCAGAGTGATATGCCGGGAAGGCAGTGTAAAGTGCAGGGAGAGGAGAGCAGCGTCCTCCCTCCCCAGCAGCAGGCTGAGTTACAGAGGGCAGAGGTAGTTGTTCCTGCCCCCCAGCAGCAGAGTGATATGCCGGGAAGGCAGTGTGAAGTCCAGGGAGAGGAGAGCAGTGTCCTCCCTCCCCAGCGGCAGCGTGATTTTTTGGGAATTGGGAGCCCAGTCTCCATTCCCCAGCGACAGTATGATGCTTTGGGAATTGGGAGCCCAGTCTCCATTCCCCAGCGGCAGCACAGATCATTGGGAATTGGGAGCCCCGTCTCCATTCCCCAGCGGCAGAGTGTCCTACCGGGAATAGAGAGCCCAGTCTCCTTTCCCCAGCAGCAGGACTCTGTATTGGGAGCAGAGACAGTCGGTCTCCCTCCCCCGCGGCTGGAAGTATGTATGGGAGAGGAGCTTGTTACCCCCTTTCCCCAGCGGCAGCTTAATGTACCAGGGGGAGACAGTAAGCCCCACAACTGTGCAGATGGGACGTAGTCTCTACACTGCCAGCACAGGGGGTAGGGACGGTCGGTTCTGCCCCCCAGCGACAGGGCTGTTTAGCCAAAGGGGAGACAGTCGGTCTCCCCCTCCAGCAGCAGAGATGGGTAACCAAAGGGGAGACAGTCAGTCTCCAGCAGCAGAGCGGTGTATTTAAAGGGGAGACAGTCTGGTCTCTGCCCACGCAGCACCCCACCAAGTCAGCGTACCCGTACCCAGCACAGCCGTGGTGAGGCACCTGGACATGGACAAGCTTCTTCTCTACCCAGGTGCAGTAACCATTTATTGTGGGTGGGCTGTGCTGTTGATTATGTTTTGTGGGTGGGCTGCTGGACTAACAAGGGCACTGACCGGCAGGAGGTCAGATACCTTGTTAGTCTGTTTGGAAAAGGGGAGAGATGTGACGAGACCAATCTCGCCACATTACATTGGAGAAGCCTGGTTGCTCGCCTGCTGCCTTTGGACTATGGCCCCCTTTTAAAAGACTTTATTTTGCCTGCAGAAAAGCTGTATTCGTGCTTTTCTGCCGGTTGTTCGGTAGATTCAATCTACCGAACAACCACACGAATGAATAGACCACCTGGGAGCTGGAGTGTGCCGCAATTAACCTCCCTGAAGCTGCGGTTAACCGCAGCTTAATTGACGAATGCTGGGTGGCCGCCATTCGTATCCCGAACACGAGGTCGCGGCCATTTTAAAACATACGAATGCACAGCGGTGTTCGCCTCTATTTTCATGGAACTAAAATCGGACACCGTTTTGCGGTAAATTGGTCTTTCAGCCACATTTACTAATACTAAGTAAAGATTACTTAGTATTAGTAAATGATCTGCCCCTACTCGCTATACCGCGAGTAGGGGCATGTCTAGTAAACAGTGAGCAGCCTGTCCAAAAAAATAAAAACCTATTGGCCCCCATTCCTAAATGACGGGTGGGGGCCCTAAAGTAAAATAAGGGAGGAGACCTATTGTTCGACGGGTATGATGGTTTTTATTTGGCCTTTTTTGGGGCTGAAAAATGAAGATTTTAGAAAAAAGAAGACGTTGAATGGTAAGTTTAATTTTACTTTACAGGTTAGTAATTTTATTCCCCACTCACTATTTTTTAGGGTGAGGGGGGTAGGTAGGGGACTTTTTATTTGGGTGGGGGGGGTGGGTGACTAGGGGCTTGGGGACCCTTAGTTACCTTTGATGGGGGGGGAATTTGACATAGGGCCGCCCAGGGGTGGGGGCCGGGGGGGGAGGGCACTAGGTTCCCCCCCTCATTATCATTATGGCCCCCACCCGCCGCCCAGTGGTGGGGGCCGGAGGGGGAAGACAGTAGGTGTAGAATATTGCATATTCTATGTTTCTATTGATTATATATATGGATGTGTGGATTGACATAAGTAACAGATGGTATAAGTCACAAGGCTTTCTTTGTCCGAGAGCTCTGGAATGTGGATTCGGGGGTCTTGTCCTTATATGGCTAGAGTTAAATGCTGACGTCAGTATTGGCACATCTTTATAGTAACAGAGGGACACGAGGTCGCTCTCTCTTGGCTTGGCTCTTGGCTCTGTACAACGATGTAACTCTCCCATCAGAAGTACAGTAATTACCATCTGCTGTTGAATGTCCATTATCCTGTAACATCATTTATTATGTTATAATAATGTAGCTGTAACTAAGAATAAACCTGAAGAAACCGTAAGTCAGATTGCGTATTAATACTTTTCAATAATATAGACATATATTATTGTGGCGAGCATTTGGCCCAAGACCATATATACAAAAGACGTATATATATATCAATCAACTTAAGACAAGAAGAAATTAAGAAGATTCAACATTAACACCATTCAAATTAGACTTTACATTGGCCAGCCAGCCAGTCTTCTATTCAAGTTTTGTTCCCACTTCAAGGGGGGAGAGAGAAGAATCGAGTTACAAAGCTATTTTGGAACTGGGAAAACAAACTTGAAGAGAAAAAAAGAATCTAAACTGACTATCATAGAAGAACTGTGGTTTGTATGAAAAAGATTTTCAAATCACAAAGACTGTACTAGACTATTTTCTACAACTGAGACAAAAAGCACAAGATACAACGTGAATTCTAAAAGCAAGCACGTGGCAGAGATTGGCAAAAGTGATGTCGCGAACACGAAATTTTCGGTTCACGAACGGCGAACGCGAACTTCTGCAAATGTTCGCGAACCGGCGAACCAGGCGAACCGCCATAGACTTCAATGGGCAGGCGAATTTTAAAACACACAGGGACTCTTTCTGGCCACAATAGTGATGGAAAAGTTGTTTCAAGGGGACTAACACCTGGACTGTGGCATGCCGGAGGGGGAACCATGGCAAAACTCCCATGGAAAATTACACAGTTGATGCAGAGTCTGGTCTTAATCCATAAAGGGCAGAAATCACCTAACATTCCTAAATCACAATGGATATGGATTGATACCTGACATATGACATATTGACACAGAGCAGTATAGAGACTGTTCTCCTACATAGGGTCACTTGGCAGATATGGATTGACACCTGTCCTCAGAGATCATGATACACACTGACACAGAGCAGAATAGAGACTGTTTCCCCTACATAGGGTCACTTGGCAGATATGGATTGACACCTGTCCTCAGAGCCCCTGATACACACTGACACAGAGCAGGATAGAGACTGTTCCTCCTACATAGGGTCACTTGGCAGATATGGATTGACACCTGTCCTCAGAGACCATGATACACACTGACACAGAGCAGTATAGAGACTGTTCCCCCTATATAGGGTCACTTGGCAGATATGGATTGACACCTGTCCTCAGAGCCCCTGATACACACTGACACAGAGCAGAATAGGGACTGTTCCCCCTACATAGGGTCACTCTGGCAGATGGATTGACACCTGTCCCTCAGAGCCCCTGATACACACCCGGACACAGAGAGCAGAAAAAGAGACTGGGCTGTTCCTCCTACATAGGGTCACTCTGGCAGATATGGATTGACACCTGTCCCTCAGAGACCATGATACACACTGACACAAAGCAGAATAGGGACTGTTCCCCCTACATAGGGTCACTTGACAGATATGGATTGACACCTGTCCACAGAGACCATGAAACACACTGACACAGAGCAGAATAGACTGTTCCCCTACATAGGGTCACTTGGCAGATATGGATTGACACCTGTCCTCAGAGACCATGATACACACTGACAGAGAGCAGAATAGAGACTGTTCCCCCTACATAGGGTCACTTGGCAGATATGGATTGACACCCGTCCTCAGAGCCCCTGATACACACTGACACAGAGCAGAATAGAGACTGTTCCTCCTACATAGGGTCACTTGGCAGATATGGATTGACACCTGTCCTCAGAGACCATGATACACAGTGACACAGAACAGAATAGAGACTGTTCTCCCTACATAGGGTTACTTGGCAGATATGGATTGACACCTGTCCTCAGAGACCATGATACACACTGACACAGACCAGAATAGAGACTGTTCCTCCTACATAGGGTCACTTGGCAGATATGGATTGACACCTGTCCTCAGAGACCATGATACACACTGACACAGAGCAGAATAGAGACTGTTCTCCAACATAGGGTCACTTGGCAGATATGGATTGACACCTGTCCTCAGGGACCATGACACACACTGACACAGAGCAGAAAAGAGACTGTTCCCCCTACATAGGGTCACTTGGCAGATATGGATTGACACCTGTCCTCGGAGCCCCTGATACACACTGACACTGAGCAGAATAGAGACTGTTCCCCCTACATAGGGTCATTTGGCAGATATGGATTGACACCTGTCCTCAGAGACCATGATACACACTGACACAGAGCAGAATAGAGACTGTTTCCCCTACATAGGGTCACTTGGCAGATATGGATTGACACCTTTCATCAGGGACCATGATACACACTGACACAGAGCAGAATATAGACTGTTCCCCCTACATAGGGTCACTTGGCAGATATGGATTGACACCTGTCCTCAGAGCCCCTGATACACACTGACACAGAGCAGAATAGAGACTGTTCCTCCTACATAGGGTCACTTGGCAGATAAGGATTGACACCTGTCCTCAGAGACGATGATACACACTGACACAGAGCAGAATAGAGACTGTTCTCCTACATAGGGTCACTTGGCAGATATGGATTGACACCTGTCCTCAGAGACCATGATACACACCGACACAGAGCAGAATAGAGACTGTTCCTCCTACATAGGGTCACTTGGCAGATATGGATTGACACCTGTCCTCAGAGACCATGATACACACTGACACAGAACAGAATAGGGACTGTTCCCCCTACATAGGTCACTTGGCAGATATGGATTGACACCTGTCCTCAGAGCCCCTGATACACACTGACACAGAGCAGAATAGAGACTGTTCTCCTACATAGGGTCACTTGGCAGATATGGATTGACACCTATCCTAAGGATCCCTGATACACACTGACACAGAGCAGAATAGGGAATATTCACTAAATGCCAAACATTGTTATACAGGGGAATATTCAGTAAGGATAATATAAGGATAAGGGGGGACCTACTGTCAACCCCCCCCCCGGCCCCCACCCCTGCACGGTGGGTGGGGGCCATAAATCTCAATGGGGGGAACCTACTGTCCTCCCACCCGCCCCCACCTGTGAGCGGTGGGTGGGGGCCATAAAAATAATGAGGGGGGGACCTACTGTATGATGTTGTATCGATCAGGTAGTGTAAGGGTTACACCCGCTTCACAGTGACAGACCAAACTCCCCATTTAACGCACCGCAAACAACCGCAAACAGTCCATTTGCACAACCGCAAACTCCCCATTTGCACAAGGTTGGATACCAAGCTAGCTATGTCCCGTTCCTTGTCCTCACTGATGTCATTGAAGGTCTCTTCCTCCACCCAGCCACGTACAACACCAAGGGTCCCCGAAAGGTGACAACAAGCCCCTGGGACGCCTGCTGTGTTTGGTCTTCCACCTCCTCAAAGCCACCTTCCTCCTCTGACTCCTCTTCTTCAGACTCCTCTCTCTGCGTTGCCTCTCTCTGCATTATTATAAGGTGTGTTAAGTAGTATTATTCCTATCAGTTTAATCCCTGTTACGTCCCCTATCAGGGGACGTGTATATGGTATCGATTTTAGGAACCGGGAGATGGAAAAAGATGCTTGGTCGGTCCTCCTACTTCAAATTTGGGGCACTGCGCGTGCAATCTAATGTGCCACCAGATAGGAGTGGTGTGTTTAGTACTATTTTTATCAGTTTAATCCCTGTTACGTCCCCTATCCGTTGATGTGGAGCAAGACGCAGCAGAAGAGGACTCAGCCGAGGAGGTTATGGAAGAGGATGGAGTAGGAGGAGTAGAGGAGGTGGCAGCAGGCCTGCCTGCAAGTCGTGGCGGTGTCACCAACTCCTCTGCAGAGCCACGCATTCCATGCTTGGCAGCCGTCAGCAGGTTTACCCAATGCGCAGTGTAGGTGTGGCTTGCCTCTGCCTGTCATTTTTTTTTCGATCAGTGGTACTATGCGTGCAAGCTACTGTGACACCAGATATGAGTGGCACTGTGAACTGGCAGAGGTTGGCAGAGTACACGCTGTAGGGCTGACACACCCGCTTGAAGACAACTAACTGCTATTCAATCTATAATAGTGAAAAAAGTTTTTTGTTTTTAAATGCACGCTATTGTGACACCAGTGAGTGAGTGGTGGCACTGGGCAAATGGGCACAGTATACGCTGCGAGCCTGACACACAGACGCTTGCAGACAACTAACTGCTATTCAATCTATAACAGTGAAAAAAGTTTTTTGGTTTTTAAATGCACGCTTTTGTGACACCAGTTAAGAGTGGCACTGTGAACTGGCAGAGTACACGCTGTAGGGCTGACACACCTGCTTTGAGACAACTAACTGCTATTCAATCTATAACAGTGAAAAAAGTTTTTTGTTTTTAAATGCAAGCTATTGTGATACCAGTGAGTGAGTGTTGGCACTGGGCACAGTATCCACTGTGAGCCTGACACACCCCCTTTAAGGACACTGACTGCTATTCAATCTATAACAGTGAAAAAAGTTTTTTGTTTTTAAATGCAAGCTATTGTGACACCAGATATGAGTGGCACTGTGAACTGGCAGAGTACACGTTGTAGGCCTGACACACCCGCTTGAGACAACTAACTGCTATTCAATCTATAACAGTGAAAAAAGTTTTTGGGTTTTTAAATGCACGCTATTGTGACACCAGATAAGAGTGGCACTGTGAACTGGCAGAGTACACGCTGTAGGGCTGACACACCCGCTTTGAGACAACTAACTGCTATTCAATCTATAACAGTGAAAAAAATGTTTTGTTTTTAAATGCAAGTTATTGTGACACCAGTGAGTGAGTGGTGGCACTGGGCACAGTATTCACTGTGATCCTGACACAGAAGCTGGCAGACAACTAACTTCTATTCAATCTATTATAGTGAAAACATTTTTTATTTTTTTTAAATGCAAGCTATTGTGACACCAGTGAGTGAGTGGTGGCACTGGGCACAGTATCCACTGTAAGCCTGGCACAGAAGCTGGCAGACAACTAACTGCAATTACATT
The DNA here is from genome assembly GCA_933207985.1 of Pelobates cultripes. Lineage (NCBI taxonomy): Eukaryota > Metazoa > Chordata > Amphibia > Anura > Pelobatidae > Pelobates > Pelobates cultripes. Next base: position 158,229,234 of record OW240912.1, read on the forward strand.
ACACAGAAAAGAAAAAGCAGACTGATGTTCTAGCCCTAAAAAGGACTTACAGCAGAGATCAGATGAGTCCTTCAGGACTGAAGTGGACACTGTATACCCTAACCTAGCTATGCATTTCCCTATCTAATCAACAGCAGTTACACTTTCCCTCCTCTCACTAAGCATGCAGCTTGAGAATGAATGTAAAATGGATGCTGTCCAGTAGGTGGGAGGGTCTGCTAGGGAGGGTGTGCTGCTAATTGGCTGGAATGTGTCTACTGACTGTGAGGTACAGGGTCAAAGTTTACTCAATGATGACGAATAGGGGGCGGATCGAACCGTGCATATGTTCGCCTGCCGTGGCGAACGCGAACATGCTATATTCGCCAGGAACTATTCACCAGCGAACCGTTCGGTGCATCACTAATTGGCAAGCGTCCAGAATCAAGCAAAGAATTGCACGGATGTGTGGATGAAGCAACGAAATAGACAGAGATAACTGATCTGGTGAGTAACATGGAATTCATAAATGATATGGCAGAAAAAAGTAAATTGCAGTTTGCATTTAATAGCAGCTATTCAGATGCTGTGTTGTGGCAATCTTTATACACACAATGTGAAATTGCCAATAGTGAAATTGACAAGAAATTGTTTGTTAATAAGAAAAACAAAAGATCAGAAATGTTATGAAACTAGTCTGTACTTACAATGCATTGATTTGTAAACGAGATGCAGGTCAAGAAAATTTAGAATCAGCAGATAAAGAAATAGATCTGAATATGTTAACAGAAGACAAATCAGATTTAAATGAACAGTGTAACAATGTAACAGAGAGCACATGCTCTCAATGTAACTTTGAGAGATTGTCAGAAACAGTCTGTGAACTAGAGGATAGAGTTGAATTAACCCCTTAAGGACCAAACTTCTGGAATAAAAGGGAATCATGACATGTCACACATGTCATGTGTCCTTAAGGGGTTAAGAAATGATCTTATTTGCCAGCTTAGAAATGAAGTTAAGCACGTGTGTGTTAATACAAGAAAAATACAGGCACAGAAAATAATCCC
>OW240912.1:158234190-158266055 GCA_933207985.1 Pelobates cultripes
AAAGTTTGATAAATTAAAATGTTCAGAAATATTTTAATATAAAGGAAATTTAAAGATTATACATCACATGGCATAACTGTAATGACCACTAGATGGTAGATCTCATGAGAAGAAATTAGTATGTTTTGTGTAGTCAATATAATTCAATGTTAAACTGTATAATAATAATGAGATATAAACATTGTAAGCCATTGTATTGATGCTGCACATGTTTTTTTGTTTTAATCTAGGTCAAGCATGACAGATCCTTGTGGCAATAAATCAGGAAAGCATTCAACTGGACATCGACTGTTGGAAAGAGACTTTTCATCTGATCTGCAAACTGTGATGGAAGATTCTACAGAGTCAATTTGATACAGAAGATTAACAGACTTACAAAGAAATAAAATATTGACACTAATATATATTCCTAAATATTAACAGAAAAGAAAACAGACAATGAAAAGTTATATAACAGTTATGAGTATTAATACCAAAAGAGAGTACTTAGAAAATTATGATAGGATAGTATTATGAAAAGAACTATTATATTATTACCTATACATAGAATGAGAAGTATCAGAGGTAGATAAAATATGAAGTTGATAAAATAAGGATCATGTTTACTTAATACCACAAAGATTGAGTTCAATAGTATTTCATAGATTAACTATAATGAGTAATTTGTTTATATCGAGGTGAAGTAAAACAAACAATGGTAACATAAGGAAGAAAACTAAGGAAGGATAATTTATATTGATTAATATTAAGTAATGGTATACATTAAGAATGCCTTGGATATAAGAGTTCAGAGATCCAAGAGGAATTGAATTGAAAGAGTATAGTACACAATTATATTTGACCTAAGTCTATAAAAGGTATGGGCTAGGGAGAATAGGTTTCTGGATAAGGTGATATCCAATTAATAAGTTGTTTTATGATTACCCTAAGTTTGTTAGACACTGGGCCATCTATAATATGAATAGGACCCTGGGCAAAGAATTTTGTTGGGCCCCCTGGGTCCTGCGACCCTCCAAATCCACCCTGCCCGCCAATCACGCCCAACCCCCAATCACACTGACATACTGACACATACACACACAGACAGATGTATTAAAACATTCCCAGATACATACTGACACACACATACACTGACACAAAAATATATACTGGCAGACATATTGACACACATTCAGACATACTGATACACACACACAGACACACATACATACACACACACAGACACATACACTGACAGATATACTGACACACACACACAGACACTGACAGAAATACTGACACACATACAGACACATACACTGACAGACGTATTGACACACACACACACAGACATGCTGACACACACAGGCATACTGACATACACACAGACACACTGACATGCACACAGGCAGACATACTGACACACACAGACATACTGACACACACAGGCAGACATACTGATACACACAGACATACTGACACACACAGGCACACTGACACACAGACAGACATACTGACACACACACAGACAGACATACTGACACACACACAGATATACTGACACACACACAGAGACATACTGACATACACACAGACATACTGACACACAGACAGACATACTGACACACACACAAACATACAGACACACACACAGACATGCTGACATACAGACAGACATACTGACACACACACAGACATGCTGACACACACAGACATACTGACACACACACAGACATACTGACATACACACAGACATACTGACACACACACAGACATGCTGACACACACACAGACATTCTGACACACAGACAGACATACTGACACACACAGACATGATGACACACACACAGACATACTGACATACACACAGACATACTGACACACACACAGACATGCTGACACACACACAGACAGACATACTGACACACACACACAGACATACTGACATACACACAGACATGCTGACACACAGACAGATATACTGACATACACACAAACATACTGACATACAGACTGACATACTGACACACAGACAGACATGCTGACACACAGCCAGACATACTGACACACACACAAACATACTGACATACATTTAGCCACCCTCCAATCACCCTTACCTTTTCTGGAGAGTGGTTTCCCTGGGGTCCAGTGGCAGGCTCAGGCAGTTGGGAGTTCTCCTCTGAAACTCCCTCCTCCCTCCCTTCCTCCTCCTGTGCGGCTCTGGTCTCGGGTGGGAGGAAGTGATGCACGGCACTCACTTCCTCCCAGCTGGCTGCCAAACAGGAAGGGGCCCGGTCGACCTGTTTAAGCGTCACAGTGCCTGACCGGGCCCCTGCTGACAAATGCCCACAGGGTGGCCCTCTTTAGCGTGCGGGATGCTATGGCTCTCTCAGCTGCACTGCCGGGTCCAAGGGGGGCTGCGCCAATCGCGGGGCCCACGGGGCAGTTGTTCTGGGGCCCCCCAGACACAATTTGGCCCGGGGCAGCTGCCCCGTTTGCCCCGCGCTAAAGACAGCCCTGGTTAGACACAGATTAGGAATAAGAGTTTCTGGGCAGTATGACCCCAAGTTTATTTTATTTTATTTTAATTTAGTCAGTTGAAGTGTACTAAGGAATATGGATTGGTCAGAACATTAGGACAATCCTGCTTTTAAGATGTATTACATTAATAAGTCATCACAATGCTAATGAAGAGAGTGATGCTAATGAATTTAAATTATTCTTTCCAAGTTATTTTAAAGTAAACTATGTTCTATTGAATGAAAAGTTTGTCACTACAACGTGGAATTTTAGTGAAAATTATGTAAACAAAAAAAAATCTATGATAGAAAGATTTCTAGGTGGAGAATTTCTAGAACAATAGGTATTGTCAACACCATGAACATTATTTGAAGAATTATTATAGAACTTCATGGTTGATAACACATCCTTTGAATGAGTCTTATAAGTAGTGTTAATATATTTCAGTTAGTGAGAGCCTACTGAATATACAAATTAAATACTATGATTGTAAAGTAATTATACAATTATCACTAGGTGGTATTAATGGTATAGGAATGTAATTCATGAATACAAATGACATAAACATTTTAAGGTTGCTAGAAAACATATTATTCATGGAAGTATAAGTGGACGTATATTATAGTACTACATGTATTAGTATTTTAGTAATATCAGGTATTGATAATGAAAATACTATGTTATATGTGTCTGTAGGAATATGATAGTGATACACAGTTATTATTTAGAAAGTTATCATCTTGATTTTGTTATCTACAAAGACATGACTGTACCAGAGCAGGTAGATCTTTCTGATTGTTTTATTGTTTATTGGATCAACATTTGTAAATATTTTATTTTATTCATTTGTTATTGTTATATGTATATATTATGTTCAAGTAGTTATGATGTAACATGGATATGGTTATCAATACATAGCTGAAACAGAGGGAGTTTTGGAGTAAAGTAAGCAGTATGAGGGATAGAAACTCGATGTCACGAACACACACTACTCCAAGTGTGCGCGTGCCGTAGTTGTGGTTGTGAAAGGGTTAAAGTTCACTATTTGTCTGCACTAGACCGGAAATAATGACAAAATCCCCCTTTAACACCACCCACACTTGAACATAATAATATAACTATTACTATTTTAACGCTGCCACCACCAAGACAATTTATAAATGGGGTGCCTTGGTCCCCCAGGTAAATCAATAAGAAAACCCACCAAATATTACTTAGCACAATATTTAAGGAATTATAAAAATACTAACTAGTCTCTTCAGGTAACAAGACAAAGGCAAAACTTAATAAATGAATGTTTATTATGAGCAAAAGATAGTCACAGTGCATATAAAAATATATGATAAACAAATTATTTACACCAACAACAGATAAAAACAAAAAGGATAAAATACAGAAGTCCTAATTACTCACTTAGGTTTTCAAAGTACAACTTCTGTCCAGGGGGTCTCTGGCAAGGAAAGATGGTGACTCACTCAAAATTAGATCTTGGCCCCAAGCAAGTACACAAACACCCTTCAGGATCATTAGATATATACCCTGTGGTTTATCAAGTCTAGCCCAAGGGTGGAGTTAAGGCATACCTACAGTAATAATAACTGACCACCTCCTTTGTTCCAGACCACTGTCAATCCAAATGGAAACATTTGACTCTATCTTCTTTTTTGTACCTGCCACAGAAATAATAATTGCATCTACAAAATTGTTATTATTTTCCCATTCCATAGACATGTTGCACGTCCCACCCACGATCTTATAGGACGGACATCACAATTCCTTTCCCTAGGATCAAGTTAGGCCACTCATGTTTGGACTTGGTTAGAAGATGGCGCTTGTCACATTCCAAATATAACAAAAATGAGGCTTTATTATTATTCTGTGGGGGTAAATATGAATGTTTTTTGTCCTTCCTTTGGATATGATACTAGAACAAAGCTAGTGGCATTTACATGTCAAAGAGATTTACTCATCCCTTACAAGGTACATGCCAAATGGATGAAGAGACATTCAGACTTTTTCCAAGTGTAGAACCTCACACCTTGCAGAGCTTTTATTACTTCACATCCATATAGTAAAATCCTTTTCACATTCCTATGCCATTCACATTACCCCTTCTGTCATCTGACCTCTGTGGGGGTCCCAGCTTCAAAAGATGTAACTCCTGTTGACCTCAGCAATAGCTTCTCTGTAATTTGTGCCATTTACTACACAAATTACATTAAAAGATGATATTCCATGGTGTAATAATAAATTATACACCCTTGCCGTGACACCTCCCCCAAATATTAGACGCAATGGGAGAAGGCTCACATGCCTCTACCTTGCGTATCAACACTCGTTCCTTTTTGCCTCCACCTCATACACTCATCTTGTTCATAACTCTGATTCTCCATGAATGGGGTAGCCCTAACGTGTTCACACACCTCCCCCAAAAAGGCTTGCCCTTTGTCCCTAAGCCATATCACAGCCATATCCACAACACGCATGCCTGATTTGCCTGTTTCCATCTCCCACTGCGCTCTGATCACATCTCTTGGGCCACACCCACTGGCCCGTGTAGTAGCTCTAAGGGGAAGAAACCAACCGATTTCTGCAGTACTCCCCTGTAAGCACACAAAAGATGAGACAGAGGACACTCCCAGTGTACCTGCGCTGTATCCACACTCCTTATCTCGTTTATTTTGTGGTCTCGTTGCACCTTTTTACTCTGAACCTTTGGTTCAGAATCAACAAGTTGCTTAGAGACAGACTCCTGCTCCTTAGCTGACTTGTGTGTATATGTGAGGTGTGATTGTGATAAGCTGACAAGGTTCCTGGTTCCGCCATCAGTATGCTCCGGTCCACTGTTGCTCGGTTGGCAGTGTGGACATCTGCCAGCTTACCCGCTTCCAATGCTGTTTTGGGGTTCCGGTCCAGCAGCCATTCCTGTACATTCTCCCTGGGACCACAGGCTGAGTCTGTCCCTGCCCCTCGCTTTGGGCAGGCCGTGGACGGGTCTCCCTTGCTACTGATGGAACCTCTGTCTCTCCCTCATTTTCACTCCATGTCCTCACATATACAGAACCTTGGGAACTAGCTGAGGGCCCACACACACTCTGCCCTCCCTCACAGCCATGCTTTCCCTTCACACTTTCATACAGCCCACCTGATACATTTGCTTCAGGCACATATTGGCACACACATTCATTCAGCCCTCTCTCCCTAAAAACCTTTTCTTGCACATTGTCACAGGACACCTTTGACACCCCTTGGTCAGGCACATAATGTGGTACACACTCACGTAATTTCCTCTCCCAGCCAGGCCATCCTTCCATAATCTCACATAGCCACTCACTTTCTCCTTGTTCTGGCACCTGACATACTCCTGACTGAGATACAGGTGAACACATCAACTCATCCTGCCCTGGTTCCCAATGGTTTGATCCACTTGTGTTTTCACATGGCATCTTAAACAACCCTGGCTCTGACACAGATAGACACACACGCTCATCCAGCCCCGCCTCGCTGTGCAGCTGTTTTTGCCCACTCACACATGGTATTGCAGACACCCCTAGTGCTGGCACAGACACGCACACATGCTCAATCTGCCCTCGCTCCCAGCACAATTGCCGGCATACACCTTCACCTGTTTCCACAGACACCCCTGGTTCAGGCACAGATTGATACACATTCTGCCCTCCCTCCCAGCGAAGTTGCCTTGGCAAACTTTCACCATGTGCCAAAGAAAACTCTGGTTTTGGCACAGCCTGGCACGCATGCTCATTCTGCCCTCCCTCCCAGCAACTTTGTCTTGGCACATTCTCACATGATATTGCAGACACTTCTGGTTCAGGCACAGACCCGCACACATGCTCACTCTGCCCTCCCAGCACAATTGTCTGCATACATTTTCACATACTGACCTCTGCACAGTAGGGCCCCTATGAGGCTTGGGTTTATAACATACATTACTTTCAGACACATACTGGGATAACAATCTACCTAAGTCAGTACCAAGTAATACATTTGCTATTATATATTCTCATCTACCCCCACATTTCTGAAACCCTTCCCCGCTCCCCAATCCAAATAAACTCGTGCTATTGGCACTACAAGTCGTACACCCCCAATTCCTTTAACTGCTAGAGTCCTGCCAGGAATTAAGTCCTCAGAGCGCACTAGCTCTGGACGCACAAGAGTCACATCTGCCCCAGTGTCCCTGAGTCCCACAGTTACCTCTCTTCCAACTGTCACAGGTTGCAGATTCACATTGTTGCTGCCCTCTGATCTGGTTACAAACAACACAGAGGACGTTGGTTCTGAGGAGCGTCCCTCCCCAGCTGATGATGCTGGCTGCCGTTTCACAGGGCAAGCAACACTAATGTGCACCACTTGGTTGCAAATAATACATCTGCGACTATCTCCTTGCGTAGACATGGCACTAGCTCCCCCTCTCCCTGAGGTAGGAGCTGAAACAAAAGATGGCCCACTAGGCCTGGTGATGGGGAGTCGTGGTGGTGTGGTCCTCCAGCTAGATGTTCCCTTGGTAAACCCTCTGCTCCGGTCCACTGTTGCTCGGTTGGCAGTGTGGACATCTGCCAGCTTACCCGCTTCCAATGCTGTTTTGGGGTTCCGGTCCAGCAGCCATTCCTGTACATCAGCTGGGCAGAGCTGCAAAAACTGTTCTTTTATTAACAGGTCTTGCAAACTTTCCAAAGTGGTAATCTCCAGCCCTGTAGTCCATTGTCGGAATGCTGTCGCCAGGTTCCCTACAACTGCTGCATAACTTTCTGTGGGATGCTTTTGCAAAGTCCTGAATTTCTTTCGGTACACCTCAGGAGTGAGGTTGTACCGTTCCTGCAAGGCAGCCTTAATCGCATCATAGTCCTGGTCAAATTCTGCTGGAAGCACAGTAAATGCTTCCAGTGCAGGACCTCTGAGACCAGGGGTGAGGTATTTTGCCCATTGGTCCTTTGGTAGCTGGTACTGCCTGCAAACTTTTTCAAAACTGCACAGGAAAACATCCAAATCACCATCTTTGTCCAAAGTTGGAAAATTCTCTGCACGTGGTTTGGGTGCAGAAGAGTCTCTGGAATTAATACTTATAGGGGAGGCAGTCAACCTCTCTAACTCATCCATTTTTAGCTCATGCTCTCTGGCAGCTTGTCGCTCGGAGGCCTCTCTCTCAGCCTGCCGCTCTGCAGCCTCCCTCTCAGCAGCCTCTCTCTCTCAGCTTGGCGCTCAGCAGCCTCTCTCTCTCTCTCAGCCTCCTGATATTGAAGGATAAGCTGTAGTCTTTGGTTTGCATCTGCTGAGTCCACATATTTTAACACTGTTTGTAAGTAACAATCCAAAGGATCTGCAGATCTCGGTACATCACGGACAAAAGCTGCAGGTATCTCCTCTGCAGTGTTTGAGGCATCATTTTGCACTGCTTGTTGCATAGTCCACCAGTGCTTGCAATAGTTCCTCTTTTGTTTTTCCCAGACAGGGAATAGATCTCTCCCGGCAAAGCTGGTCTAGCGCTGCCTTGGATTGTGCCTGGTACTCCATTTGGTAAATAAAAGATAGGAAAGAAAAAACAGAGAAGGGAGGAGGGGGACTGTTGAGGTGTAAATATATTATATATGCACAGGCTGCTCACTGTTTAGTGGACATGCCCCTACTCATGGTATAGCGAGTAGGGGCATTGGGGAGATTTTAATCTCCCTTATGCTGTTATGGGGGTCATATTGACCCCCATGAAGTGGCGGGGAGCACAGCTCCCTGCCGCTTCTATCTTTACATATTACAAGGAGGGAGCTGCGTGCCGGTAGCTCCCTCCTTGTAATAAACTGAACGAACAAACGAACGCAGATACACAGTGTTAGTTTGTTCGTCTGACATTTTTATTCATTCGGCTTTCTGATGAATGAATGGATTAAATTTCCGTTCACATGTCCATAGCCCATAGGGACTTCATCTACCATCACAAAGATGGTGGCGCCCTGAATATAGATCGTAAAAATAAATAATAAAAAATAGGTAATATGGGGGGCTTAGGGGCATTTGGGGGTGACTAAGGGGTCAATTAGATGTAGTGGGGGCGGGAGGGGGGGTTAAAAAAAAATGGGATTCGGCATGACAGTGCCGCTTTAATGTACAGCATTGTAGCCTATAGCTGCTGTTTTTAACACATTAAGTTCGGTGGGTTACCTTACCAACCGTAATTTCCTTTTTTTTATTTAGTTTCATATTAAAAGCTAAGTTTTATAATCACCCCAGAGGCGTACCGGCGGAGGTTCAGGGACCCTAACAAATTGAGTGGGAATTCATATACCGAGTGGGCATGCCGTATCAACCGCACGGCCGTCCACTAGGTCACTGGATGCCAGGCGGTATCCGGAGAGGAGGTGCTGCAGCTGTTCATGCTGGAACATTTCTATGAAAGACTTTCTGCAGGGGTAAGAGAATGGGTCCGGGACAGAAAGCCACTGACACTTCCTGAAGCAGCTCGCTTGGCTGACGAATACTCTGATGCCTGCAAGCTGGATAACCCAGTGCCCAAAGCTGCCTCTTGCCCGGAGTACAGGCCAGTGCCCGCAGCCCCGGCACTGGTATACAGACCTCCAGCACCCCCTCCATCAAGCCAACAACCACAACCACCGAGGTACAATCCACAAAATTTCTTCTAGCACATGAAATGCCATGGTTGTCACCAGATGGGACATCGCAAGGTGGACTGTCCCCTAGCTCCAGCCAGTCAGTCCCAGTCCTGGAGGGGACCAGCATGGGGGATAACCCCGTCCAGCAGTACCGGCTGCCCATTGTGTTGATGAGGAAGAGTGCTGGGGTATCCTGCATGAGGCTGACTCAGTGCAAGCAGCTAGCCCAGATAACCGGCAACAGCATCGCCAAACGGTCAAGGCAAAGCAGCAACCGGATTGAGAGACACCGGTGCTAGAAGGTGTTCCAGAAGGGAATCGTCCCAGAGAATCAGCACACCGGGGACAGAGTGGCCGTACGGGTAGCCGGAGGTACTGTGTTTAGGCTACCTGTGGCCCGGGTCTACCTGGACTGGAGGGTGGGCTCTAGACATGTTCATGTGGGGGTTATGAAAGACTTGCCTGCAGACGTCTTATTGGGGAATGATTTGGCCCCCCTTTTGTCCGCTTATGCCCCGACGGGCCACCACCGTGCCCAGACCCATGCTACCGGAGCTACATGCTACTGAGACCCAGGTAAGACTCTCTCCCCTTACATGTACAGTGGACCAGGCCTCCTTAGGTTGGGATACACCCGATACCTTTGGGAGGGAAATCCGGGGGGACCCGACTTTATCCAAGTATAGGGCTAAGGCAGATTCCGGGGAAGAGGGGGTAGACGGAGAGCACTTTTAGTGGGTAGGGGATAGACTATATAGGGTCCCTAAGCCATCCCAGAAAAGGAAAGCAGCTGCACAGAAACGCCAGCTTGTGGTGCCCCAGAAATACCGGCTAGAGATTCTGCGAATTGGCATGATGTGCCCTTAGCCGGACATCTAGGGTCCCGTCGCACAGGACATAGGATCACTCAGAACTTCTTCTGGCCAAATTTTAACCAGGCTGTGCGACAATATTGTAGGACATGTGACACATGTCAACGGGTAGGAAAGCGGGGGGACCACCCAAAAGCTAGTCTTATGTTTATGCCTATCATTGGGGAGCCCTTTTCCCGCATAGCCATTGACATTGTGGTTCCACTGGCCAGGGCTAGTCCATCCAGGAAGAAATATATTCTCACCGTGCTGGACTATGCCACCCGTTATCCAGAGGCAGTAGCGCTGTGTAATATAGAGGCAGAGACAGTAGCTGATACCCTGGTTAAGATTTTTACCTGGGTCGGGTTCCCTAAGGAGATTCTCTCCGACCAGGGAGCCCAGTTTATCGCTGTGCTCACTCAGCAGTTGTGGAAGGTGTGCGGCATTAAACCGCTGCTTAGTTCACCTTACCACCCACAGACTGACCGTCTATGTGAGCGCTCTAACGGGTCTCTCAAACAGATGCTGAGGACCTTTACTGACACTTGCAGAGACTGGGAGCGATTCCTGCCTTATCTGTTATTTGCGTACAGAGAGGTGCCCCAGGAATCTACTGGGTTCTCTCCCTCTGAGTTGCTCTATGGGAGAAGGGTCCGCGGACCCCTAGATCTCATCAGAGGGCACTGGGAGGGAGAGACATTGTGCCATGTGTTCTGGAACTCCAGGACCGCATGGAGAAACTGTCTCTGATGGTAAGAGAGAATCTCCAGACGGTAGGGCAGAAGGTTTTAGTGCTCAAACTGTCCAGGTAGGGCAGAAGGTTTTAGTGCTCAAACCTGTGAAGACAGACAAGATTCAAGCATCCTGGCAGGGCCCGTACAAGGTAGTAGTCCAGGTATGTGACACTACCTATGTCGTTGCCAGCTGTGCAGATGAAAGGATCCAGCGATCCTTTCATGTGAACATGCTGAAGGAGTATCAGGAGAGACCAGAAAATGTCGCTGCAGTGTGTGACCCGGCTGCAGACAATTTAGAGGGGTTACCATTACCTGACTTACTGGAAAGGGATCTCCAAACTGACTTGACGAGCCTTTACAGCTAGGGGACGGGGTAAACCCTGTGGAAAAGGATCAGGCTCAGAGGCTTTCTCCCAAGAGCCAGGCTATACGACCCTGACTGTACATAAGGTAGAGACTCTTGGACAGACTCCCCTGCGACAGCCTCCTTACCGTATCCCTGAAGCAGTCCGACAATTTTACCATCAGTTATAGACCCGGTAAACAGAATGGCAATGCTGGCAATGCTGATGGGTTGTCCCGGCAAACAGACATCACTCCAGCACCCGAGTTCCGGACATCCCCAAGTTGACCCGAAAAGGGCCAAGCCTGGTCTGCCGGAGTTTTCCACAAGGAGGGAGTTGTGTAATAGAACAGTCTGTATATGGATTACATGTATTTTCATTCTATTCGTCTGTTTGTTCGGTTTATTTCCCTGCCCGTACAGTCCCTATGTGTTCCCCTGTTAAACTACAAAAAGCCGCACGAAGACGCGACCACCGGGAAGCTGGCGTGTGCCTTCAATTCACCTCCGTGAAGCTAGCGTGTGCTGTCAATTGACCACCCAGTAGCTGCGGTTAACCACAGCTTAATTGACTGTTACTGGGTGGTCGCGGTTACACCTAGCCGCCACACGGTGGCAGTGTTATGGAAGCTCCCCGGACGGCCAGCGGTGCTCAGTCCGAAATCAGTGCACTAAAAGCGGACAGCACTGCTGAGCCTCTAACCTTCTCTGATTTGCGTGCCAGTTATTTAACCGTACACCGGCTTTCGGGACTTTGTATTATGTGAATGAGGGTACCCACATAGCATGCATGCCATGTAGCCTGTTCGGGTGATTAAAGACTTCGGCTCCATGGCAATTGAACTGTATGTGTGTGCTCTGAGCGCTATTTTGTATAAATGTGCGCTCAGACCTGAGCTATCTGGGGATATGTTACATGTGTGTATTTGTTACAATATTTGTCACATTGAATATTTTACAGTATTTCACTGTTTCATTTTCTCCACATATGTAATGGCTATTTGCCTCTGTCCTGGGAGATAATTGAGTTACTTCCCAATTACCTCCTGGACAGAGAGGGAGGAGTTGTGATGCATTGTGGGCAGTGGCGTACACATGACCCATGGGGCCCCGGTGCAAAAATTGATCCGTGGGCCCCCCCATCCCCCGCGCTTACTCGGCGCGGGTCGGGGTCGCAACACATGGTGGCGGGCACCTGCTCGCAGGGGTTGCAGGGCTGCGACCCCGCGACCGCGGTATGCACACACACTTAAAGGACCACTACAGACACCCAGATCACATCAGCTCAATGAAGTGGTCTGGGTGCCAGGTCCCTCTAGTTTTAACCCTGCAGCTGAAAACATAGCAGTTTCAGAGAAACGGCTATGTTTCACTGAGGGTTAATCCAGCCTCTGGTGGCTGTCTCATTGACAGCTGCTAGAGGAGCTTCAGCGATTCTCACTGTGAAAATCACAGTGAGAAGACACTGAACGTCCATAGGAAAGCTTTCCTATGGGCGGTTTAAATGCGCACGCGCCTCTTGCACACACACTAACACACACACACACACACATACACACACATACACTAACAAACACACATACACTAACACACTAACACACACATACACTAACACACACATACACTAACACACACATACACTAACACACACACACACATACACACACATTCACTAACACACACACTAACACATACACTAACACACACATACACTAACACACATACACTAACACACACATACACTAACACACACATACACTAACAGACACAAACACGCACACATACACTAACACACACAAATACACTAACACACACACTAACACACACACACACATACACTAACACACACACTAACACATACACTAACACACACACACACATACACTAACACACACACTAACACATACACTAACACACACACACATACATACACTAACAAACACACACTCTAACACACACACACACACACACATACACTAACACACACATACACTAACACACTAACACACATACACTAACACACACATACACTAACACACACACATTTTTTTTTTTAAATTTAATCCCCCCAGCCTCTATACCTTTTGGAGTGCTGGGGGGATTCCCTGGGGTCCAGTGGTGCTGCTGACCCCAGCGGGCAGGTGGCCGGTCTGGCAGGCGGACGGGCGGGCGCGCGAGGGAACACTCAGTGCTTCCTCTTCAGCTCCCTCGCGCGCCGCGTAGGGTTGCCGGCGCTGGAAGATGACGGCATCTTCCGGCTCCGGCATCAGTGCGGTGCGCGAGGGAGCTGAAGAGGAAGCACTGAGTGTCAGCAGGGCCAGCCTGGGGGGCCCTGGGGTGGTCGGCTCCTGGGCCCCCCTGGAGAAGAGGCTGGCCCTGTGGCTACATACCCCCTGGTGGGCCGGGCCCGGTCGCAGCCGCGACCCCTGCGACCCTGGTATGTACTCCACTGATTGTGGGGATATTTTGTATCTGTGTGTTCAGATTTGCTATGTGTCTGACCTTGTAACAGTCTCCCATCTGGTCCCCTAGGGGAGTGTCCACCAGGAGGGAGACCTGCATAAGTAGCCCTCAATAAACCAGAATCCTGTTATACCCTCAATACGGAGCCTGGTCTTGTGATTGGGGGGATTTACTGTACGTGGTTAGAGACTGATTGCTGGGAATGTAAGCCGCTTGGATGCTGTGGCTGTTCGTCTGTTAGCAGCTATTCGTGAGATTACCGTTCGGGAGTTTGGAGTACTACTAGGTATACTGTTCGGGAGTTTGGAGCATTCCATGGTTCCAGTTCGGGAGTTTGGGGTTCTACAGTAGCTGTACCTGTACCTCCGCAAAAGGGAAGCACTACTAAATGGCGGTTTAACCCCTTTTTACCATCATTCTACTGTGTACCAAAACCAGACGGCTATCCTGCAAGTGGAGATTGTATACCACTGCATGCTGTTTTACCTAGAGCTGGTTATAGCTCTACCATATGTGAGTTGACATCTTATCTAAGTGTCGTTTGTCCTACCACGTACTACCATATTGCACTATTCGTTTGCCTCTGTTTTTGCTTCCTTTTCATATACTGCTATTAATCGAAGCTACCAAGAAAGTCCCATACCAGGACTAGAAGATCTATTGCCACCTGCCGTACCATTTGGTATTTTTTATTCTTTAAAGTTTTATTATGTACTCTTTTTATATCCTTTTTATTGCTCTTATTATTATATACTATTGTGTTTAGAGTATTTTTGTTGCCGCTACCTGTATATTGTTGTTTGACTTGCTAAGGCTATTACATCCTTCTTTATTCTGTGAGTGCCATCCAATAGCGCATTGTAATACATTTTCTATACAGTGTTACACTATGATATATGTTTCTTTGTAGATTCACAGCTGTATCCTCTATATTTTTGGTTGCATCTATACTGTGTTTTAAGGGATCGCTCTGGGATATCTTGTAAAGAAGCTGTCACCACTATCCATTGAGATAAGTGTTGTTTTTTTCACTGCACTATTAATTTCAGGTGTGGGTAATGCTATTCTACGAATTTAAGTAACAAAAATGTATGTGTCCTTAAAGGAACTGCAGAGTCACCCAGACCACTTAATCTCAATGGAGTGGCATGGATGCAGTGCTCTTTTACTTTTAAGTCTGCAATGTGAAAAGAAGAGTTCAATCAATGTCTAGTGGCTATCTACAGGAGAAGAGGTAAACAGCACTGACATACATATCCCAAGGTAGATAAGATGCTAACTATATATATATATTTGCAATACAAAGTAAGTTTCCCCAGGATGCGTTGCACCTGGGAGGTTTATAGCACCGCTCCCTGCATGCTGGAACCTGTGGGTAACACGTGGTGTCGAGTGTGGTGGTATTAGAGCAGCTTTTGCATCGAGTTTTGGAGCCATTCTGGAAATTCAATGCATTCCTATGGGAAACCGCGTTTTGGTTTACAATGTTTTTGCAGTAAGAAACGTCCCAAAGAACGCATTAAATTCGTAAACCGAGGTCCCACTGTATGTACAAACAAAAAAACTTAAGTTGTGTCGATAAGGGATTAATAAATACATCAAACTCAATTTATCTGCTTTTTTTTTTTTTTGAGGGGGCAGCGGGTGCCTTCAGGGGCGCCTCCTGTGCTTTTAGGCACTTAACATGTAAACTTGGCACTGGTTATCAGTAATAGAGTTCATTTTAGTTATCTCTCTTAGTGTTGTGCGTTTCTGGCAGTGTGTGTTCACATGTGATGTAGGTATTTAGACTGGTGTTTAATTAGGTTTACTTTCATGGAACATTTTATTGTCCTCAGTAGCGGTACTTTTACCCATGTTTTTCAGCCTCCTGTCCTGCATACTAATAGCTCACAATTTAGAGGTTCTAGGTAAGCCAATATATTCTGTGTTTTCCCATGTATTCTATAAATAGTGCACTATATGTTAATTGTATGTATTTGACCTATATCAACTATTTTTCAGGGAGAATACCTCCACATTCTTTGTGGGGTTTATTTGTACAAGAGTACATTTCCATTTTCACTAATCGGCTATTTTGGCCTGCATTTTTCATTATACCTTTCTATTTACTGATTTTTTTTTTTTAGTAAATAAACTTGTGTGACTATTTTAAGAAAAACTATCACAGTGCATATAATAAATAAGATTTTCAATAAATATCAAGCAGGATGCTCATCCTGATAATTCACAATTATTATCACTGGATTATTCATTAAAATTATTTGTGTGAAACTCAAGAACTGGATGTCCTCTTGGTAGTGTCTCTCAAGTTAATACTAAAACACAAACTATTGTTTAAAGTCATTAAATACAATGGTGTTTAATGCTTGAGCAATACTTTTATTTACTGTGCAATTAAAATGTGGTCGCATAACATCATGTTTCTACATAGCTAAGAAGAATATGATTTTTAAAGGTAACAAAGTAAATATTTTGAGTATTACTGAGTTTAAGTAATTAATATGCTGTGGTAGTTAGCAGAAGTGTGCATAGAATGTGAAAATAATAGAAAATTGCAATTGCTGAAAATTCTTTGAAGATGTTATTTTTATTTTGCAACATCTTTGGGATCCTTGCACCAGCCAAAGTCTGCATTGGTGATTGTTCCCACAATAGTTCTATCCACTTCACAGTTCAGACCGTTCTCACAAGGGCAATGATAATAAACTCCATATAAGTGCTAAAGAAATACAGAAAGTAGGTTAAATATACATTTTAAATGTTAATATCTTGGCAATGAATAGTACTCTATAAGTAAATTACATTTAATTTGATCCCTCCTATAAGTAATTTCTATAAAAGCCCATGCAGCTGTTTACCGAACCTCAGAGGTGACATTCTCAGAGGTTTTATTCTAAATAGACTGAAAGCAAATAATGAACAAGTAATAATATGCAATGCAAAATATAGTGACACCAGATCCCTAGAGGTCAAAGTAAGTATCAATGAAAAAAAAGAAAACATATGTACACCAACATAAAATAAAAACTTAAAAATAATCAGTCTTTTTGTGACAAAAGCACCGTCATCACTGTGATTTGGAGAGGCCTGCTTGCCAGCCTCTTGCCCTGTGACTATGGCCCCTGGGATGTATTGCCCTTTAAAAGCTTTATTTGGGCATTTTGGATAAATCCATGGGAAAATGTGCCTCTTCCCCTCCCCCTTTTTCCTTTCCTATTGTTTCTCCAGCAGGGCGTTGTCCCAGGGACACTGCCAGACCAGATTAAACTGTCTGCTTTGTCCCTCCTCAATCTCCCATCAGCCCTTGCTATTTTCTGACCCCACCCTTATTTGTACTACAGTGCACTTTTAACATTGGACATATTGAGCGCTCAGATCCAAGCTATCTGGGGATATGTTGGACATATAGGTTAAACATTGTATTATAAGAGTTATACATTGTTATGTGGTTTTTGTAACAGTTTCTGACTTAGAGATATTTCCTGTACCTGGAGATAATTAAGTTACCACAGCCACTTAAGCCAATTATCTCCAGGATAGAGTTGAAGATAGACTGGCCACACAACCTAAATCTGTGGAACTGTTTTGGGAATGAAAGCCATGCTTGCAGTCAGTCAAATGTGAATTCCATAAAACTTTTGAACCCCTGCTGTGATCTTGATGATTTTGGATATGTTGTTCACCCAGATCAGGGATATCCAGAATGTAGGAATAATGGGGATATGTTGTTGTTTTAGGGTGTTTCTGGACTTTGGGTAAAAATTGATATTTTCTGCCTGTGGTAATTGAGTTAGTCCATTGTGTTTGGTAATTGTACCACAGGCAGAGGTGAGGGTTTGTGGACATTAGCTGGGAGTGTCTAACTGTAAAATACTGTGTTGATTGGTTTGTGTCCTTTGTGTCCTGTGCTCTACAAGGTCCACGTTGGTGGCAACCTTGTGGGGAAAATGTGTATAAAAGAAATGCCTTTGTGCTCATTAAACAGACCTGTTCTACCCTTCATGAAGTCTTGGCTCATGTTTGGGGGATTGGAGAACTGCCTACACTCTGGGGATTGCTATAATCACTATACTCCCCAGAGTAAGTTCTTGTAAGAGCTTGTTCTTGTTCCTTCTCTCTGGATTCTAAGAGAGGTCTGCCTACTGGAAGCTGGATCCTGGTTTTGGGTCCAGAGTGGGTGTTAGACGGCAAGACCCCAGCCAAGCTGGGGCGGTTCATGGGGTCTGCGGTGGTTCTGGTGTCTAGTGGAGTGCCTAGAGAGAGCACATGAATAAATATTGCAGGTAGAGTATTTACTATTAAAAGATATAGATTTTACAAACATATTTGACAATTTTGAAAAATTGGTCATGTAAACTAAATGGCCATCAGTCCTTGTGACATATGGGCTTTATATTACATAGTTACATTGGTTGAAAAGAGACACGTACAAGGATAGATAGGGGCTGCACCACAGGGAGTAATGGAATATAGTCTGTAACGGATCACCTGGCACCCCGGCTGGGTACCTCCATTGAAGGATGCTCCTAGCGCTTCCTGAGGACTCCAAGCACTCTGGCAGACACCACAACCACCGAACCAGAGAAGCATATGAATGCTCTCAAGCATATGAATGTTGTATACAGCCAAATAGGAAAAACCATGCGAATAGGTTTACACTCCTAGCAGTCAAACTGGAACAGCATACAATAAATCCTCCCCCAATAATGAGACAACACTTCACTTTGAGGGTTAAGCGGGAACTGTTTACTTGGCACCAAAGGGCCTTCTTTTATGCAGGTTTAACACATACAGGATCGCCCACAGGGGTTTACAGAACCACCAATAAACACGTAGTATACAGTACAAGCACTCCCATACTTCTCCTCCCCTCTGCTTGGGAGATAATTGAGTTTCTTACTGTATCTACTCAATTATCTCCAAGCTGAAAAATCATACTTTTTATACATTTTTATAACTCCCCGATTTTACATCACATATGAATAAAACTTATATTTCTGTGATCAGCATAACTTGGGGAGCAACATATGTAAAAATCACATGAATCCGTCCAGGGGTTAAAAAGTTAGGTTGAGGTCCCTTTATTATCAATTGCAAGCATGGCTTTTCCTTCCCAAACTAGTTCCCACTGATATTCCCAATGATAAAAAATAACAAATAGCCGCTGCGGCCATCTTGGTGAAGGAAAAATATAGGGGAGATGGAAAAAAAAGTGGAGACATATATAAAGAAAGAGATAAGATATTGGAGGGGGAATACCTAAACTGGTAGAAGGGGGATACAGTAATGCACACAATATAATCGAACCACATCATAAAAATAAGCATAAAAATAAGCAAAAGTAAAATATAAAAATCTACATAAAACAATATGAAACAGGATTATACACCTAAATACATACATAAATAGAGCCCTTAAGGCAGGTAAATTAGACAAAAGTAACAAAACCACCTAAAATACCTGAGAGAAAGTTGTTATGGTAGGGATGCTCTAAATCACAATGCCATAGGAAAAACAACTGCGATTGGAATATCCCTAGGATAACATCAATTCCAGGGAGGTGCTGATATGATAAGTGTCAGATATATAAATAATGACAAGAAATAATCTGGCCAAGAAAAGGAGAAATGCTTACAAATAATAGACCAAAAGGGTTTCATATTATAATTAAATTAGTCTAATTTATAAAGTGTACAATATACTAAGGATGGTGATAAAAAAATCATAAGAGTAATAAAAAAGTCTTAAGAAATTAAAAAGGTAAAAATCTGCGTTAAGACCATGGGGTGTCAGGGTTTGTAAATTAAAAACCCACTCCATCTCTGATTTGCCAAGGATTTTTTTAATGTATGTTGCCCCCTCTCCAGGGGATGGTACATTTTTTTTATTCCGATACACTTTGAAAATTGTGAATGATAAAATGTTTGGATACAGAGTGGTTTAGATACCCTTTAGTGATATTCCTGCAGTGCTCATCTAATCTAATTGATAGGCTCCTTGTGTTCATTCCTACATATTGTAGACCAGAGCGGCACTCAAGTAAATAAATCAAATTTTTTGTACTACAGCTAATAAAATCATTGATAATATATGTTTTATTGGTGCTTTTTTAAGTAAAATGGGTAGTTTTGGATTGTACAGAGGGGTCTGTATTTTTACAAACAGTGCAGTGCTTAAACTTATGGAATCCCTTTGCCCCGGCTAAGAATGAGCCTGCTAGTTTCTTGCCTAGTGTATTGTCTCTGGTATAGTTTTTAGTTAAAAAAGAATTGAGATTTGGGCTTCCTCTAAAAACAATCTTAGGTCGGAAGGTTATAACATCTTTAAGATTGTCATCTTGTTTTTATAGGTACCAATGTTTAATTATTCTTTTTATGTGACCACATTTGTTATTATAATTAAAAATAATAGGAAGGGTCTGAGAACCTTACTTCTGTATAATCTTAAACATTAAAAAGGTCTTCTCTTTTTTGTTTTTTAATAATTTTAATTGTGCTGTGAAGGTTGGCTGGTGAGCTGTTTTTCTCAATGAATTTCTGTTTGATAAAATTAGCTTGTTCGTTAAAATAATCTATACCAGTACAGTTCCTACGTAAGAGTAGAAACTGACTTTTTGGGGCACTTTCTAGCAATGGCTTATAACGGCAGCTAGACTGGTCAATAGCAGTATTTGTGCACACCTTCTTAAAGAAAGTTTTTGTGTTGACTTCACCATTTTTATTAAAAATAGTGGTCAACACAAACACTTTCATTAAGAAGGTGTGTCCAAATACTGCCATTGACCAGTCTAGCTGCCATTATAAGCCATGGCATTTATATAATGCTATAATATCGCCTCTAAACTCAACAGTTTCAAATTTGTTTGTTCTTCATAACTAAAATATTCAATTTCTTTTTTTTTGTAGTCCAGCTCTGCACTTCTAGTGCCACAATATCCTTCTTTAGAACAAGTGTCCAAAATTACAAAGCATACTCAATGTGTAGATGTATCATTGATTTATAAAGAGGTACATTATATTTTTATCACAATAATTAATGATCCATTGTGTAGTGTAGAAGAAATAGAACTATGCATTCATATCACAAACTATATTGCACTATTATTTTGTTTATTTTTTTGCTTTGAGGTCAATAATATAGGAATTATCTGTAGTGTGTGTGTGTGTGCGCCAGTGAGCTTGTCTGTAATGAGCATGTATGTGTCAAGAAACTATTCTGTAGTGAGAATGTGTGTGTGGCTGTGAGCTTGTATGTAGTGAGCATCTGTGTGACAGTGAGTTTGTTCATAGTGGTCATGTGTGACAGTGAACATGTGCATGACAGTGAGCATGTCTGTAGTGAGCTTGTGTGTCAGTGAGCATCATGTGTGCCAGTGAGTTTACCTGTAGTGAGTGAGTGTGTGTGTGTGTGTGTGTGTGTCAGTGAGCATGTATATGTCATTGAACTGGTCTGTAGTGAGCATGTGTGTGTGTGTCAGTAAACTGGTTGTAGTGAGCATGTGCGTGACACCCAGGTGATAACTTTATTAACAATCAGACACCGGGCGCCTAGCAATACTGTACCCAAAAACCATAAGTTCCCTTGCCCACGTCCTCAAACTTGTAGCATCCCTGGACTGTTCTTCCCTTGAAGGGTACTCAGTCCAAAAAAACGCTTGGATTGGACCCCAAAATGATATATTCCCTTGCCAGCATCCCCAAACTTGTAGCATCCCTGAAATACTACCCACTTTCCCCCCAAGGTTACGCAGTCTAAAAAGCACTCAAATCAGAGGTGCATAGCCTGAGTATTACCAAGGAGAAGTTTTGAGAGAGCCGTGAGCACATATAGAAGACTAGATATAAAACCACATGCACACTACATGGCACAATAACTTATGGGGCTGGCATACATTTTTTTCCAGGGCTGCTTTGTATCCCCAGTCCAGCACTGCTCCAATCCAGCACAGAGTTCCAGAGCACTGGATGGAAGATCCAGGTCACAATCAGCACATGGAGCTCCCTCAAGTCCCAGGTGTCAATCAGCGCCCTGTTTGATGGTACTAGGGCCGAGAGCTATGTGGATGACGTTAGACCAGACTGAGGTGACTCTGCGATCTGATCTACAGTTCTAAATGATTTCTATGTAGTTCCTGGTCAGGCGCTCTGTGCCTGTGAGAGTGCCCTGCAGATGCCTGGGGCTCTCTGGTCTGTTGTTAGTCTCTCTCATTTGAAGGCACATTGAAAATTGATCCAGGAAATTGGTTGTAGTTCCTTTGGGGAGAAGGTGGTGTGGGGAGACATGTACTAGTCCATGGTGACCAGGTGGTCTGTCACACTGCTCCCTGCTTTGCATATTTCACTGGCAGGCAAAGCGTGACCCTTGTGGGGTCTTAAGGGACCAGTTTGGTCTTCCGGGACAACCCCTCATTCCTATTTTGCTTTATGACGAAGCAACCTTGTATTTTCCCCTGGGATCCGGTTCAGCCATACCAACTGGTTGTGGTCTATTATAAGGGTGAAAGGGCATCCCTATAGGTAGGGAGTAGATTTCATAAGCCAAGCACTCTTTCTCCACAGTAGGCAAAAGTTTCTTGCTGATGTACGCTCTCCTCCATCGTCCTATCATCCCGACCTGGCTGAGAACGGCTCCCAATCCAAACATTGAGCTGAACAGAAATGTAGAAGCTTGTTTGCAGATGGCATGGGAGGATCTGGGCCCAAGGTACTACACTATATTGTTTTCTCTTGGTTAAATAGTTTCAAGACTATTTACAAGGCACTGCTCCATCATTTCCATGCCACATTGAGGCATCTGGGTCTTATTCAAACGTGCTCTGGCTTCTTCAGCTCGAGTCTGTAGGTGGGTGGTAACTTGATTGGCTTCCTCAGTCATTTGGGGGGAGAAAGCATAGTTTAGTGGTCCCAGGTAATTTCCAGGTTGAACCTCAGTGGGCAGATCCTTCATGATTCTGATATTGACGATGCCAGATCATGCACCCCAGTCCAGGTGTACACAGGTAGGTGGTACATGACTCCTCCTGCTACCTGGACTGCCACAATTTCTAGGTAGCTCCCAGTAAGGCCATCTGTACCCGTGAGAGTCCCCAACAGGTTCCCATGGCTCTCTGGGTTATTGGTTAGTCTCTCTGAGGAGGCACAGTGGAAAGGGGTTCAGACAAGTAATTGCAGTTCCTTTCTGGTGGAGGTGGTGGCTGGGAGACATGTTCTAGTCCATGGTGACTGGGTGTTCCCTCAGTGGAACACGCATGATATTGCTGCATGGACATCTTCTTTTTCACTACTGCCATGCAATCATAGTATCTGTAAATACAGGTACTATGATTAGTTATTAGTATTATTAGTTAAGCATATTATAAATTGAAGAGATTTCTACAACAATAACGACTTTTATAGCAAATAATGATGGCATCCACTATCAGATTAGCCTCAACACTCTGCCAGGTATATAAAACATTTTATACATTATTTTGAAAATGTATTTTGCTTCATAGATTGTAATTGTTACATGATCAGAAAGATTTTGTGTAATTTATGTAAAAGTATTATCAACCAGTACTAAGCGTGTGCCGATCCCTTATACCAGGCTTCCCCAAACTCCGGCCCTCCAAATGTTGCTGAACTACAACTCCCATGATTCTATGAATGAACTAGATAAGCTGAGAATCATGGGAGTTGTAGTTCAGCAACATCTGGAGGGCTGGAGTTTGGGGAAGCCTCCATATAAACACATTAGAAGATTTATTTTCTGTATGTCAATGCTATAACAGAGAGAATTGCAAAATCTAAACTAAAATAGCTGAACTGGAAAAAGTCTAATTCAGCTACTTTGGCCAATGGTTTGCCAATCTCTTTCAAATTCAATTAAATAAAATTTTTAGTGACTATACTGTTTAATTTTTCACATATGTGTTTGCCAACAGTGATGTTTGCATATTTACCTGTGATTAATGCAGCAGATTGATGTGGGCACCACCACAACTGTATTCAAAGATGCCTAAAAACTAGATTTCAACAATCAAAAATACAATATCAACGTCAAACAATTTAAAATTGTTTAATCCTCAAGACATTGTGGAGGAACTTGCCTCCTACTATGAAAATATATATAACCTTAAAAACGAGCAAGATATATACCAACCTACGAAAGAAGACATAACGTCCTTTTTAGCAGGAATAGACATACCGGCCTTATCAGAATTACAATGTCAGTCATTATTAAAACCATTTGAGGAAGAAGAAGTATTAAAAATAATTAATACACTTAATAAGAATAAGGCTCCGGGCCCGGATGGGTTTGCAAATTTTTTTTTATATAACTTTTGCAAATATGTTTATTTCGTATTTTATGGAACTGTTAAATTTTTTTTAAAAATTCAGGGACTATGCCGGCATAAATGCAATTAGCCTATATAATTACCTTGCCCAAACCAGGAAAGTCACTTACAGAAAGTGCAAACTTAAGACCAATTTCACTTTTAAATGCTCACACAAAAATCTTTTCTAAATTGTTAGCACTAAGAATAAAACCTTTATTGATAAAACTGGTATCTCATGAACAAGCAGGATTTGTCCCTTCAAGACAATCGGGAGATAATACTCGTCACTGTCTGAATATAATGAATTGGGTCGATATTAATGAGCAATAAGCACTAATATTAGCTTTAGATGCCGAGAAGGCCTTTGACTGCTTAAATTGGTTATATATGAGAGAAGTTTTAGTAAAAATGGCCTTCCCCTCTGCTTTTTTAGAGAGTATTTTTGCTCTCTATACGCACCCAACGGCAAGAATACATAATATGGGGTTTTTTAAATGCCATTTCAGATTACGAATGGCACGAGGCAAGGCTGCCCTCCTTCTCCTTTGTTATTTATATTAATTTTGGAACCATTAATAAGACATATTAAAAACAAAAGAACATCCGTGGTATATGTACACCCGCTGGCGAAATTAAATTTGCACTGTTTGCGGATGATGTTCTTTTATTTTTGAAAGATCCCTTTATATTGATTCCAAATCTTATGACATTATTGGAAAGCTATGGACCAGTTTCTTATTATAAGAATAATCAAAAAAATCTCAAGTTATGCCAATACATCTCCCAACAAGATTTGCAAATATTATACCCATTTGATTGGCGGTTTTCGTCAATAACTTACATGGGAGTTAAATTATCTAATACACAGTTTCAGTTAATAAAAGAAAATCACCTTGCACTCTTATATAAAATGGATAAACAACTTAGAATATGGGAGGGAAGAGAAATATCTTGGTACGGTCGCATTAATACGATAAAAATGATGATACTCCCCCTTTTTTTATATCTGTTTAGAACAGTGGTAGTCAACCTTTTTCCACTTACCGCCCACTAATGCATCTTTCTTGATGGAAAAATTTCCTTACCGCCCACCAGTTTTCGCGCAAGCGCGGAATATTTTTTAGAAAGGAGGGTGTTTTAAAAAATACATAAATGAACGTACATTTATCTTTTTATTTCTACTTTATGCATGTTTATAATGTTTTTAACTTTATAAAGTTTAATGAGGAAGCAATAAAGTAAATTGAACTTACCTTTACTAGTGATTAATGAGATCCTTGAGGTTGATGCTGCGAGACTAAATATTTGATATCTGGTTCGATTTTCATAAGGAACAAACGAAGGTCTCCTCTTTCAGTGATAATCGGAAGACTTCTTTGTTTGCTCATAAAATGATTTCTCATCTGTGCGTCAGCTCCCCTCCTCTCCCTCCTCAATTCCCCTTCCCACCTTTTTCCCCTTTTTTCTATTTTTTAACCTTCCTTATAGCAATGCCCAGTAGGAAGGCTGAGCTAGGTAGCCCACTTACTATTATTAGTCAACAACAATTCTCTCCTTTTCCTTTTCTTTCCTTCTCCTTTTTTACAAGTACTCTACTCCTTCTTTCCTCTATACTAGAAGTACTCTACTCCTTCTTTCCCCTATACTAGAAGTACTCTACTCCTTCTTTCCCCTATACTAGAAGTACTCTACTCCTTCTTTCTCCTATTCTACAAGTACTCTGCACCTTCTTTCTTCTATTCTACAAGTACTCTGCTCACAGGCAAACACATACACACACACACACACACTCACATTGAAACACATACACACAAATATACACATACTCACACATGCACTTACAGACACTCACACATGCACAGACAGACCCACAGACACACACACACTTACTGACACACACACATACACTTACAGACAGACACATACACTTACAGACAGACACATACACTTACAGACAGACACATACACTTACAGACACAGACACACACATACACTTACAGACACAGACACACACATACACTTACAGACACAGACACACACATACACTTACAGACACACACACATACACTTACAGACACACACACATACACTTACAGACACACACACATACACTTAGAGACAAACACATGTACACACACAACACACAAATTATTAATATTAAATATCCACCCAGCCTCCCTACCTGGAGAGCTGGTGTGGATCTGTCCCTGGGGTCCAGTGGGGCTTCACTTAGGCGGGCGGCTAATCAGACGCAGCGAGGGAGCTCTAACCTCTCTGCTCTGCTCCCTCGCGGACTGTCTACGGATGCCGGGAGCCGGAATATGACATCATATTCCGGCTCCCGCGGCATCAGCAAACATCGCGCGAGGGAGCAGAGCAGAGAGGTTAGAGCTCCCTCGCCGCGACTGATTAGAACGCTGCCATGCCGGGGGTCCAGAAGGTGGCCTGGCAGGAGGGAGCGCTTCCTCCTGACGGTCACTGAAGACTTGCGCATGCAGAGCCGCTCGCGCCCGCCCAAAAGGAGAAATCCTCTTAAAAAGAGGATTTAGCCTCAGAAATCCCTACCGCCCACCTGGAATCCTAAAACGCCCACTAGTGGGCGGTAGGGACCAGGTTGACGACCCATGGTTTAGAACTTTACCTATTGTTTTTTTCAAATGCACTTCTAAAGAAGTTTCAAATAACAATCAACGCACATATTTGGAGAAGGTAACCCCCGCGGGTTGCTCAGAATTTGCTATGGAAATCAGATTTGAAAGGAGGCTTAAATATGCCGAATATATTCTATTATTATAAAGCAGTTTTTCTTGCACAGGGTATGTCCATTCTTGAGTGAGCCTCACCCCCAATCTGGTTAGGATTAGAGAATGCTTGCTTACAAGGTGGTACAGTGGAACAGTTTTTATGGTTTGGCCCAGTGAAACAATCAAAATCAAGTAAAATGTTAGTCTCTACAAAAGCACTTATAAAAATTTGGGGACAGACTATTGACAAGCTAAATATATCTAAGGCTTTAGCATTGGAAGCTCCCTTTAAAACGCTGTCCTCTTTTACTCAGGATTTATTTTTAGATAATTGGCTAGAGCGAGGGGTGAGGAGTATAGGTGATATATGCAAAGAAGATGGAATAAAAACATTTCCGGAGCTTCAGGGGTTATACTCTCTCCCGACTCAGGAACTTTTTACATATCTGCGTATTAAACATATTTTGAACAAAATATTCAGTAAACTTAAAAAAAGGACTAATAGTTCCCCTTTTGTACTTAACCCCTTAAGGACACATGACATGATTTCCTTTTATTCCAGAAGTTTGGTCCTTAAGGGGTTAAATGCTATGGGAAAATCCCACATAAAAAGGTTCTTTCATTCTGTTATAACATTTTAACATCTATGGATGGGAATATCATATCGTATATGCAGAAGTGGGAGAGTGACCTAAATAAACAATTACCGCTCGATATCTGGTATAAGGCATTAAAAATCACGAAACAAGCTTCCAGAAACTTACTACACTGGGAGGCATTTTGTAAATTGAGTATGAGATAGTACATGGTACCCTCTAGATTAGCTCAATTGTATCCTGGAACTTCAGCATTATGCTGGAGATGCCATGAGAATATAGGTAATCTGTACCATATTTTTTGGGAGTGTCCATTAATTATACCACTATGGCATGAGGTGGAATCCTTTTTCAGAGAAGGTTTAAATGCAGATATCAAGTGGCAACCAGAAAGCTACCTTTTACATAGGTTTCTGTTAACACCACAGGAGGAAGTACTAACAATAATATTGATACCTTAGAGAGGGTTCAGAAAAGGGCTACTAAACTGGTTCATGGATTGCGGGATAAAATTTACCAGGAAAGGTTAAAGGATCTTAACATGTATAGCTTGGAGGAAAGACGAGACAGGGGGGATATGATAGAAACATTTAAATATATAAAGGGAATCAACACAGTAAAGGAGGAGACTATATTTAAAAGAAGAAAAACTACCACAACAAGAGGACATAGTCTTAAATTAGAGGGACAAAGGTTTAAAAATAATATCAGGAAGTATTACTTTACTGAGAGGGTAGTGGATGCATGGAATAGCCTTCCAGCTGAAGTGGTAGAGGTTAACACAGTAAATGAGTTTAAGCATGCGTGGGATAGGCATAAGGCTATCCTAACTATAAGATAAGACTAGGGACTAATGAAAGTATTTAGAAAATTGGGCAGACTAGATGGGCCGAATGGTTCTTATCTGCCGTCACATTCTATGTTTCTATGTTTCTATAATAATACATTGCTTAATAGCAACAAAAATAGCTATAGCGTATAGGTGGAAACAGTCCCAACCACCATTGTTCAAAGAGATTATGTCCCGACTAGATTCTTCAAGTACATATGAGAAAATGGCAAGCCGATTCGTAGGAGTTGAAGAAAAATATATTAAACGATGGCAGAAATGGTTTATGGTTAGAAACTCGTACCTGGTATTCACTGAACTTAATTTGAAGAATAAGGCTAATATATGTAACATAACAAAATATTTTGATAATAAATATATTGGTAGATGATAAATTGAGATAGAAGTAGGGCCGTGTTTAAATGTTTAAATAACTTAAATAATTAATCCTAATGCTCCAACCGCAGAGGAGAACAGGACTATCTGCTTTAGGATAATAGCAGTCACCACCCCCTTGGTTGTCTATGCTCCTCTCCTTTTACTTATGTTGAACAGATAGCTCAACAACAAAAAAAGATATTATATAAATATATATATGTATATATATATATATAGTGCTTAAACACAATTTTAAAGCCGAACACTTAATATGGTATCTCATTCACAAGTATAGGAGACACTTGTTAATCGACTCCGTATAATCGCTGTGGCAAATCTAGCCACTTGGACATTATTTAAGTACTATCGCTTTAAGGGTTGCCTGTATGAATTTCGTGTTGTGTGTTTCTGGGTATACTGTAATACGATTGTGTAGCTTTGTATTGCCTGCATTGGCTATCTGCCCAAAGCAGATAGCGGATTCTCTTTCGTTTCACGAACGGCACTTTTGCGGGCCGTTCGTGTACCAAAATAACCAGCCTGTAATAGCCCACACATTGAGAGACGTGTGGCGCTCGTTAAACGATTGCAACAATGTTGCAATCGGTAATTAGAGGCTCTCCTAGGTGGCCGTCGTTCGGCTACCGACCATGCGGCGGTCGGCCATCTTGGATCCTTTGTTCCTCCAGCGGTGTTTGGTCATCGAGCGCGTGGTACTAAAAACGGCTACTCGACGGCACGAACACCGCTGAGCTTCCAGGCCGTTCGGGAATTCCGGGCCGTTTGGTATTTTATTTCCCATATAGCAATCGGTCTTTTAAGTGTGTGTTTTAATGAATATGTTTTTCGTGCGGCGTTCGGTTGTTTTAGCGGGGATCTGAGCGGGAATCTCACGAATGATGCGCTCAGACCCCAGCTATCTACCAAACGTCCATTCGTGCAAATAGACCTAACATTTGAAAAACTGTATATTTTAAAGTAAATTGCCGGTTCTGCTGCACGGAGGGATAATCCACATAACGGTACATTCCAGTGGGAGGATCCCTCTCGTGCAGCAGTGCCTTATGGGAGAAAGGCTCTGTACATTAAGTTCCCCACGTAGTCCACCCCTGGAATACCCCTGGGATAGGACTCAGGGGGAATTGTATAAATTGTGGAGCCTGTGAATAAAGCCTTCAGTTGAGTCTCAGAACTGTGTTTCGTCCGGTTACTGGGAGATTTGGGATATTGCCTTGCTTTTCAGCGCTTGACTGTGGATTACCTTCTGAACCAGCGGAGATCGTGGGATTTCATATTGCCGCTCCGCTACAATTGGTGGCAAGCGATGGGATCCAACTCTACAGCCGAAAAGCGCATTCGAATGAAAAGAAACAGCCGAACTAAAAAGGGAATGGCAATTCGCATGCAGCAAACCGACGAAAGAGAGCAGTGAATGGAGACTGACTAAACTACATTGAAAAGGCAGACGCTTAAGAAACAGCTGGAAGCAAGAGGAAAGAGCGCTAGCAATAAATCTAAAGCCATGCTGAACTGATGGAGGGCGACCGAGCTCACAACAGCACACCCCCACCAGCCAGGGAAGAAACCCCATACCAAAGGGAGCTGAGAACCCAGCTGGAATTTTTACCACAGCCAGTACCCCTGGACATCTTGACGGTCCTGATGGCGGGCGTACAGGAATACATGATGGCACAACATCACCAGGGAGCACCGTCCAGGGCAGAATTCATCACTACTTCCTTCTGCGGTCCGGTAAAGCCAAAGATACCATACCATGCATTTAAAGCATTCTGCGAGGAGAAGGATGAAATCGACGGCTATCTGCAGGATTTCGTGCGGCTATGTGACCTGCACGACCTGGAGCAGGCAGTATGGGTGCCCCTGCTCGCAGGAAAGTTGGCAGGGCAGGCAGCAGAGGCTTATCGCGCTGTCCCCAGAGAGGACAGCAAAGGCTACTTTAAAGTTAAAAGGGCTATCCTAGAGAGGTATGCCATCATGCATATCGGCGCAAGTTTCGGGGATTGCGAAAACCCGAAAACGATTTGCACGCTGAGTGGGCGCACAAGTTGGACCAAACCTCCCAAGGGTGGATTCAGGCAAGCCAAGCCACCACCATGGAGGAACTGCGCCAACTAATACTACTGGAGCAGTTCTTTAATGGACTACTACCGGAAGCACAAGAATGGGTGAGGGACTGAAAACCCCTCACCCTAAGCGAAGCAGCCCGGTTGGCAGACCAACACTTCGATGCCAGGAGACATCATGGGCCCAGCAACAAGAGCCACCTGAGACCACCTGCACAGCACCACCCGACCACCTCCGCACCAGTCAACCCCACTCCGTTCAGGCCAGCACAAGGGAACCCCCCACCACCTTCTCGCTACAATGGCAGGGCAAATATCCAATGCCATACCTGCCGTCAGTGGGGGCATATGTCCCGAGAGTACATGCAGAACCGGAGTAGACAGGCGTGGAACCAAGTGCGGCAGAATTCCACCCTAAGGGCAGCCGCACACCATTATCAAGTGGAACCTGACACTCCAGAGCTGATGAGCTTGCAGACCGAGGAACCTCTGGGTGTTTTGTATGAGGTGATGTCTGTTCAAGCCACTGACAACAGGCAGCATCATCGTCAAGTTGTGTTTGTGGGGGGGAAAGAAGTACAGGGGCTACGGGACTCGGGAGCCACCTTAACCCTGGTCGCTCCTCATTTGGTCCCGGATACAGCACACACTGGCGGATCTGTGGCCGTCCGAGTGGCGGGGGGAGCCATGTACCTCACGAATGATGCGCTCAGACCCCAGGTTTCTACCAAACGTCCATTCGTGCAAATAGACCTAACATTTGAAAAACTGTATATTTTAAAGTAAATTGCCAGTTCTGCTGCACGGAGGGATAATCCACATAACGGTACATTCCAGTGGGAGGATCTCTCTCGTGCAGCAGTGCCTTATGGGAGAAAGGCTCTGTACATTAAGTTCCCCACGTAGTCCACCCCTGGAATACCGAGGAACCTCTGGGTGTTTTGTATGAGGTGTTTTGTACCTACCCACCGCTAAGGTACATTTGAACTGGGGTGCTGGGTAGGGGGTCGTGGAAGTGGCTATGATGAAGAAATTACCGGCAGACGATGTATTGGGGAATGACTTGGGCCAGATGACATCCGCATTTATACCTCAGGCCCCTTCGCAAGAGGCACATCTTGTGACTACCCGGCAAAAGGCTCGCACCATGGTTCCACCGGCACACTCTGAGGTTCAGGTAAGAGACCATGACTCACCCTCGACTCGTATGACCTGGGACACCCCGACCACCTTTGAAGCCGAGGTCCAGACAGATCCCACATTGCAGGTGTACAGGGATAGGGTAGACACTGACCAGGCCAGGCGGGAGGGGGAACGGTATATTTGGGAAAACAAACTGTTGTACCGGATAGCCGAAAGGACGATAGGGAGCTCGGTTACAGTAAAGACCAAAC
>OW240912.1:158270074-158346760 GCA_933207985.1 Pelobates cultripes
AGCAGTGGCGAACCAGCGGCTGCTATTCAATCTATAACAGTGAAAAAGTTTTTTGTTTTAAATCAAAGCTATTGTGACACCAGATGTAATTGGTGGCACTGACTGGGGAAATGGGCACAGTATGTACTGTGAGCCTGACACAGAAGCTGGCAGCAGTGGCAGACAACTAAGTGCATTTACAGATAGAAAAAAAATTCCAAAAAGCATACCCTTATCCCTAACCTAGCTATGCTTTTCCCTATCTTATGAACAGCAGCTACACTTTCCCTCCTCTTACTAAGCATGCAGCTTGAGAATGAATCTAAAATGGATGCTGTCCAGTAGGTGGGAGGGTCTGCTAGGGAGGCTGTGCTGCTAATTGGCTGGAATGTGTCTGCTGACTGTGAGGTACAGGGTCAAAGTTTACTCAATGATGACGAATAGGGGGCGGGTCGAACCGCGCATATGTTCGCCCGCCGTGGCGAACGCGAACATGCTATGTTCGCCAGGAACCGTTCGCCGGCGAACCGTTCGGTACATCACTAGTGGGGATATGTGTGTGCCTAGGTGTAATGTATGCTGGCTGTATAACCTTGTATTACCTGTACTGGCTATCTGCCGAAAGCAGATAGCTGTATTCCATTTCGTTTCACGAACGGCACCTTTGCGGGCCGTTCGTGAACCGAAATAACCACCCTGTAATAGCCCACACATTTAGAGACGTGTGGCGCTTGTTAACCGATTGCAACAATGTTGCAATCTGTAATCAGAGGCTCTCCTAGGTGGCCGTCGTTCAACTACCGACCACGCGGCGGTCTGCCATCTTGGATCCTTTGTTTCCCCAGCGGTGTTTGGTCGTCGAGCGCGTGGTACTAAAAACGGCTACTCGACGGTGCGAACACCGCTGGACTTCCAGGCCGTTCGGTAGTTCCGGGCCGTTCGGTATTTTATTCCCCATATACCAATCGGTCTTTTGAATGTATGTTTTGGGGAATATGTTTTTCATGCGGCGTTCGGTTGTTTTAGCTGGGATCTGAGCAGTAATCTCACGAATGATGCGCTCAGACCCCAGCTATCTACCGAATGTCCATTCGTGCAAATAGACCTAATACTCGAAAAGTTATACATTTTAATATAAATTGCCGGTTCTGCTGCACGGAGGGATAATCCACTTAACGGTACATTCCAGTGGGAGGATCCCTCTCGTGCAGCAGTGCCTGATGGGAGAAATGCTCTGTACTGTAAGTTCCCCACGTAGTCCATCCCTGGAATACCCCTGGGAGAGGACTCAGGAAACCCCTTGCATGGGGAATTGTATAAATTGTGGAGCCTGTGAATAAAGCCTTCAGTTGACTCCCAGAACTGTGTTTCGTCCGGTTACTGGGGGGATTTGGGATATCGCTGTCTTTTCAGCGCTGACTGTGGATTATTGAGTGTACCAGTGGAGTTCGTGGATTTAATACTGCCGATCCGCTACAATAATAGTAACTTTGATGGTACTCATCAGTCCCATATAGGTGGCCTCGAGCCACATGCTTACCCACATTCCTCAGACCCTTCTCACTCACACAGGCACTGTTACTTCCAGGCCGTGCTCGACTACGGCCCCCAACCAGAATCGTGTGACCTACATCCCTGCGGGGAGTTGCCACTTTGTCCCTATAAGAGTTAACCAGGTGGGGTTGGGTGCCAACTGCTCCCGCATTCACACGAACACCCACCCACCCTCTTCTCATTTCCCTTTAAAGACCCTAGGTGGCCTGACTGGACTTTTCCTCTCTTCCCTACTATCTCACCCCTCACCTTTTCTTTTTACCATCTGTCCTGTGCTTTGCCATTGCAGCCCGCTTGCCTGGAGTCCTTCCTAAGCTCCCACCACATGCCCCTTGACGACCAGTCACTGTGGTGTATAAAGCCAGACACACTCATAGTAGCTATTCAAAACTATCGAGGACTGAATATACCCAAACGTATGCGTGACCTACATAGTATCAGTTGCTTTCCTCCAAGAGACCCACTTTGTAGATACAGCGGCTCCCCCACTGAAAAACAAAGATTACCCATTAAACAATTTCTGCAACCACCCAACGGCTTGTAAAGCTGGGGTGGCTATACTAGTGGCAGCGAACCTACATTTTACGGCTAAAGGAGATGTGATGGGACATTGATACACCCTGGCGACCCTATATGCTCCGAACCTCAACCAAACACTGTTCATTCGCAAAACCTTTTCCACCCTATCCGCCTTTACTGAAGGAATATTGATCCTGGGCAGAGACTTTAACACTCCCCTCAACCCCACGATAGATTCCTCGACCAGCTACAGTAGCATCCCCCAGAGCGCCATTCGGTGCATCCACAAATCACTCCAAGCTCTCCGACTCAACAAAACACCCAGCGATAGGGACTACACCCACTTCTCGGTGACCCACTAAAGATATACTCAAATAGACCTGCTCTTTCTGCAACAAGAGCACCTCTCCTGCCTACACTCAGCCCACATAGGCGTTTCCTCCTGGTCAGAACACAGCCAGCTACAGATGATGGTAAATTTGCGCCCATGTCCCAGCCCCGAACAAGGTCCTGGCATCTGAACTATTCCCTACTCCATGTCACGCCACCTGCCGGGTCCGCTCTTGTTAGACGGTGCGCATTGTTGCGGGGGCATTCCCAAACGCTAAGGGGAATGCTGCTGGTCTCTTACCTGCACGTCTCGGTTTGGCGGCATTCCCACGTAGGTATGGAAATGCCGCCCATCACTCACTCCCAGTAGTGGCTCCTCCCCCTCTCACAGCGGCCAGGTCTGTAACCATTAGAGATGCTGGCCGCTGCAGCTTTGTTCATTTTAAGGGTTTGTTATTAACCATTATAGTGCCATACCATTTTGAACATGTGTGTGATGTCACACACACATGTTCACTATCACATGCTTCCCTGCAGCCAATCAGGGAGCACATTAGGCTATTTAAATTTTGTTTGTCCATTTCTCTGTGCCCTGTGCCATTGTGGTTATCTGTGCCTCTGTGCCATTGTGGTTATCCGAGAGCAGGTTCCTTGTATTGATTCTATTGTATTTGACCTTGGCTTCCCTTCTGACTATCCGATCTCTGTATTCCTTGACCTTTGGCTTGGCTCTTGACTATTCTGTATTCTCCATTCCTTGACTTGTTGATTCTGTGTTTTCTGCGTTCTTGTCCTTTTTCCTGTATTGTGGTTTTTTCTTTTATACGTTAAATCCAGCCATTCTAAGGCCCGGTAATATGTCTTAGGATTTTTCTTTATATCTACTTAAGTTCTGCGTATTGGGCATCAGCTATTCCTCACATTACGGACCCTGCAGACTTAAGTAGACAGGTGTCATCTTGCGAATCTAAGCTGGATGAACATGATCACCATATGGATCAGTTTGCCCAGGCCTTTCAGACATTATTGGCTCGCACTGCACACCTTCAATTGGAGAAACCCTTTGCCCAAGTTCCACATCAAGCCGCTGTGGCAGTATCCAGTGGTCAAAGGGCTCTGACTATAAGCCTATCCTCTCCACCTAGATTCCCAGGAGTGTAGGGGTTTTTATAAACCAGATAGAATACCACTTTGAGGCATTTCCTGGTTCCTTCGCTTCTGACAGGGCTAAGATCGGATACCTAATGAATCAGCTATCCATTAAAGCCCTAGCCTGGACTAATCCCTTATGGGAGAGTGGTAGAACAGTAGCTTACAACTACATATAATTCATCACTGAATTCAAGAGATCTTTTGAACCCCATGGGAAAGTTAAAAAGGCAGCCAAGGCATTAATGGGGATAAAACAGGGTAAAAGATCCATTGCGGATTATGCCATAGAATTCCGCACACTGGTGGCCGAGGTTGACTGGACTAACAGCGGTTTGGTAACAGCATTCTCGGAAGGTCTCTCTGAGGCTTTATTAGATGAAACAGTGGTGAATGATCTTCCAGATTTGCTGGAAGATTATATTGTATATTTGATGGACATAGATAACCGCCTTAGGGAGAAGGCTAAAACCAGGAGACAGACTTTCCGTACCCCTGTTCCCTCAGCTCCTCATATGAATCCATCTGCTCCTGCAGTTGCCATCGAACCCGAACCTATGCAACTGGGAGTGATGAAGCTTAAAGAAGCTGAGAAACAATACTGTAGGGCTGAGGGTTTATGCCTGTATTGTGGTAAAAAGGGACATCTGCATCTAAACTGCCTAATACATCCGGAAAACCTCTGCACCTAAGCACCGTTAGAGGACCTACCTTAGGTATTATGAAATCGTCCTGTACCTTGCCTCACAACCAATTCCTCCTATCTGTAGTTTTATATCGGGGTACTCATAACATACCATGTAAAGCTCTTGTCGATTCAGGAGCTGCTGAAAGCTTTATTGACAAGAAATTTGTGAACAACCTTCTTGTCCCTCTGAGGGACAGATACACACCTTTGGTTGTTGAGGCCAGATGGTAGACCCCTACTGACACCTCTTATAACCCATGAAACCCCTCCGTAATCCTTGTCCGTTGGAATACTGCATAGAGAAAACATAGCTCTACAGGTTATTTTAATTCTTTCATATCCTGTCATTCTCGGATTTCCCTGGTTGGTAAAGCATAATCCGGTCTTGGATTGGGTTAAGGGTGAGATTCATTCATTGGGTGCTACCTGCAAAGAAAGATGTCTCCTTACAGTAAAACCTAGAGGTCATATCAATGTACCCACTACGGCTTCCTTATCCACAGTTGTTCTCCCGCAATACATCCATGTCAAGGAAGTATTTAACAAAACCAATTACGGTATCAACTCAATTATCTCCAAACAAAAAACACAAGTTTTTACCCATTTTTGGAAACACCCCAAAAACATATGGGAACCTCGTAAAAAACATGACCGCACGCATGGTTTCATGCCCAAAATAGTTCCAGAGGATTAGGCTGTGCGGCCGGTCTCTTTCGCACAGTCAATATACATTAAAATAGTCGAACGTAGCTGTTCGTACACAGAGGCATTGAGTGTAGTTGGTTCGGTAGATTATATCTACCGAACGGTGCTCCATTCGTGTAACTATCGTCAAACAGAACGAGGAGTGGAAGTCCCAGCGGTGTTCGTGCCGTTGAGTGTCAGATTTTAGTTCCATGCACTCTGACAAAACACCGTTGGCCGCATTCGTATCCCAAGATGGCCGCCACCACGTGTTCGTGCATATGAATGCCGACCACCCAGACGTTCACTTAGAATGTAAGGGTGTTTGTGGTTTTTAGAGGTGTTAATAAGGTCAGTGAGGTTAACAAGCGCCACACTCCAGGTCTGGGTGGTCGGTCGTTCGGTAGATCTTTCGTTATTCGAACGGCCAATGGTTAAAAAAAACAGGCTTTATTCCATCCTAACGGTTAGACGAACAGAAGGTTTAAACTTTAAAATTCAGGGTCTGTCACACTGGTTCTCATAATACTAAGGCTGATGCCTTATAAAGACAGTTCAAAACCGACTCTGATCAGGATCTAGAAGTTGTTACTATCATACCACCAGAACGTATAGTGTCTATCACTATATTAACTATGTCCTTCTCATTGATGGACAAGGTACAGAACGCTCAAACCCAGGCTCTTGACAACAAACCCAACGATAAATTGTTTGTGTCTCCTACAGAGAGGACAGAAGTACTCTCCTTGTACCAGCTGGCCATCCAGGAATTCGAAAAACCATGTCCTCCATCTCTAGGCAGTTCTGGTGGCCTTCTATGCATACGGATGTTACTGATTATGCCCAAGCATGTTCCGTTTGTGCTATGACCAAGACCCCTCATAAACTACCATGTGGTCTCTTACAGCCACTTCCTGTTCCTGAAAAACCTTGGTCTCACATTGCAATGGACTTCATTGTAGATCAAAGACTTCATCATTTTCGAAAAACAATCTACCACTGTTAAAATGGCGGTATGTCCTTTAGATGGTGGTAGATCATTTTTTTAAAATGGTCCATTTAGTTCCTCCTGTAAACTGCCTACCTCTACTGAGTTAGCCCAGATCTTTATTAAAGAAATATACAGATTACATGGGTTGCCACAAGAAATCTTATCTGATAGAGGAACACAGTTTATATTACGATTTTGGAAAAAGCTTGTTCTGAACTTGGGGTTACATTGTCTTTTTCTTCATCATATCACCCCCCAGACCCAACGGAGTTACAGAAAGGGTTAATCAATCCATAGAGGGCTTTTTTTTTTTTTATTCTTTTTTTTTCATTTTGGTGCATCAAAATTAAGGTTTACAGACACGTGTGTGTGTATAGAAGTTCACCAATAATGTCGAGATTTGCACCATTTTTTGGTCAAGCAATAACAGGTTTAGGAGCAACAGTAACATTTTAAACAATACTTAGTGATCAATACAGAGGTATCAATATGTTTTGTGTCATTGGATTTCAAATAAGGCATGGTGTACTGTGGCAATGCGTGTATACAGTAGGTTTGGTGGTGTTAGTACTCCATGTGAGCGTTAAGAAGCTGGGCATTTTGTAAGGGAACAAGGTTGTGTTAGAACCATGCTTTATAGTCTGGCACTTTGTGCTGAGCTGTTTGAGGATACCTGTATGCCCTAGCGAAATTACGTGTTTTGTCATGAGTGGTGCTTCTAGATGAGGGGCCTCTAACCAAGGGGGCTACAGGGGATGGTTGATGGTGTTTT
Organism: Pelobates cultripes; assembly: GCA_933207985.1. NCBI lineage: Eukaryota > Metazoa > Chordata > Amphibia > Anura > Pelobatidae > Pelobates > Pelobates cultripes. The sequence continues at coordinate 158,276,741 of OW240912.1, forward strand.
GGACGCCAAGTGTTTGGGTGTGTGATGCGTTGGCTCTTAGTGAGTTGAAGAACGTGGACTCCCTATGTGATAGGGTTATTAAACCATTAACCTGTGGAGGTAAACCATATATAAGGTGAATAAAAGAAGAGAAAAATATATGTATGTACACATAAAAACATGCATTTAAGTAAGTAAACATTAGGAACTCAAAAGCAGGGGTATGCAACGGTTATGTTGGAAAGGCTAATAGTAGCCTTTCATGGTACTGGGTGTTGTGAGACGCCGGGTCTCGGTTCAGACAGGATGATGCTCTCGGGGTCCCATGTCGCCAAATGTGGGCTCCTCTGTGGTGTAGGCATTGAATTAGGCAGTCCTTGGGTGGCTAGGAGGGGAGAAACTTCCTCAGCTGAGGTTAAAACATGTGTAGTTCCCTCATTAGTGCCCCATCTGTAGGTGATGCCTGTTGATCAGAGTTGTGTGGTGAGCGGTCCATAAGATTTGCGCCATAAGAGGGTGGCTTTCGAGAGGTCTTGGAAGAACGTTAATGAGGAGTCCTCGAACATCAGTGGTGTCTTGCCTTTCAGACCTGCACTGTGACTCATCTGAGGATGACATCTCTGGCTGCTAGGGTCTTTAGGTGAGGAGGGCCTGGCAGGCGGTATACCCCGTCAATGATAATTTTCTTTACCACTGTGTGTGGAAGGACTGTTCTTAGTAGGCGCCTGATGTATTGCTGCAGCTCTTCGGCCAATGCTGCCATGGGGATGCCCCGGATTTTTATGTGTGAGCGGCATTGCCGGTCTTCCATGGTTGACATTTTGATTGATGGGTACGTTTGTTGTTGCTGGATTTGTTTAATAGATTCTCCCATCGTGTTCATGTGAGCGTGGACTGTCACCATTTCTTCTTCTGTGGCTCTCACCCTTTCTGTGACCGTGTGTAGTTCAGTCTTAAGGAGGGCTGAGTCAGCTGCCAGGAGTTTGTGGATGTCTGCCAAGAGTATTTTTAGGTCGCATTTGATAGTTGGAGCAGAGTCATCCACCGTCTCTGTTGGTAGAGGCTGTATTGCTTGTGAGTGCCCAGGTGAATAAAGCCTGTCCTGCGTTGGGGTGTGTGCACTGTCAGGCTCTAGTATTTGAGGGTGCCCAGAGAGGTCGGGCCCTTGCTGTATTTGTCTGGCTGTCTTGTTAGTGTCTTGACCAGGTAGATCTGGTCTCTGCTGGGCTGAGGCGGGTGTCTGGGCCCCTTCCGGCGGTACTGCCATGGGTGTCTAGACTGGGCGGGACTTTGTAACATAGTCCCTATATCCCTGTTTGCGGTCGTACCTTGTGGTCTTTGGGAGTGGCGTCCCATAGCTGGTGTATGATCAGGGGTGTCGGGTAGTTCCAGTGAATATGTGGTGTCAATGTGCTCTGCCAGGTGTCAGAGTAGGATTTCCTTGAGGCCTATGATCGACGGCGTATGGTAGGCCCCGGCCTTGAGTATCTGTTTCTGTAGCCTTTGTGGCTGAAAGAAAGGCATCGGAAGATGCGGTTTGCTGTGCTGATGCCGGCTGGGTATGTGGCAAGGCTGGATGGATACGGGAAAATTTGATTAGTCATGGATTTAGTCCATGAGGCCTGGGAGCTCATAGAGATGACGTCCATTCAGGTCAGGTAGCACGTTCCGCCCCCTCATAGAGGGCTTTTTGACGTGTTTCATATCCCACAACCATGGCAACTGGTATGACCTCTTGCCTTATGCTGAATTTGCACGTAATAACGCTACACACGATTCCTTCCAGCATAGCCCTTTCTTCATTACATGTTGTAGACATCCCCTTGTTATTCCTTCTCAGTTTCATGAGACAGGATTACCCGCTCTTGATTGCCACCTTCATGATCTTCAAGACAGGTGGAAGCTCGTGCAACGTGCTTTGTATTTGGCTTCCTCTCGTCATAAGACCTGCGCTGACAGACGTCGCTCTAAGGCACCTGGTTATGTTGTTGGAGACAGGGTCTGGCTTTCCACTCACAATATCAGGTTGAAGGTTCCGACCATGAATTTGGCGCCCAGGTTCATTGGCCCATATATGATCTCTAGGAAGATCAATCCTGTGTCATATGCATTGGCGCTATCGCCGGCCTTGCATATCCCCAATGTTTTTCATGTCTCCCTGTTTAAGCCTTTGTTGTGCAATCATTACAACAGGCGCTCGTTTCGTCCTTCTCCTGTATCCATTGATGGCCGAGACGCGTATGAGATTCAGTCGATTGTGTACTCCAGGTGGTCGCGGGGTGTGTTGCAGTATTTGATTCATTGGAAGGGTTATGGGCCGGAGGAGCATTGTTACGGTTGCCTCCAAGCTAGCTGGAAGTTGGACCGCTTGGATATCCTGGTTCCCGAACTTAGAGAGGAAGGGCGCCGCTCCGATCAGCATATCCTGGTATTCCTGTAAGTGAATATATCCCACTAGCTATAGTACAGCTAGCATCCTCTGTTCCCTACAACACGAGTCGAGGCTGCGAGTTGAGGGTAAAACAAACTGTTTTAATGGCACTCATGCATGGCAATTTATACAATTTATCAGGCCAAAGGACAACCCCTCTGGATCTGATGGTACACTGGACAATGCAATGTCCCAACCAATGACAGAAAAATGCATCTTTTAAAAACACTCCCCACTAGCCTGGAGATAATTGGTTTCAAAGGTCCCCTCTGATGAACCTCATTGGCGAAACGCGCGCGTCAGGGGTTCTGGACACATACTGACACATTATTGGTGTCGGCATCTAACTCTCCGCTTACCAATTGCGATATTACCGACATTAAGTGCATTTATGTCCAGCATCTCAGGAGTGTATATTGGAGACACTAATTTAGTGCACTTTGTGTATATACTTTATTTCTCTTTATTTTTCTTTATTACATTTTATGGGGGGAGATTGATAAGACCAGGCATTTGATTAAGGGGTGCCCTTGAAGGCACAAGACTCAGGAATCCTATTCTATACGCCTTCCTCTGTTACTGACTATATCATTTTTTCTATCACTCAGGCAGCCTGTTTGAAAACTGTCTGTAAATCTCTTATTTTCTATATACTCTGACTTATCATTTAAATGCACTTAGGCAACGTTTGTGACTAATAAAGGGTTAACTGCTGCCTGTCAGCAGTCCTTCATAGCTGAGCTGAGCTACTAATTCTGACGCATGCTCAGAGGTCAACACTCCCGCACAGGTCCACCAGGTCAAGACCACATTGGGATGAACGACTCTAGTACCCGAGGAAATCGCGTCAGAGTTCTGGACATTCTAATCCTCCCTCTACAATATTACTCGAGCGAAGGGGGACAGAGCTGAGGGTAATCGGGAACTGGAGCGGAGCAGGTTCCTGGCAACTCACGTTGCCTCCTCCCTCCAGGAGAATGAAGTTGCGACATTCGAAGCCCCAATCACGGAGAACTCCTGAGGGCCATCAAAACCTTGAAGATGGGTTGAGCACTGGTTCCGGATGGACTTACTCTGGACTATTACAGGAAATTTAGTGCAACCTTGATTCCAAAACTCACCAAAGCCCTCAATGGATTGACTTCCGGCAGTAGTTTCCATCAAGAATCAGCTACGATCACCATCTTACCCAAACCGGGAAGAACCAAGAGGCTATAGGCTGATCTTGTTGCTCAGTGTCGATGTAAAGCTTCTCGTGAAAGTCCTGGTGGTCCGACTCGGAGCGAATCCCCGGGCCTGGTCCACCCAGATCAAACCGGGTTCATCCCAGGTAGAGAGGCATGGGATAGCATGGTGCAGGTGCTCTCTATCCAGCTTCTAACATGCAGGGATGGAATACCCTTGCTTCTCCTCTCCACCGACGTGGAGAAGGATTTTGACCGGGTGGACTGGTCCTTCCTCCAAGTGGATGAACTGGATAGGAGCAATGTACGAGTCGCCGAATGCGAGAGTGCAGGTAAACGGAACCCTGATGGATAGCGTTCCGATATGCAACAGAACGTGCCAGGGATACCCACTCTCCCTGCTCCTGTTTGCGCTGTCCCTGGAGCCCCTTCTGGAGGCAGTGAGGCGAGGTGGAGATTGTAACAGACCGCCTGGCACCCTGACTGGGTACCTCCGTCGATTGCTGCTTCTTAGTAATCCTTGTCTACCATAAGCACCCCATCAGACACCATAACCACTGTAAACCCCACAGACTGCCACAGCTTGGTTGTGGTCTCGCTGTCCTCCACCCACTGTGGACCCAAGACCAGGATTCAACTTCCAGTGGGTAGACCTCTTCTAGTCCAGACAGCAAAGCAGGCTTGTTGTAAGCCAAGGGAGTTTAGTTATTACAGCAATATAGCTCTTCAATCCCCCAAACATGAGCCTAGACTTCATGAAGGGTAAAACAAATCTGTTTAATGGCAGCCACAACCGGCCTTATATGCAGGTCCCCATGCAAGGCGCACTCCCAACTGGACCTGAGAGTAGACTACAGTAACAACATACACAAGTTTACATTGGCTCTCAGGTCCAGGACACTCCCATACAAAATACGCCAATCCCTCCCCTGTGCCTGGGAGATAATTGAGTCAGCACTGTATTAAACTTAATTATCTCCAGACACAAAACACATAAATTTAAAAAACAAAAAACAAAAATACATTGAAACACACAAAATTCCCACAAAGTTACATCCCCTGATAGCCCTGATCTGGGTGACCAACATATCCAAAAATCACCAAGATCGGTTCATGGGTTCAGGAGTTTCCTGGAAGTCATAATTTTGACCAACTGTGTATATCGTCCAATGACCAAATCAGTTCCAGGGAATCAGGGCTAACGGTCAGTCTCTCTTTCTGGAGTACAAAAGTACATAAATCACATGAACCGAGCCTTTTAAAGTGCATTAGGCATATATTGCAGGGTCCATAGTCCTGAGGCAGGAGGCTGGCAAGCAGGCTCCTCCAGGAGGTTGTTGCAAATGACCAGATCACAGAGCGTTTGTCACAGAGATATTGAGGGTTTCCACTGGAATGGCAAGACCCACAAGGTGGCGGAATGTGCCAATGACCTGGTGTTTTTTGTTACTAACCCACTATCCACAGTGCCCCCACTACTCGAATTACTGGACACATACGGCTCAATGGCTGGGTTCAAACTCAGCCTGTCTAAATGCGAGGTGCTGGGCGTCTCCATCTCAACTGTTGAGATGGAGAACCTCTTCCAGATTATCCCGCTGGCCTTGCCCATGTCATTCTTCACCTCCTTCCATACCACAACTCTGTGGTATGTGGAGGAACGGGAAACCTCGCATCAGACACAAACTACTATGTCTTCCAAGGCAGAGAGGCGGCCTGACTATACCGGATTTCGGCAGATACCATCAAGCCGCAGCACTTCAAAGAATACTGGATTGGCACTCACACCCCATACAAACACTATGGATAACACTAGATAAAGATAGCATCCGGCACTCCCTACACGCATCCATGTGGAATACTAAAAAGCTGTTCCTGGACAGAAAACATCAGACGTGTCCGACAGCCCAGACTCTCAAAAACTGTGATGTGTTGCATGTGGCCCCACACGTCTCCTTAATCCTTAAAGCCTAGCCCGATGATCCCCATAACAAACAACCCTCTCTTGGGGGGCAGCATACTGCCATGGGCATGGGATTTCTGTGGGGGGGGGAGGACTTCACCTCCATTCGCAAAGCCCTCCAGACCAGTGGACTGCGGCCACTCGCAGAACTCCTCTACAGTAATGCGCCCTGGTTCGAGTGGCGCGAGCGGATATCGCGCGTGTCGGAGGTGCTGGTGCCTGCCCGCAAGGTCATGAATAAAGGCTATAGCCTGCCTCTTACCAACTGTCTCCCTCCCTTATCCACTACCTCATTCACCTTTCTACTACTATCCTTTTATATGCTGCATCCTCTCTCATTTACTTTCCCTCACTATCCTAATAACCCTACAGGCTCTTGTCTGGGTGGTTCCGGTCAGGGTGGGAGGAACCCAGTTAAACAAACCACCACTATTGGTACAGGTGACCTATTGAATTATCCCAGAGAGTCCTGCTCTGTAGCAATACAGGAGATTAGGGAGTTGGGGAAGATACACACACAAGAATTTATACCACCCCTGACCACAGCCTGTGTCTCACACTGCAAATTCTCCTCATCCTCTCGAAACCCTAGAATTAGTCACCCACTTAAGCACACTCATGCAGCTAACCAATCAGATGTTTTGGAAGGAACCTGGTGGCCCTCACTGAATCAAATCCACCCGTCCATCGCGGAATATCGGTGGGATGCTCTCTAACCAGGTTCCGCACCTGATCAGTTCTTAAGGGGTTTGCATATTTCTCATATCGTATTTTGGTAAAGCTGATAGGCTTATTTTATGCTTATTTTTTATTTTTATTTATGTTTTATTTATTTTTATTTCTTATTTATTTCTATCATGATCTTTATCTTTATTCTTCTTTTTTCTTTTTTTTCTTTTTTTTTCTGCCATAAGCAGTCCTTATTCCAAGATCTTCAGCAGGACACATCAGAAACCAAAGCAATGGAAAAATAAATGGATTACTTCTACAGGAAGCAACAACAGAGTCTCATCAGGAAAAAAGGATAAGAAACTGTAAGGCCCCACACAACACAAAGAGAGCCCAAATGAAAGATTAACTGATTGCACCATTGAAATCCAACTAACTTCCAATGGAACTTCCAATGACCCAATCCAAACTGAACCTGCTAACTACCACAAACACTGCATGGACAATACTGGGATTATTAACCTCTTCAATTATCACCTGTCAACACCTAAGAAAGCAGTCTTATCAAAGGGGTTAACATTCTGTTGAAGCACAAAACTGGATCACATCCAGTTGTATTCAGACTCTGAAGAATTTTTCAGAAGAATGAGGCTTAAGGAATTATTCTATGACAAAACACCACTCTCAACCAGGATAATAATGGGAGAAAAAAAGAACAAAGATTTTACACCGGCAGCAGGACGTAACATCACTGAGCAAATATCTGGCCGAATTGAAACATTCTTAAGCTTTTGGTTATTAAGACAGAACTTTATACAGACTTTCTCAATAACCTTAACCAGATAAATGAACTAGCTGAAAACATTATATTGGTAACCACGAATGTGGAATCCCTATACAGTAACATCTCACATAAGAATGGTATTGAGGCCTGCTTTACATTTCTCTCATATATGTGTATATATTAATATTAAAATACAAGTACAATGAAAGTGAATGTGTATGTGTGCATATATATGTATATATTTGATTAAAAATAGGTGTAATAATTTGTTACACTTTATTTTAGTGTCTGTGTGACAGCCTTACAACTCAGGCAATCCTCTTGCCAGCATTGCTGTAGCCTGCTGTTATAGCCATGAGATTGCCAACAAGGAGACTGCCTGGATTGTCAGGCTGTCCCCCCACCCCCTGAATCGGATGACTGCGGAGGGTAAGTATGGCAGCGTGGGTGAGTGAAGGAGGGGGGGAGGTGATTCACAGGGAGTTAAAGTCAACTTTTTGCAGGGTAGCATGGTACACCTGCTGGCATTAAGGCATTAATCTCTGTGCCTTTAAACTTAAAATTAATTATGGTTTTAAATTTCACTAGAGGACAGTTAGTAAAGTTTACCTACTTTGGAATGGAATTCAGATTTAGCAGGTTAGTGCTTTTGGTTCAGGAGAACCTTTTTGTGCCTTTATAACAACTCTACTCAAAGTTATTCATCTGTGGTTTCTTGGGGATGAACAGTAAACAGTAGTATGATGTAAATATTGAGAAGTATATATATATATATATATATATATATATATATAAATATATATATATACACACACACACACAACACACACACATACACTACTTCTCAATAAAATAAAGGGAACACAAAAATAACACATCCTAGATCTGAATGAATTAAATATTCTTCTGAAATACTTTGTTCTTTACATAGTTGTACATAGTTGAATGTGCTGACAACAAAATCACACAAAAATTAAAAAATTAAAATCAAATTTTTCAACCCATGGTGGTCTGGATTTGGAGTCCCACTCAAAATGAAAGTGGAAAAACACACTACAGGCTGATCCAACTTTGATGTAATTTCCTTAAAACAAGTCAAAATGAGGGTGTGTGGCCTCCACGTGCCTGTATGACCTCCCTACAATGCCTGTGCATGCTCCTGATAAGGTGGCCGATGGTCTCCTGAGGGATCTCCTCCCAGACCTGGACTAAAGCATCTGCCAACTCCTGCAACGTGACGTTCGTGGATGGAGCGAGACATGATGTCCCAGATGTGCTCAATTGGATTCAGGTCTGGGAACAGGTGGGTCAGTCCATAGCATCAATGCCTTCGTCTTGCAGGAACTGCTGACACACTCCAGCCACATGAGGTCTAGCATTGTCTTGCATTAGGAGGAAGCCAGGGCCAACCGCACCAGCATATGGTCTCACAAGAGGTCTGAGGATCTCATCTCAGTACCTAATGGCAGTCAGGCTACTTCTGGCAAGCACATTGAGGGATGTGCGGCCCCCCAAAGAAATGCCATCCCACACCATTACTGACCCACTGCCAAACCGGTCATGCTGGAGGATGTTGCAGGCAGCAGAACGTTCTCCACGGCGTCTCCAGACTCTGTCACGTCTGTCACATGTGCTCAGTGTGAACCTGCTTTCATCTGTGAAGAGCACAGGGCACCAGTGGCGAATTTGCCAATCTTGGTGTTCTCTGGCAAATGCCAAACGTCCTGCACGGTGTTGGGCTGTAAGCACAACCCCCACCTGTGGATGTCGGGCCCTCATACCACCCTCATGGGGTCTGTTTCTGACCGTTTGAGCAGACACATCGACATTTGTGGCCTGCTGGAGGTCATTTTGCAGGACTCTGGCAGTGCTCCTCCTATTCCTCCTTGCACAAAGGTAGAGGTAGCGGTCCTGCTGCTGGGTTGTTGCCCTCCTGCGGCCTCCTCCACGTCTCCTGATGTACTGGCCTGTCTCCTGGTAGTGCCTCCATGCTCTGGATACTACGCTGACAGACACAGCAAACCTTCTTGCCACAGCTCGCATTGATGTGCCATCCTGGATGAGCTGCACTACCTGAGCCACTTGTGTGGGTTGTAGACTCCGTCTCATGCTACCACTTTAGTGAAAGCACCACCAGCATTCAAAAGTGACCAAAACATCAGCCAGGAAGCATAGGAACTGAGAAGTGGTCTGTGGTCACCACCTGCAGAACCACTCCTTTATTGGGGGTGTCTTGCTAATTGCCTATAATTTCCACCTGTTGTCTATCCCATTTGCAAAACAGCATGTGAACTTGATTGTCACTCAGTGTTGCTTCCTAAGTGGACAGTTTGATTTCACAGAAGTGACTGACTTGGAGTTACATTGTGTTGTTTAACCCCTTAAGGACACAGCTTCAGAAGCTTGTCTTACGCTTAATGACACAAGCAATTTTTGCATTTTCTTGCTGTATGCGTTCAACTGCAATTTGCATCTCTCTCGTTTATTGCACCGACACATATTATATACTGTTTTTTAAAGGACATAAAGGGCTTTAATTTGATGTAACATATATATATATAAATGCTTATTTATTATTTAAAAAATACAGAAAAATGCAAAAAAAAGAAAAATTTTGTGTTTTTTGTACAGTTTTTGCAATAATAATGTGTGCCTAATTAGTGCAGGTTAAAGAAAGTAATTAAAAATAAATTTATTTAGTTGTTCTGATTTACAAAATATATAATGTGTCTGGGATTTAAAGTTTTTTTTGGTAGTTACAGGTCATAAAGCACAAGGAGTAAAATAAACTTTTAATGTAGAGCGATTTTAGAATTTTGTATGTTTGTCTTGTAAGCTTAATAGCCATAAAAGAAAACAAAATTGCCACACAAAAGTATATATTTATATAAAGTAGACATCACAGGCTATTGTCCTAAGGTTTTTTTGACACTTTCTAAGTAGCCATTTCACCGCCAATCTCTGCTAAATATTGGAGTAAAATTTAGTTTTTTGGAGTTTTTGGCACACAAACTTATAACAAAGAACTTCCCATGTATATTTTGTAAAGTTGGTGTGTGCTATTCCTGTACAAAGTTTTATTTTGTGTTCAGTTACTTCTGCTGAGTACAACGATACCCCCATTGTATGTCTTTGGCACTATTTCGTGAAGCTACAGTGCCATATAGGAGACCTGTCCGTTTCAACATTTACAGTAGAATTTTGAGAGGCGGATTTAATGGGCCTATGCTTCAATTTGGGGTATTATAGCAGTTTGACTGTTCAAAAAAAACCCACAAAGGCCTACCATTTATAAAAGTAGACACTCCAGGGTATCTCATATGGTGCATATTGTGCCTTAACATGCCCCCATTTTTTCACCAATATATGCCAAAGTATGTGGTAAAAAATAATTTTGGGCATTTTTTACATACGGATTACATTTTTGCTGGGCATTTTGTACATTTCATATGTGCCACTAAGTTCAAACCCCCAAATTATGCTCAGCTAAGTCTTCTGAGTAAAACAATATGCCCAATGTATGACCTAGACACTATTTTGTGAAGTTACACTGCTATAAAAGAGACGTAACAAGTTAAGGTTTTTAAGTGTGAATTTTCATGGAGGGTTTTGATGCGTCCGTGCCCACTTTGGAGCACTTGAGCAGGCTACATATTACAACTACACCATAAAGGCATACCATTTCTTAAAGAACACATCCCAGGGTATTTCAAAAGGCATATTTTGAACCTTAGCGTGGGATAATTTTTCCGCTAGCTTGTACCAAGTGTAATGGTAATAAGCGTTTTTTTGCCTTTTTGACACACAAAGTAAATTTGCGCAGTACATTTTGCAAATCTTATGTGTGCTACGACTGTATAATACTTCATATGTTGCTCAGCTATGTCGGCTGAGTACATCAATACCCCCGTATGTACCTTTGCCAGGTATATGTGGACATCGGAGGGGCACATTTGGGACACAGCCATTCCAGTTCATTTCAAACTTTAAATTTTTACACTGTTCCCATGTCCCATTTTAGAGTATTTTACCAGGCTATATAATCCAATTACACCATAAAGGCATACCATTTCTTAAAGAAGACATCCCGGGGTAATTCAAAAGGCATATTTTGAACCTTAGCGTGGGATAATTTTTCCGCTAGCTTGTACCAAGTGTAGTGGTAATAAGCATTTTTTCTGCCTTTTTGACACACAAAGTGAGTTTGCGCAGTATATTTTGCAAACCTTATGTGTACTACGACTGTATACTACTTCATATGTTGCTCAGCTATGTCGGCTGAGTACATCAATACCCCCGTATGTACCTTTGCCAGGTTTATGTGGACATTGAAGGGGCACATTTGAGACACAGCCATTCCATTTTTTTTAAACTTTGAATTTTTACGCTGTGTCCATGTCCCATTTTAGAGTATTTTAAAAGGCTATATAATCCAATTACACCATAAAGGCATACCATTTCTTAAAGAAGACATCCCGGGGTAATTCAAAAGGCCTATTTTGAACCTTAGCGTGGGATAATTTTTCCGCTAGCTTGTACCAAGTGTAGTGGTAATAAGCATTTTTTCTGCCTTTTTGACACACAAAGTGAGTTTGCGCAGTATATTTTGCAAACCTTATGTGTACTACGACTGTATACTACTTCATATGTTGTTCAGCTATGTCGCTGAGTACAGCAATACCCCCGTATGTACCTTTGCCAGGTATATGTGGACATTGAAGGGGCACATTTGAGACACAGCCATTCCAGTTTTTTCCAAACTTTGAATTTTTACGCTGTGTCCATGTCCCATTTTAGAGTATTTTACAAGGCTATATCATCCAATTACACCATAAAGGCATATCATTTCTTAAAGAAGACATCCCAGGGTAATTCAAAAGGCATATTTTGAACCTTAGCGTGGGATAATATTTCCGCTAGCTTGTACCAAGTGTAGTGGTAATGAGCATTTTTAAATGTATTTTTTTACTTTGTAAAACTTTTTTTACTTTGTAAAACCCATTTTTAAACTTTTTTTTTTTACTTATTAAATGTTTTACACTATCTTAACTTTTTTTACACTTTTAATTTTTTTTCTAAACTTTTCTTTTACCGTTAACCCCTAACTAGCAGTAAGCAGCACTAACCGTAAATTCCCCATTTTCCCATAACTCCCACCCACCCCAGCTAGCAAAATATTTAATTATAAAATATTTAAATTAATTAATTAAATAAATGGAACCCCTGAGGGTTAAAAAAAATAAATAAAAGTTAATCCTCAGGGGTTAAAAAAATTAGATCACAGTATAATACTGTGATCTGTATTTTGATCACTGTAGGCAGTGATCAGCTGGCAGGGAAGGGGTTAATTTTTATTTAGACTGGGTAAAGGGGGTGGTATTTTTTTTTTTTTTACTTAAACGTTACTAAAACATTTAAAAAAAAATTTTTTTTTACCTTTTTAAAGCTTATTTTAAAACTTTTTTTAACGTTAACCCCTAGTTAGCCTAACACCAAATTCCCCAATTCCCCACTAACTTCCACCCATCCCAGCTAGCTAAATATATAATTTTTAATATTTAAATTAATTAATAAAATAAATTTAACCCCTGAGGGTTAAAAAAAAAAATAATTAACCCTCAGGGGTTAAAAAAAAAAAAAATCAGATGACATTAAAATGTATACCCTGCCAATTGATCACTGTAGTCAGTGATCAATTGGCAGGGAAGGGGTTAATTTTATTAAAACAGGGGCAGGGGGGCTGGGATTTAACTTTAATTTTTTTTTTTTTTACACAGGGAAGCAGATCAGCACTGATCCGTCTCCCTGCACTTCACACAGAACCCGGAAGTGCAGGGAGGCGGAAGGTGAGTATGTGGAGCACATGTGCTCGCTCTGACATGCTGTCAGAGCGAGCACCGGTGCTGGGGCAGCCCGATCGGGTGCTCCCGGTCTGCCTCTAATGCAGAGGCAGACCGGAGCACCGTTAACCCCGCGATTGCCGCGATCGCGGCGATCTGGGATTAACTTAAGAAAATGACGGAAATTTTCCGTCAACGGTCCTTAACTGAAGGACAAGGTTGACGGAAAATTTCCGTCCACGGTCGGGAAGGGGTTAAGTGTCCCCTTTATTTTTTTGAGCAGTGTATATATATATATATATGCAATGTTTGCATTAAGGCACGGTGTATATATACATATACACCGTGCCTTACTGCAAACATTGCTCAGGTATTTTTTGAGGAACATGGAAAGGAGTTCAAGGTGTTGCCTTGACCTCAAAAAAATTTAAATCTCGATTTAATTGTGCATCTGTAAGATGAGTTGGAACAGCAAGTACAAACCATGGAGTCCTCACCTCGCAAGTTGTAGGAATTAAAGGAGCTGCTGCTAATGTCTTGGTGCCAAATACCACAAGACAGGTTCAGATGCCTTGTGGAGTCATTGCCTTGATGCATCAGAGCTGTTTCGGAACCACAATGGGGACACAATATTAGACAGGTGGTTTTAATGTTATGGTTGATCAGGGTATTTCAACTACTGCTGCTGTGTTCCAGGTCATTAACCTTAATCATTTTTCCTTTCCTTTTTTTTCTTTTCAACCACTTTATCCTGTTCCAGCCTTTTCTCACATTAAACATAAAATAACTGGCATACAGTCAACACTGATATTTATACACATTAAAATAGTGACATACATTGTGGTCAGTGGGTTCATAGCATGTCCACTTTCTGCCAGTGGAGACAGGCGAGATCTAAGATGGTGGGGTGCTAGACTCCGCCCCCTCGTTCTTCTTCATACGCTACACAAATACCATACTGTGTTCAAATTTTTAAGTTGTTATGTTGAAGAAGCAGACCCAAACAAGCTATTGGACAAAACGGGCACCATCCCAACTGCCTCTGTGAGTGGCCTGGCCATTTTCACAGACAGATCACAAGCAAAATGCCTCCACCAATAATATGACTGTGCTACAGTCATATCAGGAAGATTAGGTGCCTGGCACTGGTAAGGGAGAGGTACAGAACGTTGGAGGACCGGGAGTATTTCCCAGTATTTCCCAGGACACAGATTAATGTACAATTCTGTAGGGCAGTATGCAAAGATACTGCATGCAGTATTTAGAAACGACATGCTACAGGATACATTAATATGAATTCTACATTTTGCAACACCTTTTCATGAACTATGGGTTGAAGAGAGGTAACAGGCATTATAGTTATGTGGAGCGGGAAGGACAGTCACTAAATATGGTGGGGGGGGCGCAGAAAAATACTGGAGGGGGTGTGAAAAAAATTAACAAAAATACCCTTCTGCTTTTACATGCTACACAAAATGCTTATAAACAGTTGAACAGTTTACACAGATATACCACTATACAAAGTAAATCCATGCTATCCAAAGTACCGGTAAACATTGACATTCAGACACTGTTTGCACTCACATACTCACTGGTGCACACCTGTGTATTCACACATACTGATACTCCACTCAGCCACATTCACATCTGAGCTATGTACACCCATGTGCACACTTGTATTTCCATTGATACTACACACACACATATTCACAATATATTTGGACACATACAAATACATGGTTACATAAATTATATTTGTTTAAATAAAGCCAATGCTCCTTGAATAGTCATAGGTGAAACAAGGCCCCTTTCTATTTTCTTGCACCAGTACTCTTTGTTCACTAGTTCTGCCACTAGATTTGAGCAGGGCAGTTGGGGCACGAGCATATTAAACAATTTTCCTGTCACTCAAAAAGTAAAAATACTCAGCTACCCCAAAGTAAGTTGATAATACACAGCAGGTACACAAAAATGTACATCTATATGTGGCGCACCATATATCTGGTCAAAATAATTATTTTCCACTGTAATGGTTATGGTGACAGAGTGCCATGGTGCCATCCTATGGTAAGATGTTAGAGCAAAACAAAACTGCAATTATTGGCTGAGATCTTTAGCGGAGTATTGAGCATTGGCTCACTTTGCTCTATAGAGCAATCTGACAGCTCCTGCTGCAGAAGCCTGTATACTTCAGTTGCAGAACTGGAGCCTAGTGGGACTCATGTAAGTTGTCAGACTGTTAAACAAGTTTGACATTGGTGGGGTCATAATACACTGCTGGGCAAAGCGTTCCATGCACCTCACTTTTGGACCGAACGTTCGGGGAGGGCCTTTCAGTGATACACAGACAACGTGTTTCAAATTGGGCTACTACCAGTGTATTAAGGGTCAGGCAAACATATTTATAGACAGAAGTTACAGCAAAAGTAAGTGACAAGATTACATCAGCTAAACACGATATTGCTTATTTAGCAACCAACAACATGTATTTCTGTTACCGGAGGTTAAAAGGTTATTTATTTGATGATCTGCAATAGGTTTTATTTTTAAGCTGACATTTAACATTATTTCTAATAATATAGTCTTGTCCATTTACAGTAGTCACGTACTTCATTTTTAACCATTTCAGACATCTTACCATGGAACACTGCAAGAGACTCTTGGCAACATACCCAGGGGATGTGGTGCTTATGGTGTTCCTTTCAAGGCTGCTTTGGGTTCATGACCCAATAAACAGTTTCATGATAAATTCATCTCAAGTAAGATGTGATTTAACTCTGTTTTCTAAATCTTTGTTCTGACAGTGCTAATGCATATATCTGATTTAACTCCACGTGTTCTTGGAGGGGGCTGCTTGCCCACCTCCTACCTTCTGACTATGGCCCTGGGATATATGGCATTTGAAAACACTATTTGTGCCCTGTGACAAAACTGGAGATTGTGCACAAATATGACTATTGTCCATATTTTTTATGATTCCCTTTGTTTATTGCACTGTTCCCCATGTGTTTCATCATTTGGTCCGGCTGGATAGACTACCAGACAAATTGTGGAGTTACTGGGTGGCCACCATTTCATGTATCAGAGGCACATGGTGAGAACAATGGATGAAGCACATGGTGAGAACAATGGATGGCAGCCATTTTAACTCACAGACACTGTTTGGACTTTTCTACACGGTGCCATCTCGCCGGTATTTGGTGCACAAAGACATTGTGCAGTAGTTTTAAACTATACAACAGGGGACACATTATACAGTAATTATTTTTCATATAGCCTGTATATGTTCTGTGGAATCTGCATTAAACTGTATCTTCCAAACTACTGAACGGATCTGGGTGAATTTTGGATATGTGGTTCATCCAGATCCCCCGTTTCTGAGGATATACTTTTTATGGGGTTATTGCATGTTTTGGGCTCACTGTGATATGTTTTATAATACTGTATTTCTCTGCCTGTGATAATTATATTAACCATTGTGTTCAGTAATCATATCACAGGCAGAGGGGAGGATTTTGTGTGGGAGTGTCTGTGTGTATTGTACGGATTGATTGGTTGTATTTCAAAACCCTGTGGGCAGTACTATGTTTGTAGATTGTGAATAAAAGAGGCTGTATGTGCCAGTACAGTCAGTTCTGCTTGACCTCAAAATGAAGTGTCGTCTCGTTATTGGGGGAATTGGATTGTATGCTGATTGCCAGGAGTGTAAACTGATTGTATGCTTTTCCTGTTCAGCTGCTTACAGCATTCATATGCTTGAGAGCATTCGTATAGTTTTCCGGTTCGGTGGCTGTGGTGTCTGCTGCAGTGCTTGCAGTCCTCAGGAAGCGCTAGGAGCATCCTTCAACGGAGGTACCCAGTCGGGGTGCCAGGTGATCCGTTACAAACTATTTTCTTAAATCTCTGCTCTAACAATTTAAAAATAATAATAATAAGTTCAGCACACATGTTAATCATATTCAGAAGGTTCAAGCACTACTTACCAAAGGAGAACACTTTTGAAATTCAGCTGCACGCGGGGCACAACGTGCTAAACTCACTCCACTCTCTCTGTGACAGCAGTTGCTTTTGCACTGAGCACTTTGAAGACACAACTCTCCATGATCCTAAAGTAAAGTATGGTATAATAAAAAAGTTTAAAAAGCATGCAAGTGAAACAGTGAGTAAATCACTCTCAATCTGATATAATGGAGCAGGATTTGGAGCCTTGCATCCTGCAGATAAGAAGTAAAATCATTCTAAAGTGGTTTGACTACTTCTAATGGGGTACACCAGGGCACTCATGGAGCAATAAGCACTACAGGGTACTGAAGTGTTTGATGCTTGGTGTGTTTCTTTAATCCCTTAACGCCGTTATGGCATTCTATGCCGTCCCGCATTAAATGGGCTTTAAAGCTGTTGCGGCGGCATAGAACGCCATAATGGCTTTCAGCCCCAGGAGCTCCGGTGGACTTACCTCCGCCGTGATCCTCTTCTAGAGGGCTGCCTGACAGTCCAGGCAGCCCTCCCCCGGCAAATGAGGCCCCCGGGGGCCATGTAATCGCTCTCAAAGAGCTATCACATGGCCCCCTATAGCTAGCTGTGGATCTGCCAGCAGGGGGACTGTCTGAAATTTCAGACAGTCCCCCTGCTGGTGGGAAGTATTAAAAATAAAAAAAATAAACATGTTGAAATAAATTAAATGCATTTTTATATATATATAAAATATATATAATATATATGTAACGTCATACATAATGTATTTTAATATTAATATAAGTACATATATTAGCATTAAAATACACTTAGAATGACGTTACATATATATATATATATATATATATAATACATCTATATATATATATTTTATATTTATATATACACGTATAATTACAATAATAAATAAAATAATAAAATAAATAAAATATTTTTTAAAAATGTTTAAATAATATATACATATGTAATTTCATTCTAACTGTATTTTGTTATTAATACATATACTGGTAACAAAATACACTTAGGATGACATTCTATATCTATCTATATATAAAATACAAATAACCGCAAATTATATATATATATATATATATATATATATACACACATACACACACACACACACACAATTACATAAATAACTACATAAATAACTACATAAGTGTACACGTAGTCTTTAAATACATATATATGTATATATATATATATATATATTAACATTCTATGTGTATATTTAAGTAATATTTTAAATATTCTTTCTTTATTTAACACTAAAAACAACAAAAAAGAACTCATTATACATTATACAATCTTTAACATGCATTTAACAGCAATATTACCTAAAAGATTGCATTTAAGCTCTAATATCACCATTTTGAGTTATTCATCAATACAAATTTTTACACACACAAAACAAAACAACAACAAAAAAAAAACATTTAATACACTCTCCCCCCCTCTGCGTCTATCTACCTATACCCTTCCTATTCGCATAAACCTTCCAGGGTTCCCAGACCTTACCAAACATATAATAAGAATGTCTTACTCTAGATGATAATTCATCCATTATATAATTTTCTTGAATCTTTAATTCCACCTCTCTCATTGATGGTAAATCTAGATTTATCCAGCTAGCGGCTATACATCTACGTGCGGCCAATAAAATTAAAAATATTAATTTCTGCGAATGGCCCATATCCAAGGATTGAGTTCTATATTTCCCTGTATTATCACTTGAATTAGCTCCCTTATTTCCTCCCAATAGCTTTTAATCTTTGGGCAATCCCACCACATGTGTAAATATGTCCCTTGTAACCCACATCCCCTCCAACAAAGATCCGTCAGATTTTTACCTATTTTGTACAAAAAAACAGGGGTCACATGCCACCTAAATAATATCTTAAACATTTGTTCCTGCGAGATTACACAAATCGATATTTTGGATGCAGTTTCCCAGATATCTATCCAATCCTTAGTTTCCAAAGAAGAACCTAAATCTTCCTCCCAGTAGGATATATACTTTAATGGAGCCCAAACCGTAGGTTCCTCACTTAGTTGATTATACAAATCAGAGATAAGACCTCCCTTTAACCTACCTATTTTGCACATTTTTTCAAAATTAGTGAAGGGCAATTTAACTGCCGTTTTTACCTCCATTGAATACGCAAAATCTCTAATCTGCAAATAACGAAAAAAATCTCCTGTCCTCAGTTCTACTCTGGTCAACAAACTAGAAAATAAAACTACCTCTCCTTCTGACCAAAGATCTACATATCTATAGATTCCTCCTGCCTTTAAGCCTTGAAAATTGTGTTCTTCCATACCAGGAATAAATTGTCTATTCCGAAAAACAGGGGTCATGGGTGAAGGGAAATTAGTTAGACCATGTTTTAACTTAAGTTTATCCCAAATGTGGAGGGAGTTTGCCGTAGAAGGGCATATTTGTTTCAACCCTGGTCTTGAAACCTTATTCAACCACATATACAACCCTGGCGAGTCTGGTGTCATTAAATCTTCCTCCATATCCGCCCATCTGTATTTCCCTTGATTTGCATGCCAACCAACAATTTGAGCCAATTGGGCTGCGTAATAATAAATAATTAAATTGGGGAGACCTAGTCCCCCTTTAACTCTCGGTCTATACAAGAGAGTTCTAGCTATCCTATGTCGCTTGCCCTGCCAAATAAATGTGTCTATAGCTTTCTGAATACCCAATAAGTCCTCTTTACAGACCTTTATAGGCAATGCTTGAAATAGAAATAAAAGCCTCGGTAAAATATTCATTTTTATAGAATGAATTCTGCCAATCCATGAAATTGGTTTATCATGCCAATTCTCTAGGTCCTTTTTCAAAGTCTTAATCAAAGGTACATAGTTGTCATTAAATAATGTATTATAATCGTATCCAATTTTAACACCCAAATAGCTTAGAGATTTATCTATAGTCATATCAAATTTAGTTTTTAGCTGGTCTTGTTCTATCTCAGATAAATGAAAAGGCACTCCACACGATTTATTATAATTTACCTTATAGCCTGAAATGGCTCCAAATTGTTCTATCAACTTAAACAATTCAGGGATAGATTCAGAAGGGTTTGCTATAGAGATTAAAATATCATCGGCATAAGCCGCTGTTTTATAAATCTCCCTCCCTATTTGAATACCCTGTATATTGCCACTTCCCCTGATATGGATCAGAAGGGGTTCCAATATAAGTGCAAACAAAATAGGAGAGAGAGGGCATCCTTGACGTGTGCCATTGTATATTCCAAACGGAGTATTAACTGAGCCAGGGAGCTGTATTGTTGCTTGGGGATTTGAATATAATGCACGGATTATAGTAATGCAATTGACTGGAAAGCCCCAATATTGAAGCAAATAAAATAGATAAGGCCAGGCGACCCTATCAAATGCCTTTTCTGCATCTAATGATAAAAGTATTGATGGTGTCTTCCCTACTGCCATAACCCAAGCAACATTAACTGCTCTACGTGTATTCTCATACAGCTGTCTACCTGGAACGAAACCTACCTGATCTGGATGAATCAGAAAAGGAAGTAGGGGAGAGAATCTCAGGGCAAGGACTTTAGCTATTATTTTTATATCAACATTTATTAATGATATAGGCCTATAATTTCCCACTGAAGAAGGGTCCTTATCTTTTTTTGGTAAAAGAACAATTTTAGCCATTGTAAGGTCGGCTGGAAGAACTCCGCTTTGACAAATTTCATCTATGACCTCTTGTAAATATGGCATAAGAGTGTGTTGAAATATTTTATAATAACTACTACTAAAGCTATCTGGCCCTGGTGCTTTACCCCCCTTAATAGAAAAGCATGCCGCTTTAATTTCCTCTAAAGATATTTTGGTGCCTAATCCTTCTAAGGCATTTTTAGGGATTTGGGGTAAATTTATCTTATTCAAAAATTCTCTCAGTCTTATATCCTGATCTGTACCTTCTATATTCTCGTTTTTAAATTGACTATATAATCTAGAAAAATATTCCCGAAATACTCCATAAACATCCTCTGGTGATGATACTAATGACCCTGAAGCGTTTCTGATGGATGAGATAGGATTAAAATGTGTTCGTGGTTTTAAGCATCTGGCCAAAGGGGCGTCTATTTTATTAGCTTTCTCATAAAAATATCTACGTGGGGGGTGTGGTCTGATCGTTTGATCGTTTAATCGTCTGACCATCAATGTAGGTAGACGTTCAGGCAGAGAGCTCCCTTCACTGAAGCCACAGAAGCCTCTGAAAACAACCTGATCTGGACATCGAAGGTTTTTTTTTTTTTGAAAAATTGAAAATCCAGCATACTATATTGTCTCTCTTATTTTTTTTTTTTTTTGATCCCTTCAGCACTTAAAATTAATTTGAGCCGGTGAAGTTTTCAATTACCTGTCCGACGAGGAGCAGCTGCATGCACAGCCGGTCAGATAGCCGGCTAGACTGTTAGATAGCTGGGTAGCTGGTAATATACCTGCTCTACCTACTATATTATATCAGTTTATATTCTCTATTTTACTCACCTCAATTACTCAATCTCTCCCCTAATCTTCCTCTACTCTGCGGGTGAATTATAGATAAAGTACTGCTATACAGCTACGCATTGCACATTGCATATTACATATTGGTACACTGTTACATATTGTTACATACTGTTACATATTGGCATATATTGTTGTAACAGTGTAACAGGGCAGCATTTTAGCAGATCTCTAACGAGGAGGATTTTTTTTTTTTTGCTTTGGGTTTTTTTTTTTTGTTTTTTTAAGGGGGGGAAAAAAAAAGTGTATTATACCCCCTCCTGGGCTTGCTACTGATGAAATCTTTACGGAAGGGATCTAAGCCGAAGTCCAGGAGCAGCACTCTACATTCTATGCACGCCATGTTTCAGCCAGCGAAATCTGCGGATGTAAATGAAGACGCTGCAAAATCCACAAAACGAGCGGCTTCAGGAGAAGCGAATAGCACTGACATGGTGAATAATTGCCAGGATACAACAAACAGCCTGGAAGGCAGGAAAAATGGGGATAGCCACGAGATCCAGTCAGACCATCTAGACCAGACCCATCCAGACCTGGGAGAGGGAGGATCAGGTAAAATGTTACCTATTGATACAGCTAACATTTCTATACCTATTATGCGGACATCAGGATTAGACGGCATACAATGTATATTGGCACAAATGAAAGAGGATAGAATTTTTTTAGCCGGAGAGATTGAGAGAAATGCTAAGGAAATAAGATTAGAGATCCAGGCAATTGGTAATCGGACTGCCGCCCTAGAAGTGAGGGTAGAGGCTGTGGCAAAAGCACATAATGATTTATTAATCCAGAGCTCGGAATGGGGCACAAGGCTTGACGCTTTAGAAGTGGCATTTGAGGATCTTATAAATCGATCCCGACGTAATAATATTAAAATTAGAGGGATACCGGAAACAAGAGATGAGGGTCCGGTACAGAATTTGGTTTTAGAAATCTTTAGACCCTTACTACCAGACATTCCTGAACCCAGATGGGAAATTGACAGGGCGCACCGTTTGTCAGGTGGTCTACGAAGGAATGATGAACGACCCTGAGATATAATCGTGAGATTTCATTACCATAGCACCAAAGACGCTGTAGTCCGCAAATGTAGGGGGATGGAGGTTATTTACAGAGAAAAGGTGCTTCAGATTTTTCAAGATCTTTCACCATCTACTCTTTTAAAGAGAAGGCAATGGAAGCCGATTGCAGATCATCTGAGACTTAATCACATTCCCTTTGCATGGGGCCATCCCTTTAAACTTCTCGCTTTTCATAATGAACAAACCAGAGCTTTATTACCAACGGGGGATCCAAGTAGATTTTTTCAGACAATGGTCCTGGATACACCAGAGGGAGTAATACCATTATTTCAACAAAAGACCCCATTACCAACTTTACCCAGAGAATGGTTTGATGCGAGAGAGAATCAAACTTAAAAGGACATAAATTTTCATTTATTTAGGTTAATCTATTTTTTTTTTTTTCTCCCTCTTTTGTTGGGGGGAAGAAGGAAGTGGGATATAATGTGATATACTGATGGTGATTGTGAAGGGGAGAATAAGGAAGTGAAGGGATTAAGTTATTGCATATTGGTATACATGGAATAATATAGTAAGGCATATATGAGAAGAAATAAGCATATTATATAGGTGTATGTATTTTATAAATGATGCGTTTGATAAAAATAAAAAATACAATCTCAATAGTAATTCAGCAGTAAAAATGTTGTATTATAGGATAATATGGAGTTTTTTGGTTTTTGAATGGTTTTGTATAGGGTCCGAGGACAGCTCATATGTGTTAAGGAGGCATTTAGGGAAGTGTAAGAGGACCCATGTTATGTTAAGAAAAATCAGGTTGCTAGTATTAGTTTAAAAATCTAGGTTTCAGGTTGATGGGAGTAGTTGCAGTTTATCCCAAGGCCGAAGTAGACCTGGGAAAACTGTGCCCCCTAATTAACTCCTGGCATTGGGTAAGTCCAGGAGGTGTTTATTGTGTATATATGTATATATGGTTGTGTTGTTTTTTTTTTGTTTTTTGGTTTTTTTTTTCCTTCTCTTCCTCCCCTCATTTTCATGTTTGGGTATACAATATGCTAATATGGTTCGTTTATTTTATTGGGTCAAAACATCTGCTTGTATTGGTGTTGAATTATGATGGATGAGAAGATAATTTCCTTAAATGTAAAAGGCCTTAATTCACCTGCTAAAAGGAAGATAATGTTTAAGGAATTAAAGAGAAAGCAGGCGGACATAGTTTTTTTGCAAGAAACTCATCTTAACAGATCTCATATATTATCCTTGACAGATAAATGGTATGATAGAGCGTATTGTTCGAATGCTATTCAAAAACATAATGGAGTAGCTATTTTGTTCCATAAAAGATGTCAGTTCAAGGTCTTAAATTCCATTCAGGATAAAGAAGGAAGATATATCTTAGTGTCTGGAATAATGGGCACCCGTAAGCTTCATTTAATGAATATATATGCCCCAAATATCCCAAATAATAGATTTTGGGATACGATAGGCCAAATTATTGATTCCATAGCGTCTGATTGTGTCTTGATAGGTGGGGACTGTAACGCGGTTTCTTGTCCAGCAATAGATAGAAGTCATAAGCCGGGAACATTGCGATCCCAGGGAAGGGGAGGACAAGATAAACAGTTTTTTCAGTTTATGATAACTCATAAACTTATTGATATATGGAGGGCTCAACATCCTGACACACTTGATTATACCTTTTATTCGCATCCACATGATACGTATTCTAGAATAGATATGTTTTTGACCAATTTAACACTTTCTCCCTATTTATATAGCTCACAAATTAACAATATTACGTGGTCAGATCATGCAGATATCATTGTACATATAAAAGGATTATCAGTTAAACCCAATTTTTCTTGGCGATTAAATACTTCTCTTTTGGAAGATCCCATAGTGAGATCAGATATTACAAAGGCATTGTTAAATTATTTTTCAGAAAATAATACGACTGAAATTAGCAAAACCACTTTATGGGCAGCACATAAAACTGTAATTAGGGGAGAATTGATCAAAATAGCCTCATATAAGAAAAAGATTAAATCACAATCATTATTTGAGTTACAGAAAGGTTTACGTAAGCTGGAACAAAAACATAAAACAGTTCCCACTGAACAAACGCTATATGATTTAAAAGCATGTAGATTAAAGATTAAAAAGCTTTTGTTAGATGAAGCAGTATGGCAGTTTTTTAAGTAATATTTTAACATAATTATGTGATTTAATTAGTTAAAATGTGATTGACATGCCTGACAACCCAGGCAAAAAGTGCAGAAAATTTGAATTGCAAGCACTATATTTAACCCTGTAACTTTCCAAGACACCATAAAACCTGTACATGGGGGTTACTGTTTTACTCGGAAGACTTCACTGAACACAAATATTAGTGTTTCAAAATGGTAACTTGTATTACAACAATTATATTTTTAGTAAAAGTGACGTTTTTTCCCCATTTTTCACACATGAACGGCACTTTTACTGACGATATTACCCCCATCATGGGGGTAAATCTCATTCCTGAGCAACACACAGTCTCAAAGGCAACATAACCAATCTGGCAAATTGAAATTTGAAAAAACTGAAATATGGACTGTGCTATATTTGACCCTTTAACTTCCCCAAACACCATAAAAAACTGTTAATGGGGGGTACTGTTGTACTCATGAGACTTTGCTGAATACAAATATGTGCTTTTTTGCATTTAAAGAAAAAGGGGTTATGACATTTACAGCTAAAATGTCTACAACTTTTTTTTAAAAATCTTAGTTTCTCACAGTTTTTTTTATTTTATTCATAAGAAATTATGTTTCAAATATGAATAGTTCATGAAATTAAAGCCCAGTTTCTCCTGAACAAAATGATATAAAATAAGTGTGGGTGCACTTAATATGAAAGAGGTGAATTACGGTTGAGCAGACATATAGCATAAATACCAGTTTTTGTTTACATTTTGTTTTGATCAGAACATGTGCTATTGACTCCATCCTGAAGGGGTTAATCTAACTAATTGAACTGACTGTGCTTTTTTCTCTTCTGTTTGTGATTTGGAAGCTCTTATAACTTGCTTAGCCTCTTTCTGCCTAATCTTATAGATCATTCTGTCTTTTTTATAATTACTAAATGCTAACCTTTTGTTTTTTACTCTTTTGGCCACATCTGCGGAATACTACAGTGGTTTCTTGAATTTTTTGCTTCTGCTGACAAGCCTAATGCAATTTTCTGTTGCCTTCAGCAGTGCAACTTTTAAATAATCCCATATCTCTTGGACTCAATTTAAATTGCTCCAGCCAAATTCCTAAGAACTTTTCCATGCTGTGTAAAATGACACAGAGCACTCTGATTGGTGGATTTCAAGCCATCCAATCAGAGTGCTCTGACATTAGGTACATCCAATTTCCCTTCCTGCTTTGCTCACTTAACAATATTACATATACGCCTCCCGTCTGTGAGCAGTAGCTTCAGGAAATCATCTCACAAGACCACCATTGTCCATCTCCACACCTCTTATAGAATCCCCCAACAATAACTGCTTTCTATTAGGCCTCACCATAGTCTTCAAACCTGTCTCCACAACACCACTACCCTCAGTGCCTGTCTCCATAACACCACTACACCTGGTGCCTGAGCCTGTCTCCATAACACCGTTACACTCTGAAAGTGCAGAAAATGAATTATGTAGAGCAAAAGACTGTGCAATATGCCTTGTGGCGAAAGTAACCACATGCACAGTGTCAAAACTATGACTTCCAGGAAATTCCTGAACCCATCTGGGTGATTTTTGGATATGTTGTTCACACAGATCAGGGCTATCCGGGGATATGTTGTGTTTTGGGGTACTTATTGGACTTTGTAAAAATGTGTGGGTTTTTTGCCTGTGGATAATTCAGTTATCTGCCTTAATTATATCACAGGCAGAGGGGAGGGATTGTTTACTGTATGTGGGAGTGTTGTTCATTGTTACATTGTTTTGATTGGCTTGTATACTTTTTGTCCTGTGCTCAACAAGGTCCACCTGGGCGTCAACCTTCTTGGAAAACTTGCATAAAAGGCCAGTGTGCCCCATTAAAGCGGAGTTCTTGATTTACCCTCAACATAGTCTCGTCTCGTGTGGGTAAGGCTGAATCTACCCTGGGGATTGCTATATCACTATACTCCCCAGGGATAATAATCACTAAGATCTTTTAAGAGCTGTTCCTGCTTGACTCTCTGGAGCCCAGCCAAGTTGTAACGCTGGACGTGGGGACTGCGGTGCTTATGGTGTCTGGTTGAGTGCATGGAGTCCTTGGTGAGCACTAGGAGCATCCGTCGGCGGAGGTACAGGAAGCTCCGTTACATGCCTTATATCCACAACTCTAAGTCTACAAGATCCTATAGTAATCCATCTGTCATTCCTAGTGTGTCTCTGAGGCAGTAGCTTTGCAGCAGTTCCAGCCTGAGTTTGTTTACCAGATAATTTACAAATCTCAGACTTCAAAAATACAATCTCCTGCCACAATATAGAGAACTGTTTACAGATTAGACGGCATCCAAATCTACAAAAAGTGGAACGTGAAACAAATGCATAACAACTATTACACTGAACTAAGGCTGCCATTTTAATGAGGTGAATAATTTAAATCAAACAGATCTAATTTTTTTTTTTGTCCTCCTTAATACATCAGATTACCTCCAGTTTATCTCCAGAACATCTCAAATCACACACTTAGAAGCAGCACTTAGATGTAGCAATTATATATATATATATATGAAACAAAATGGCTGCACACACAGATATGTATGTGTGTGTTTGTGTTGATTGCAGTTTGTTTTTGAGTGCGGTTTGTTTTGATTGCACTTTGCCACTTTATCTTTTTATATTGGTTTCTAATGGTTTTCTAAAATACCAGTCATGTTAAACTATGAAGTCATTCTCTGAAGTAGTCAATAGAAGTATAAATTAGGATGTGATCTATAAAGCATTTGCAGTGTTATTCACTAGTGAGCATTTAAAGCAAATTTAAACGTTATGGGCGAAGTAGCCAAACTAGAAGCATAGCTAGCGTAGAGAATGTTTCCATGTTGACTATTTTTTTTACAGTGAATTAGAAATTTTCTTTGAAATCACTTTGAATTCTCACTTCAGTGAATAACCCTGTATACATGTTTTTTTTACAAAAGGTTTCTGCAAAATTTAAAAGCAGTTGGTTCAGATGGATATCATTGTTCCGGGATTGCTCATTAAAGATAGAGTGCAAAGAGTAGTTGTCAATGCAAACTGTTGTAAGTGGAGTCCTTCAATACCATGAGCATTAAACGCTATATATCTGTGTTTGCATATGAAGCAAAACTAGACAAGGTAATACAGTGTGAACAGGATTTTACTTTGATTTCACAAATTGTGGGCAACCAACAGGCAGAAGAGATTTAATGTAGATAAATGCAAAGGAAAACAATGATTACTGACATTATCAAAGTGTAAGAAATGGGGTGCTGTTAAAAGTTATATTTTCTATTTAATATATTGACATATGATATGAGGAGGTCTGCTGTGTAATAAGCTATCTGGTTTCACAATGGAATCCATTTACATATCAAAGGAGGTTGTCATCAAAGGGTACAGTATAGATGACTTAGATTTGCAAAACAAGCCTTTCCAGTGTTTATTTACTAAATGTTGTGTACATCTTTCCTATAAAGCTTTCAAGAGTCATGTTATCTAGAGATCAGAACATCAGAGTAACATCTAGGTGTAACCATCTTGTCTCTAAAAGCTGTCCAGGCCTGCTATCAATGTACCAAAAAAAAACAAAAAACAACCCTAACTGGTAACTTGGTAACTTCTTACAGAATTTTCTCGTATAGCTGGAGAGAAGAGATCAAAGGGAAAGACTTGTGTAAAGACAGGACTGTATGGAAAAAAGGGGCTGTATTAACCACTTTTAGAAGGTGAAAGGGATTCTGGCATATGTAGTTAAGGATTGCAAGAATCAGTTTTTTTAAAAAGGACAAAGCGGTCAGTTTCCTTCTTTTCTCTTTTGGGCAATACAATGCAGCAGAGGTCCCATGGTGAACTGAGAGACAGTCCTAGATTACCCAAGATGAAGTTGCATGGGGAAGATCTTTATTTAAATGTTTAAATATTGCCCTTTTTCTGTGCATCTTTTGGTTATGGACTGGATGTGTTTACAATGTGTACTGTGTGTATATTCCTTTAACCCCTTAACGCCGTTACGGCGTTCTATGCCGTCCCGCAATAAGTGGGCTTTAAAGCCGTTGCGGCGGCATAGAACGCCATAACGGCTTTGAGCCCTGGAGCGCCCGGGATACTTACCTACCCGGCGTTCCGCTTCGGCAGCCCTCCCATGGCAAATGAGGCCCCCGGGGGTCATGTGATCGCTCTCAAAGAGCGATCACATGGCCCCCTATAGCTGGCTGTGGACCTGCCAGCAGGGGGACTGTCTGAAATGTCAGACAGTCCCACTGCTGGTAGGAAATTAGAAAAAATAAATAAATAAATATATGTATATAAGTATATATGTATATATGTATGTATATGTGTGTGTGTGTAACGTCATACATAGTGTATTTTAATATTAATATAAGTACATATATTAGTATTAAAATATACTTGGAATGACGATATATATATATATATATATATATATATATATTACAATAATAAACACAAAAAATAATATGAATAAATAAAATATTGAAACAATTTTATATAAATTATATATTCATATGTAATTTCATTCTAACTGTATTTTGATATATATGTGTGTGACAAAATACACTTAGAATGACATTCTATATATATATCTAAAATACAAATAACGAGAGAGCGAGATATATATATATATATATATATCGTTATTTGTATTTTAGATATATATATATATATATGTCATTCTAAGTGTATTTTGTCACACACACTATATATATATATATATATATATATATTTACATTAGTATACACGTAGAATTTAAATACCTATAAATGCATATATATTAAAATTCTACGTGTATATTTAAGTAATCTTTTAACATAATTATGGGATTTGATTGACATGCCTGACAACACAGGGAGAAAGTGCAGAGAATTTAATTCACAAGCACTATATTTGACCCTGTAACTCTCCAAGACACCAAAAAACCTGTACATAGGGGGTACTGTTTTACTCGGGAGACTTTGCTGAACTCAAATTAGTGTTTCAAACTGGTATATTGTATTACAACGATGATATTTTAAGTAAAAGTGACGTTTTTTGCATTTTTTACAAACGAATGGCACTTTCATGGACTAAATTATTGTTGTAATATGTTTTACTGTTTTAAAACACTAATATTTGTGTTTAGTGAAGTCTCCTGAGAATAACAGTACCCCCCATGTACAGGTTTTATGGTGTTTTGGAAAGTTAGAGAGTCACATATAAGGCTTGCATTTCATTTTTTTGACATTGAAATTTGCCAGATTGGTTATGTTGCCTTTGAGAGCGTATGGTAGCCCAGGAATGAGAATTACCCCCATAATGGCATACCATTTGCAAAAGTAGACAACCCGAGGTATTGCAAGTGGGGTATGTACATTCTTTCTTAGTAGCCACTTAATCACAAACACTGGCCAAATATTAGTTTTTTCCTTTTTTCACACAAAACCAAATATGAACGCTAACTTTGGCCAGTGTTTGTGACTAAGTGGCTACTAAAAAAAGACTAAACATACCCCACTTTCAATACCTTGGGTTGTCTACTTTTTCAAATGGTATGCCATTATTGGTGTAATTCTCATTCCTGGGCCACCACACCGTCTCAAAGGTAACATTACTAATCTGGCAAATTTCAATTTGAAAATGGAACGTTCTATATTTGACCCTGTAACTTTCCAAAACACCATAAAACCTGTTAATAGGGGGTACTGTTGTACTCGTAAGACATCGCTGATTACAAATATGTGCATTTTTTCTTGCAGTAAAACCTAACAGTATTATGACATTCACAGCTAAAATGTCAGACGGAAATACAAATTTAAAAAAAAAATCTTATTTTCTCAAATTTTTTTTTCATTTTATTCATAATAAATTATATTCCATATATGAATAGTTAATGATAAATTAAAGCCCTGTTTCTCCTGAACAAAATGATATATAATAAGTGTGGGTGCACTTAATGTGACAGCGGTGAATTACGGTTGAACAGACATATAGCGCAAATTCCAGTTTTTGTTTACGTTTTGTTTTGATCAGAACGTGCACTATTGACTCCGTCCTGAAGGAATTAATATCTGTAACAGTAACCTAAATCAATATTAACAATACATATTTTATACACTTGTATTTGTGTCGGATTTGCCACACATTCCCTAAAAGAATAACCTTGTAAGAGGGTAATAATTTCTTACAACAGTATACACACATCAGCCACAACATTAAAATTCTGACAGGTGAAGTAATTAACATTGATTAGATCATTACAATGGTATGATATGAATTTAAAACATGTGTTTTTACTCATCTTTCTTCTCCTGACCCTGCCTTTATGGCTGAGAACATAAGAAAGCATTGGGAGGTTATTGTACCTACAAGGCAAAACGCCTCGCAGTGCCAATCCGCATCACCTCATAGAGATGCATAAAATCAATAAATCTCTACGGAGAATGTTCAGCACCTCCATGCAGAGCATGGAGATGCTGAACCTTGGTGCTATACACTGCACACAGACATTTGAAAATGAAAATGCAGTGTTGACAATAAAAGGCCTGTAGGTACACATTAAGCTGTAGTAGTTATGATGGCTATATCGTTTCTATAAAGCAATGTTGTATTTAACTGAGCATTCTTAAGGATTTAAAAGCAATGCTTATAATTGTGAGACTCGAAATTGCTGTTTAGTGAATGAGCGTATGCGCTGGACTTTGTATGTTGTATAAATTGGCCCAACAGAACCCTATAATGTATGTATGTTCAGGTGAGTGCAGCCCTCTTTGTTTCATATATATGAATATATTTAGGAGATTATTGAATTCTACATTTGGTATATATATATATATATATATTGAACCAAATGTAGAATTCTTCATGTGTTTCAATGATCTCCTAAATTTCAGAATCTTGAGTTTCAGAACCTTCAATATGCATATTGTTTGTTTTGTGTGTATTTATAGGATTCATTTTGTACAGGCTTTTTTTTTTTTTTTTAAATAGTCCTCATGCTCTTACCAGATCAAAAATTAGTCCTTTTGAGGCAGGAACAGCAAGAATTAACCCAGACATAAACACCAAAATAAAAAAAATGGCTTCCATAGTATGACTTATAATAATGTATTTCTTTGTGCCAAAGCAGTTCAGTAATGATTCAACATTGCTGTCTCAACAAATATAAGTATTACTACATAGGACACGTGAGTAGAATCCATCCATTCCCAAGAGGGAAGGAATGGTGGGAGTAAAGAAGGAGGTCCAAAAATGCATGAGAACAGAGCATCTGAGTGCAGTTAAATATAACTGCACAAAAAAAGTCTCAAGTGTTTACTGAAAGTTTAATTTTTAACTAACGGTCAAGGCCTGTTTAGTGTCAAGACTGCTGCACTCAATTAAACTGATACAATATCTTGTGTTTTTTTTTTTTATATATATATATATACTGCATGAGTTCATCTAACCACTCACTGAACTGGTATAATTATGTAACTCTGAATTATACTGTCTACTCAGAGTGCAAACCTTTGTGTATGACCCGCCAACACCGCAGAGGAATACCAAGCTGTGTATTTGTAGAATATTGCATATTCTATGTTTCTATTGATTTTATATGGATGTCTGGATTGACATAAGTAACAGATGGTATAAGTCACAAGGCTTTCTTTGCCCAAGAGCTCTGGAATGTGGATTTGGGGGTCTTGTCATTATATGGCTAGAGTTATAGTCTGGGCACTTCTATATAGTAACTGAACAGAGGGACACGAGGTTCTCTCTCTCTTGGCTTGCTCTCTCTCGATGTAAGGATGTAACTCTCCCGTCAGGATTCCAGCAATTACCATCTGCTGTTGAATGTCCATTATCCTGTAACATCCTTTGTTTTATTATGTATCCGTAACTAAGAATAAACCTGAAGAAACCATAAGTCAGATTGCGTATTAGTACTTTTCAATAATATAGACATATATTATTGTGGCGAGCATTATATTTGGCCCAAGACTATATATACAAAAGACGTGTGTGTGTGTGTGTGTGTGTGTGTATATATGTATGTATATATATATATATATATATATATATATATCTATCAACTGAAGACAAGAAGAAAGAAGATTTAACATTGACGATTCAAACAAGATTTTACAGTATTCTAATGTTTTGTGTACTGTACATTGGAGAGGGAGATCTAAGATCATTATATAATCCATACAAATTTGGATAAAGTGTTTAACCATATGTTCTTTATTAATAAATTATAAAATTTGATCTGGAAGAAGGATAAGGAAAGAAGATTCCAAGGACTCCAAACTAGCAAAATTGTTTTCTACCCACTACTGCAATTAGAGTACACATTTTTTGTTAGGATAATGGTGGGTAGGAACAGGATTCTGAGAATTCTGAGTTACTACTTTTTAGTAATATCATTGCAAAGTAATGATATACAATGATCAGCCATGATTAAAACCCCTGACTGATGAAGTGAGTAATATTGATTGTATCGTTACAATGGCAACTGTCAAGGAGTGAGATATATCAAGTGAACAGTCAGTTCTTAAATTTCATGTGTTGGAAGCAGAAAAAAAAGATTTGAGTGAATTTGATAAGGGCTAAGTAGTGATGGCTAGACCTACAATGGGGACATGACCATCAGGATTGGACAATTGACCAATGGTAGCAGGTTGTCTGGTCTGATGAATCACATTTTCATTTAGATCTGAAGGTTGGCTAGGTGTCTGCAGGTTGTTTAATTGTTGAAGGAATGTCAGCACTTTGGGAAGAAAGCAGGCCGGTGGAGGCACTGTTCTGGGTACTGTTCTGCTAGGAAACCTTGGGTCCTGGCATTCATGTGGATGTTAGTTTGACACGTGCCACCTACCAAGAGATTGTTGAAAACCACATGCACTCTTTCCTGGAGAGACATATGTACATCAAGTTCAGCATTTTTCAAACCTGTTGTTTTTGAAAGTTTTCATTCAATTGTTTAACCCCTTAAGGAACGCGGAAGTATCAGGTATGTCCGACAAAAAAAAAATGGTCCTTAAGGGTGCTTTACCTTCAGGTAAACTTGAGCGCTGGCCAGTCTTATGGTATTACATGAGGTCTCGATATCAAGGCATCGTGTAATACCCCCCTACACTGCCGGGGACCCGAGTAATCGCCCCTCCCACCCCCGAAGGGTTGAGGCACTCAGTAATATTAATTAAAAACATTTTTTTTTTTTTTAAATAAAAAAAATTAACTCCTACCCTCCCCATCTACCTACCGATCGCCGCCGTTCCCCGCAAGTGATCAGTCTTCTTCTTTGAGCGGACTCTCTGGACTGAGCCCAGAGCATCCCCCCTTTCCAATTTAGGACCCCCAGGGTCCATGTGACAGCTAAAAGAGCAATCACATGGCCCCCATAGGTGTCCATTGTACTGCCAGCATGGGGACAGCCTGAACTGACAGGCAGTCTGCCTGCTGGTGAAAAAATAAAAAAAGTTAAATAAAAGTTTTAAAAAAATTTAAATTAAAGTTAATAAATTTGAAAAATATATATATCTATTAGATATATTTTTACATATATTATATCTATATATAATATATATAATATCTTGTATATAACGTCATACTAAGCTTGAGGCTGTGCTCCAAGACCAGTTTACAGAGGTAGAAAGGTGGATCACAAAAAACAAACTCTTCTGTGACAAAAGCAACTTCGTCACTGTTTTTTTGGAGGGGCCTGTTTGCCAGCCTCCTACCCTGGGACTATGGGCCCTGTGATAGCCCATTTTCAAAAGTACTGTGTCTGCCTCTTGGACTTTTAACTGGAACAGATTCAAACATGTGGCGGCCATTTTAAATTGTCCAGCAGTGTGTTGTCGTCGAGTGTATGGAACTGTTTTGGGCATGGGACTATGTGCACGGTGGGGCACAAATAAGACTTCCAGGAAATTCCTGAACCCCTGAACCGATCTGGGTGATTTTTGGATATGTTTTTCATCCAGATCGGGGCTATCAGGGGCTATGGGGATATGTGGTGTTTTGGAGTGTTTTCTGGATTATGTGAAAAATTTGTTTTTTCTGCTTGGGGATAATTGAGTTAGCTCATTGTCTTTGTTAATTGTATCACAGGCAGAGGGGAGGGTATGTGTACATTATCTGGTAGTGTTTAATTGTTCACAACTGTTTCGATTGGTTTTGTGACTTTGTGTCCTGTACTCCACAAGGTCCACCTGGGTGGTAACCTTGTGGGGAAAACTGTATAAAAGTAAATAAACCCTCAGATCTGCTGAGTTCCTGTTTTACCCTCAACATAGAGCCTTGTCTGAGGATTGCTATATCACTATACTCCCCAGGGATTATAATCACTAAGCTCTGTTCCTGCTACTCTTTTGGAGGAGAGGTTCACCCACTGGAACCTGGAGCCTTGCTATAGGTCCAGGGTGGGTAGAGGATGGAGAGTTCCCAGCCAAGCTGTAACACTGGATGTGGGGACTGTGGGGCTGATGGTGTCTGGAGTGCTTGGAGTCCTCGGTGAGCACTAGAAGCATCCATCGGCAGAGGTACCCAACCAGGGTACAGGAAGCTTTGTTACATCTTCCTAAACACTGACAAAACTGTCACAATGATCTTTGGAATAGTACCTAAATTACACAAATTACACAATTCCCACCTATCCATCAAAACAAATTCAAATAAATATCACATTGACCGCAGTCCACTCTTTCAAATACTTGGGTATGTTGTTAGACCCCAGTCTATCTTTTGGCCTCCACACAGAAAAACGTGCATCTAACCTTTATCCAAAACTAGGTGCCCTGTACAGAAACAAATCCTGCCTAAGCCCTACAGTAAAGGAAACGATTGTACAGCAAATGCTGATGCCAATCATTGATTATGGGAATGTAGTATATGCACCTGCACCGCAATCCCATATTAATAAATTCAATACATTGTATAACTGTGACGAAATGCCCTTCGCCACTTGTGCCTGGAGAGGACTACTTGCCAGCCTCTTGCCATGTAATTATGGTCCCTGGGAGATTTGACCCTTTAAATATGGTATTTAGGCATATTGTATTTTATTCTGCTGTTTCTGGCACTTTAAGTACTTTGGGAAAGGACCTGCAGTTTTGGCTTGGCACTTCGGATGCAGCCGAAGTAGTCGAAGTGGCCGCCATTCGGAAATTGAACACGTGGCGGCAGCCATTTTGATTCATTTGCACGCAGTCAGCGGTGTGTGCAACCACAGGAAAATGTGCTTGCGGTCGGTCATAAAGGGACCTCCACCTAACTTTTCAACCCGTGAACCGATTGCCCTGATTTTTGAGTATGTTTATAGTTCAAGTATGCGGATTCTGAAAATGTTTTATGTAACTGGCATGTATATTTTGACAGTTATTAATATTTTGTAAAAACTGTATATTTTCTACCTGTGATAATTAAGTTAGTCTATTGTATTGAGATAATTGTATCACAGGCAGAGGGGAGGATTTTGTATGTAATTGCTGGGTGTGTCTGAGTGTTTTGTACGTATTGATTGGTTGTTCTGCAAAACCCTGTGGGCAGTACTATGTGTGCAAAATGTGTATAAAAGCAGAGTGTTGGATTAAAGCTTCAGTTATTCTTCTTCACCCTCAATCTGAGTCCTGTCTCTTATTGGGGGAATCGGTTACAAGCGATTGCTATGCTCGTCATACTCTCTTGCTATAATCACTGAACTCTTGTAAGAGCTGTTCTGTTCCGGTTACGCTCTCTGGGGAAAGAGAGGTTCACCCATTGGAAGCTGGATCCTGGCCTTGGGTCCAAGGTGGGTGGAGGACGGCAAGACCCCGGCGCAGCTGCATCGCTCGAAGTGGGGGTCTGCAGTGCTGATGGTGTCAGTTGGAGTGCTTGGAGTCCTCAGCGAGCACTAGGAGTATCGATTGGCGTAGGTACTCGGTCAGATTGCCAGCGGTCTGTCACAAACTCATTCTGCCGATTTGCGCTACAATGTAATTAGAGGACCCACCATTGTGACATGCTAAAAGAACTAAACTGGCTGTCGCTGGAATCCAGATGCACCCTTCATCTTTTCAGCCTTGTGTTTAAGAGCTTTTCTGGGAAGCTCCCGCCCTACCTGAGCAGAATGCTCTCCCCAGCTGTTCCCACCTCCTATAACCTTCGATCCAGTAACAGCACTTTATTTAGTCTACCTCAATACAAAAAGAAAGCGGCCCGATCCTCCTTTGCCTACAGAGCAATTATGGAACGACCTCCCGCACACTTTAAAATCTTCCCCAAGGCTAAAGTCCTTTAGGAGATCCCTTTCTAGATACCTCAAAACAGAACGCACGTGTTATGGTTGATTATATATTTCCTACCTGTTCTATGTTAAATTTTTTACATATTGTGTAGTAATATTGTTTTTGTATTGTATTGTATCCTATTGTATCAATGTAATGTTTTGTGGACCCAGGACAAATAAATAATATAAAAATACAATACACAAGAGTAAAATTACACACGTGTGTGTGTGTGTGTGTGTGTGTGTATATATTGTGAGCGTAAAGGTGGAATAGTGGTTGATGGGAGATACATCAGACCTGATTTGCTAAACAGCAACCAGAGGATTTTCAGTTAAATGCCCCAGGGAGAGAGGTTAAAGTTTGCAATATGCATAGCTGATGCTCTGCAAAACATGGTATGGGTCCCTGGGGCGGAGTATTTGGAGAGCAGGGTGGGCCAATGCTCCAACAGCACTAGTTGCTGTATAACAGACCACAGCTTGGATCTGATTTTAAGAGTTAACTAATTGGCACTCACCTGTAGCTACTCAATTAGTAGACAGGCCTTTAAAAGAAGAGAGCAGCCTGCTGCAGAGTGAGGGAGAAAAAGACAGCTAGGAGAGATTGTGTTTATTGCAAAGACATTGCTTTTGTTTGGAAAATTGGTAAGTGGGAAAGCCACCCAATTGCAGATAGCAATTACTGTCTAGTAAGAGCTCAAGTAAGAGCAAGGGATTTTGTTTGTTTTTGTTATTATTTAAAGTACCTGCTTTCTTACTGAATAAAAAGGAAAACTGAGCTGAAGGTGTCCTGGACTTTGTATACCCTAGAAGGCTGTGGTTACTGCAAGATCGGTGACAATCCTACCTGTAAAAGAGGTGGTTTGTTACTATATATATATATATATATATATATAACAAATAAATACAAAAACTGTAAAAAAAAATTTTTTTTTAAATTATATATAAATATATGTAATTTTATTCTCTCTCTCTCTCTCTCTCTCTCTCTCTCTATCTATCTATCTATCTATCTATCTATCTATATAATCAAAATGCACTTAGAATAAAATTATTGTGACAGACATCTCTGTCTTTAAACTACTTTATTTCTCCTTGGTTCGTCTGTTTGTTTGGCTATTTCCTTGTCCTTACGTTTATTCCTCATTTTAATGCATTAACTGCCGAACGGCCGGCCACCCAGCAGGGAAGTATGCTGCTGGTTAACCTCTTGGCCTCATTAGAACGTTGAGGATAATCGCAGACACCTCTTATCGAATGTAGGCTGGGTGGTCATCGTTCGTATAACAAACACGATGTGGCGGCCATCTTGGACAAACAAATGCCCAGCGGTGTTCATCGACGATTTCATGGAATGGACACTATTTTGCATGAACACCGCTTTAGCCAGCGACCTCCCTTCTATTTTTCCATCATACAAACGCCGGCCTGTTCGGTACTTTTCTTCACAAATGGACTTACCCTAGATAGCCATCCCATGGAGCCCATTCGTATAACGAAAGACTATGTGAAAGACTTTGGCTCCATGGCGATTGAACTGTATGTATGTGATCTGAGCACCATTCGGTAATAATGTGCGCTCAGATTTAAGCTATCTGGGGATACATACCTAGGGCATTCGGTAGTTTTCATATTATATATTTTTATGTGTTTTTATTGCCTTGTACAAAATGGAGTTTTGCCTCTATCCCCAGAGATCATTGAGTTACTTCCCAATTATCTACAGGATAGAGAGGAGGGTACTTTACAGCTAAAGGGGTGTGATTATGTCTGTAACACTGTGATTGGCTACTGTACTGTTTTTGTCACAGTTTTCCACCAGGTCCCCTAGGGGAGTGTCCACCTGGTGGAAGACCTGCATAAATACCGGGCAGGTAGCCCCATTAAATCAGTTCACTGCTTGACCCTCAATACAGAGCTTTGACTCATACTTGGAGGGGATTTATTTTTATGGTTTTTCCTGTTCGGCTGTTTGAAGTGTGGAGTATTCGTATGATTCCTGTTCGGCTGATTGGAGTGTTCGTTAGCTGCCTTGGCATTTGAAAAGGGAACATCCTAAACAGCTTTAACCCTTCGTATACATGGGGGTTCCATTACACATATATATGTGTGTGTGTGTGTGTGTGTGTGTGTGTGTGTGTGTATATGTATATATATATATGTATATATGTGTATATATATATGTATGTGTGTGTGTGTGTGTGTGTGTGTGTGTGTGTATATATATATATATATATATATATATATATATAATATTTATTTGAATAATTTCCCCTCAACGACCGAGGACGAACTTGGTAAGTCCGACAAAAAACGGTTGTTAAGCACGGCCGCTACCAATAGGAGCCCTGGACTGGCGATCTACAGTGATCACGGTCGAGGAGGACTGCCAGAGATGCCGGCAGTCTCCCTACAGGGTCATGTGATCACCATAATCACATCACCTCAATAGGAATCCAGGCTGCTAAAAAAAAAATATATATATATATATATATATATATATATATATATATATATATATATATATATATATATATAGGTGGTCCTCATTTAGCGACCTGTTTTACCACAGCTCGCACTTATGACGAGGCATTAGTGCAAGCCGTCATGGGGATTCTCTGCTCTGGTGCTCATGTCTATGTTCGGGAAAACTTCCCTGAACATAGACGAAAGCACCAGAGCAGGGAATCTCTCAAATCTATGTTTGGGGAAAATTCCCCAAACATAGTTTAGAGGGATTTACTGCTCTGGTGAGTTCGTCTATGTTTGGGGAAGTTTTCCCGAACATAGACATGAGCACCAGAGCAGGGAATCCCCATGACGGCTTGCACTAATGCCTCGTCGTAAGTGCGAGCTGTGGTAAAACAGGTCGCTAAATGAGGACCACCTATATATGGATATAGTGGCTACTACAAAAGACTGGACATACCCCATTTTGAATACCCTGGGCGGTCTACGTTTGAAAATGGTATGGCATGATGGGGTTATTTCACATTCTTGGGCTACCAACAATCTGGCAAACTGAATCGTGCAAACCCTATATTGACCCTGTAACCCTGTAACTTTCCAAAACACCATACAACCTGTATATGGGGGCTATTGTTATACTTGTGAGACTTTGTTGAACATAATTATGAGTGTTCAAATGTATTCCGATGATAAAATCACCAGTAAAAGTGCAGATTTTGTGTAAAAAAAAGTGTGTGTGTGTGTGTGTGTGTGTGTGTATATATATATATAAATAAAATATAAACAGAAGGTGCACTCACAGGTCTTAAAATATGTTCAATTTTATTTTACATGCAAAAAATACATGTGCAAAAAATCTACAAGTGAATCGACGTTTCGACCCCTAAAGGGTCTTTTTCAAGATCAATATACTGTGCCAGAAAATCCAAATATATAGAAAAATATCAATAGACACTTACCAAACAAGATGTGTATGGAAGATTCCCTGTTCGTGCCGAACCCGGAAGTGAGACAGTGTACACCACGTGACCGGCGTGATGACGCACGTGATTATGACGTTGCTAAGCAATGAAAATACACAAATATGTGAACGTGTAATGCAGATTACAACGTGAGAGCCAAAGTGTTTAAAAAGGATCACTAAAAAGGTGATCTATCTAACATTATAACTATTAGCAACTATGGAGGAAAAGAGAATTAAATAAACTGCTCAGAAAAGCGCTGGAAACCCCATACAGGGATAGCACAGATGAGTGTAGTACTCAGATATAGAAAATACTATTAGAAATATGTATAGTGTGATCCAGAGGAAGAGAAATACCCAGTATTATATAAGCAGATAGATATATGTGCATCTGCATAAAATATAAATAATATGTATAGGTAGCATATATAGATACTATGTACACTATACTGAGTGACAAAAGAGGAGATACCTTATACATGCAAACACATCTGTCCTATATATACATCTGCAGGGATATATCAACATATATATTAATTGAAAACAAATGGACCAAATTCAAAAGCAGAGCTGTCTACATCTATAACATATGTACAATGAAAATGCAGGTGAATATAGGATGAATGAATCATAAGAACATTATATTCATTTAGACCTTTAGGAGTGACAGTGTCCAATTTAAAAATCCAATAGGCTTCTCTTTGAAGTAATATTTTAGACCTGTCACCCCCACGGGATAAAGGGGGTACATGGTCTATAGCCATAAATTTAAGTGTTGGAAGTCTATGTGATGCAGCTAAAAAATGTTTAGCCACTGGTTTGTCTGTCTTTTGGTCCCTAAAGGCTGTCATGATACCCGACCTGTGTCCACGGATACGGTCTCTAAGGTTAAGGTCCGTCTTCCTAACATATGCTAATCCACACGGGCATGTGATAAGATAAATTACATGATCAGTGGTGCATGTAATATGATGTGAAATGGTGACTCTTTTTCCACTGTGCGGGTGAGCGAATGAATTGCCCGAGATCATGTGACTGCAAGTGACACAGCCACTACATTTGAAACATCCATTTTTTCTTCGTATGGTGTTCTTCTTATAGTTCTGTACAGGGTCACTGCGAACAAGTATATCCCTCAGGTTTTTATTCCTCTTGTAACTAATGGTAGGTTTCAACTGAAACACAGGAGATAATTGTTTGTCAGCACGTAACATATCCCAGTGTCTATCAATAGAACGACGAATTTGTGTGGAACCAGTATGGAAAGTCAGTGGTAAATAGATCTTTGGACTATCAACTTCTAATTTCTTTGGGGAACTTTGTGTTTCCTGGCTCCATTTCTCGATAGCTCTAGCCATCTAGCCATTTGTCCAACAAAATACTAACTAAAGATCATTTCTCAGTGTTATCCAAAGGGTTGTCTTTTGTACCGGTAATTAAGCCTGACCCCTTTAAAACTGAGATAGAGTTGTATAAATTACAACACATCTTGATTAATAATGAACACCGTAAAGAGAATCCATCTTGTGGGCAAAAAAATCCATTCAAAGTGAAATATACCACTGAACATAAAATGATGAACAACTCCATTAAAACATTCATGCAAACAGTAAGAAAGGACACGGAGCAGATTATAAAGAATCCATGGGATCATAGACAGAACCTCACTAAAGCTGAAATGGATGCATTGAAAGATTTGAAACAGGATAATGAAATTATTATCCGACCTGCGGACAAGGGAGGCTCTATAGTCATCATGTCATATCAACAGTATAAAACGGAGATCATGCGCCAACTAGCTGACAGCACCACATACCAAAGACTGACATTTGATCCAGTCAACAAGTTTCAAAAATGTATAAAAGACCATATCCTGATGGGAGTCCAAATGGGCCACCTTGATTTGAGAACCTCCAGATATTTATTTGTGGAACATCCTACTCATCCAGTTCTGTACACTATCCCAAAAATTCATAAGGATATCAACAATCCCCCAGGGAGGCCTATTGTCTCCGCTCGGGGCAGTTTACTTGAACCAGTTGCCAAGTATGTGGATTTTTATATCAAAGAATGTGTTAAGGAGTTGCCTACGTGCATTCGCGACACACCAGATGTTCTTGACAGAATTAAAGCCATTTCTTTGAAAGATAAAGATCCAGTTTTAGCCACCCTTGATGTACAAAGTCTGTACACCATTATCCCCCATATGGATGGGATAGGAGCATTAAGAGAGATACTGTCAACATCTGACAAATACCAAGGACCTCCTGTAGAATACCTTCTTGAATTTCTTCGCTTGGCCCTGACTTGCAATTACTTCAAGTTTGAAGATTTATTTTATCTCCAATTATCTGGGACTGCGATGGGGGCGGCTATGGCACCGTCATATGCCAATGCCTTTATGTTCCAATTTGAGAATAAACACATTTTAACACAAGCATCGAATAGAATCCTGGCTTACTACCGATTTGTGGATGATGTGTTCCTGGTATGGGATGGATTATCTAGTGACTTAGAAAAGATGGTTGCAGATATCAACAAACTACCTACTCCGGTAAAATTTACGTTGACCCATAATGAGAAAGCCATCTCATTTTTGGATATCACGATATACAAAGACGGGGATAAATTGGGATATACTCTCCATCGTAAAGAAACAGACAGAAATACCCTTCTTGCTGCTACCAGTTACCATCCCAAACGACTCAAAGAGTCCCTGCCCATCTTCCAATATATGCGGGTACTGCGGTACAATAGCGATAAAATAAACAGAGAGCTTCAACTTAAGGAAATGACACACAGATTCCAAGATAGAGGATATTGAATGGACGTTCTTGCGGAAGCTAAGGCTAGAGCTTTCGAGAAATGGAGCCAGGAAACACAAAGTTCCCCAAAGAAATTAGAAGTTGATAGTCCAAAGATCTATTTACCACTGACTTTCCATACTGGTTCCACACAAATTCGTTGTTCTATTGATAGACACTGGGATATGTTACGTGCTGACAAACAATTATCTCCTGTGTTTCAGTTGA
The DNA here is from genome assembly GCA_933207985.1 of Pelobates cultripes. Taxonomy (NCBI): domain Eukaryota; kingdom Metazoa; phylum Chordata; class Amphibia; order Anura; family Pelobatidae; genus Pelobates; species Pelobates cultripes. The sequence continues at coordinate 158,320,052 of OW240912.1, forward strand.
AACCTACCATTAGTTACAAGAGGAATAAAAACCTGAGGGATATACTTGTTCGCAGTGACCCTGTACAGAACTATAAGAAGAACACCATACGAAGAAAAAATGGATGTTTCAAATGTAGTGGCTGTGTCACTTGCAGTCACATGATCTCGGGCAATTCATTCGCTCACCCACACAGTGGAAAAAGAGTCACCATTTCACATCATATTACATGCACCACTGATCATGTAATTTATCTTATCACATGCCCGTGTGGATTAGCATATGTTGGGAATAACTGTTCCTTAGAGACCGTATCCGTGGACACAGGTCGGGTATCATGACAGCCTTTAGGGACCAAAAGACAGACAAACCAGTGGCTAAACATTTTTTAGCTGCATCACATAGACTTCCAACACTTAAATTTATGGCTATAGACCATGTACCCCCTTTATCCCGTGGGGGTGACAGGTCTAAAATATTACTTCAAAGAGAAGCCTATTGGATTTTTAAATTGGACACTGTCACTCCTAAAGGTCTAAATGAATATAATACTTTCTCTATGTTCTTATGATTCATTCATCCTATATTCACCTGCATTTTCATTGTACATATGTTATATATGTAGACAGTTCTGCTTTTGAATTTGGTCCATTTGTTTTCAATTAATATATATGTTGATATATCCCTGCAGATGTATATATAGGACAGATGTGTTTGCATGTATAAGGTATCTCCTCTTTTGTCACTCAGTATAGTGTACATAGTATCTATATATGCTACCTATACATATTATTTATATTTTATGCAGATGCACATATATCTATCTGCTTATATAATACTGGGTATTTCTCTTCCTCTGGATCACACTATACATATTTCTAATAGTATTTTCTATATCTGAGTACTACACTCATCTGTGCTATCCCTGTATGGGGTTTCCAGCGCTTTTCTGAGCAGTTTATTTAATTCTCTTTTCCTCCATAGTTGCTAATAGTTATAATGTTAGATAGATCACCTTTTTAGTGATCCTTTTTAAACACTTTGGCTCTCACGTTATAATCTGCATTACACGTTCACATATTTGTGTATTTTTGTTGCTTAGCAACGTCATAATCACGTGCGTCATCACGCCGGTCACGTGGTGTACACTGTCTCACTTCCGGGTTCGGCACGAACAGGGAATCTTCCATACACATCTTGTTTGGTAAGTGTCTATTGATATTTTTCTATATATTTGGATTTTCTGGCACAGTATATTGATCTTGAAAAAGACCCTTTAGGGGTCGAAACGTCGATTCACTTGTAGATTTTTTGCACATGTATTTTTTGCATGTAAAATAAAATTGAACATATTTTAAGACCTGTGAGTGCACCTTCTGTTTATATTTTTATATGCACAACGCCAAGGTCAGCACCCAGGCAAGATTTATTGTTTTTTTCAGTAAAGGGTGAGTGCCAAGCTTCATTTCTTTTTTTATATATATATATATATATATATATATATATACACACATAATATTTTTTTATTTTTTTTTTAAACATTTATACAAAATCAAAGAAAACCGCTAACTTTGGTCAGCGTTTGTGACTAAGTGGCTACTACAAAAGACTGGACATACTCCATTTTGAATACCCTGGTTTTTCTAATTTTACAAATGGTATGCCATGATGGGGTTAATTTTCATTCTTGGGCTGCTATATGGTCTCAAATGCAACATAGGCCCAGGAAACCAATCTGGCAATTTTCAGTGTGCAAACATGGAAAAGGGGAAAGCCCTACATTTGTTTGTAAGTTTGCAAAAGCCCCCAAAAATTGTACATTGGAGGCACTGTTGTACTCGGGAGATGTTGCTGAACACATATTGTGGGCTTCTTTGTCAGTAACACATAACAGGAATTGAGAATCCATGCCTAAAGTACAATGGGAGAGAAAAATAACACAAACAACGACTACACAAACTTTTGACAAAGACTGTTGGTAGAATTAGTGCAAGGAAAGTGTTAAAATACCACCATTTGAAATACCCTATGGTGTCTACGTTTCAAAAATCTATGTTTTGATGTGGGTAAATTACATTGGCTGGCTTCAAAAAGTTGGAAAACTGGAATGCGCACCCTCCAAATAAGGTCTTTTAGCCCCCAGAGAAACTGACACACCTATACATGGTGGGTATAACTGTACTCAGAAGATGTTGCTGAACACATATTGGGGTGTTCTTTGGCAGTAACCCTTAAAGTTCTCTGTATATGTATTCTTAAATTGCTATGTGTGTCAAAAAAATCACCAATTTCTTTTTTTTTGTTACATTTGGTATAGATTGGTGGTAAAATGGTTGCATGAAAAGAGTCAAAATACCCCAAGTTTAGGTTGTCTTCTTTTAAAAATTTATACATGTGTAGGGTTATTCAGGGATTCCTGACAGATATCAGTGATGCAATGTAACGCGTTAATTTTGAAAAAAGAAAAATGGTTTGGAAATAGCAAAGTGCTACTTGTACTTATAGCCCTATAACTTTAAAAAAAAAGCTAAGACCATGTTAACATTGGGCATTTCTAAACTCAGGCCAAAATGTAGAAACTATTTAGCATGGGTGTTTTGGGCAGTTGTAGATGCGTAACAGATTTTGGGGGTCAACGTTTGAAAAAGTTTATTCTTTTCAATTTTTTCATCATATTTTATAATTATTTTTATAGTAAATTATATGATATGATGTAAATAATGATATCTTTAGAAAGACCATTTAATGGCGAGAAAAATGGTATATACTATGTGTCGGTACAGTAAATGAGTAAGAGGAAAATTACAGCTAAACACAGCAGAAATGTAAAAAGAGGTTAAACATCTATACAGACTCTAATACTACCAATCATTCCTGATCCTTATTGCTCTTACTGTAAAAAAAAAACTTTCCTTTGCCATATGGGGGAAGGGTCCCTTCCCCTATATGGTTTATTTATATGAATAAAGCAAATAGGGGAGTGGATTATATTCTAAAGATTGGTAGGAAATAGATGAAGGGGGTTCACAAACTTAAAACTTTAGAGCAACATGGTCAAAACGTTGAATTCAACCTTTTTAATTTTTTTTAAACTTTAAAAAAAAAAAAAATTGATTACATTTTTTATAAACTTTTTAATAATCATTAGGCATGTGCATGGGGAAAATTTTCGGTTCGGCATTCCGAAATTCGGGACTTCGGCACTTCAACACTGGAATTTCAGAACTTCGGGATTTTGGAATTTCGGGACTTCGGGACTTGTCTTGCAGCCGCTTAGTAGATAACTCCCTAATTCCCACGGTATTAGGGAGTTATGTACCAAAAGGCTGAAAGACCTAAATTAGTCTCTCATCCAAATTTACTAATACTAAGTAAAAATTACTTAGTATTAGTAAATTATGCCCCTATTTGCTATACCGCGAGTAGGGGCATGTCTCACTGTTACAAAAAAAACTATTGCCCCCACCCCTGAGCGGCGGATGGGGGACCTATTGTCCTCCCCCCCCGGCCCCACACCCCTGAGCGGTGGGTGGGGACCCTAAATACTAATAAGGGGGGGGACCTAATATCCTCCCCCTGGCCCCCACCCCTGAGCGGTGAGTGGAGGCCCTAAGTTAGAATAAGGGGGGGGGGGACCTAATGCCCCCACCCCTGAGTGGTGGGTAGGGGCCTTAAATACTAATAAGGGGGGGACCTAATGTCCTCCCCCCTGGCCCCCACCCCTAAACGGTGGGTGGGGGCCCTAAATACTAATAGGGAGGGACCTAATGTCCTCCCCCCTGGCCCCCACCCCTGAACGATGGGTGGGGGCCCTAAATTAGAATAAAGGGGGGACCTAATGTCCTCCCCCCTGGCCCCCACCCCTGAGTGGTGGGTGGGGGCCCTAAATACTAATAAGGAGGGACCTAATGTCCTCCCCCTGGCCCCCACCCCTGAGCGGCAGGAGGGGCCCTAAATACCAATAAGGGGGACCTGTTGTCCTCCCCCCAGCCCCCACCCCTGAGCGGCGGATGGGGGCCCTAAATAAAAATGTCACCTCCCCCCAAAAAGTAACCCCTACCTACTCCCCTCACCCTAAAAATAATGAGGGGGGGGACCTATAAAAAAATTAAACTTACCATTTGATGTTTCTTCTAAAATCTTATTTTTTCAGCCCCAAAAAAGGCCAAATAAAAAAATGCATAATAAAAACAAAGAAAACGTTACCTGCGCTCTGACCTAAATCCCCATGTGCATTTAAACAAAAATGGAGGCTCTTTAGTTTTATTCTAATGGCCATTTGAATACATAAGCTCACCTGCCACGTCAAGGCAAGCCTCAATAGGTGAGTTCCTACACTAGCCATTAGATATGCTGATATCAGCCAAGAGTCTCCAGTGAGACAGGAAGGGGTATTTTATAAAGGGTGTATGTATATATGTGTGTGTGTGTGTGTGTGTGTGTGTGTGTGTGTATATATATATATATATATATATATATATAGTGACCTTTAAGGGCAAAGCAACACAGTCCTCTAGGGTAACAGGTACAGAACAACAGTCTCTTGTGCAAAAATGGTGTGGTTTATTTACATCATGCACAAAAATCCATTCACCAATCCGTTTGTTCAAAACTTCAGCAAAACAGAAAGGAAAGTCTACAAACAAAATCCTAGCTCAAATTCGAGCACTAACTAAACATAAAGTAATGTCCCTTTCTAAACCAGGGTAATAAACTACACAATTCAACAAAATAAACATTGGTTTCACCAACCTTTAGCACTTTGTTTGGTGCTGCTCAGCACAGACCTGCTCTCTCTGCAGGTCAGATTGTATCTCCCCCTTTCTGCTCTGAGACCTGCTAATTGGGAAGGTGAATGAGTATAGGCTATGGAGGAGTCTGGGTCCTAAATATCTTCCTTCTATTACCCTCCCATAGACTCTGTAACATATCCTCCCCGCCAGCTTAGACCCATCGGTCGTAGCGACCTTTGACCACAAACAATGGACTCTGGATAAACCATCTGCATTCCCCTGGTCTTTACCAGCTCTATGCTCCATAGAGAAGTTATATGGCTGAAGACTAAGGAACCACCTAGTTACTCTGGCATTTGTTTCCTTGTTTTGTCTCATCCACATCAAGGGCGCATGATCTGTGACAAGTTTGAACCTTCTCCCCAAACTAGTGTTTCTAGTGCCCATTTTATGGCCAAACATTCTTTCTCAACCACCGAGTATCTCTGTTCATGAGGATTCAGCTTTTTGCTCAGGTACATAATGGGATGTTCATCTGTGTACTTGAGAAAGAACCGCTCCTAGGCCCACATCAGATGCATCTGTCTGTACCAAAAATTATTTCGTAAAATCTGGGGCAACCAAAATTGGGTCAGCACACCACCTCCTTCAGGGTACTAAATGCCTTCTCTGCCTCGGGAGTCCACTTTATCATAACAGGGCCTTTTGCCTTAGTTAGCTCTATCAACGGGTTTGCGATCGTAGCAAATGAATGAATCTACGGTAGTAGCCCACTAAGCCTAGAAATGCCCTGACTTGTTTCTTTGTCACAGGACGTGGCCAATCCCAAATAGCATCTACCTTACTTTTCTGTGGTTTCAGGAGACCCCTCCCAATAGTGTAGCCCAAATACTTAGCCTCTTCCAAACCTATCGTACATTTGGATGGATTGGCAGTTAGACCTGCATCTCGTATAGACTTTATTACTGCCTGAACTCGGGGAAGGTGTGTTTCCCAATCTGTGCTGTGTGTAACTACATCGTCAAGGTAGGCAGCCGCATATTCACTATGGGGTCTAAGGATTCTATCCATCATTCTTTGGAAGGTGGCAGGTGCACCATGCAACCCAAAAGGTAAGACTTTCTAGTGAAATAAACCTTCTGGTGTGGAAAAAGCAGTTTTTTCTTTGGCCCGCTCTATTAAGGGAACTTGCCAATAACCTTTAGTCAGATCTAATGTAGTCAGATATCTGGATCGTCCTAATCTCTCTATTACGTCATCAACCCTAGGCATGGGATAAGCATCAAATTTTGATATCTCATTTAATTTTCTGAAATCATTACAGAATCTGATTTCTCCATTTGGCTTGGATACCAAAACTATAGGATTACTCCATTCACTTTGTGATTCCTCGATAATCCCTAGCTCAAGCATCTTTCGACCCTCTGCTTTAATGGTTTCTTTTCTGGCCTCTGGGATTCGGTAGGGTTTTAAGTTAACCCTTTTTCCAGGTTCCGTAATTATGTCATGTTTAATAACATGAGTCTTTCCTGGTACGGGAGCAAACACATCCCGATTTCTAGCAACAAACTCTCGGACCTCATTTTTCTGATGAGGTGCTAGAGTGTCAGCAATGTTAACCTCTGGTACTTTGTCTACTTTGGTCAGAGGAGCTTTGTCTGTCATGGCCATCAAGACCTCTCTGTCTGTCCAGGGTATAAGTAAATTTATATGGTATATTCGTTCAATGATCTCATATGGGCCATGCCAGTTTGCAAGGAATTTACTTTCTACTGTGGGGATTAGTACCATAACCCTGTCTCTGGGTTGAAAGACCCTAAGTCTAGCATTCCTGTTATAACTAGCTTTCTGGGCTTCCTGTGCTCTCTCTCCATATTTTACCTGACAATTGGCATTATGGCCTCAATGCGATCGTGCATTTGTGCCACATGTTCAATAACACTCCTATGGGGCGTGTGTTCCTGTTCCCATGTTTCCTTCGCAACATCAAGGAGACCTCTAGGATGTCTGCCATATAACAATTCAAAAGGTGAGAACCCTGTGGAAGCTTGGGGGACTTCTCTGATAGCAAACATTAGATATGGGAGCAACCGATCCCAATTCTTACCATCTTTATCAATTACCTTACGGAGCATTGCTTTCAAGGTTTTATTAAATCTTTCCACTAACCCATCAGTTTGTGGGTGATACACTGAAGTTTTCAATTGTCTAATCTTCAACAAGTTACATAGCTCTTTCATCACTCGTGACATAAAAGGAGTACCTTGGTCTGTAAGAACTTCTCTAGGTATTCCAACCCGGCTGAACATAAACATTAACTCTCTGGCAATGGTTTTAGCTGAGGTATTTCTTAAAGGTATAGCTTCTGCATAGCGGGTAGCATAATCTAGTACTACCAATATATATTGGTGCCCCCTAGCGGATTTAAGTAAAGGACCAACCAATAGCAATTCTTTCAAATGGGACTTCTTTGATTGGAAGAGGAATGAGGGGATTACGGAAAGCTTGAAATGGAGCCTTTCTTTGGCATTCTGGGCATGACTTGCAAATTCGCTCTATAGCAGAGTAGATTCCTGGCCAGTAAAATCTTCTTAGTACTCTCTCCCTGTTTTTTTTCAATCCCAAGATGCCCCCCTAATACTTGGCTTTGAGCTAGTTTTAAGACTAGCAAAAGAAAGTAGAGATAGAGCCAGATGAAAGGTACACTTTAAAAGAACGGGGGGTAACCCCAAATCTAACATAGCAAGAAAAACAAGTAGTGTACCTACATATAATCAGTATAAGATAAAGAACAAAATAAGTTTGATAATGAGTATGTCTGTCTCAGACAGATATGCTGAGAAGATATACTATTAGACAAAGTATACCACTGATGTATAGTACACAGAAGAAAATAATAAACAAATTTTAGTGACTAGTATTAAAACCAAAACGTGCTAGTGTACATATGTGAAAAACACAAATGAGTGCTGACGCGCGCGTTTCGCCCGACCTGGCTCGTCAGAGGGGAACCGGTCGGTACACTGCGTCTGGTTTAAATCTGTAAAGAGATGTTTCTATTGGTTGGCAGAGATGATTCCTGATTGGTGAGTGCTCATTAATTATGTTATGACGAAATCAAACTTGTTTCAAGAGGAGTCAATCAGATGAGTTGATTAACCCTTTCTCTGCTGAATTCTTAGTTGAATTTAGCCAGCAATAATAATTAGAGAAGAAAGAACATTCTTCAAGTAAATTAGATATTATAAATGTTATAAATAGAGTAGGGTTGCCCTAGATATTGCTAATTATAATTGGAAAAAACAATCTTAGGGGAAAAAAGAAAGTAAACTAAATAACAAATGCAAATAATGAACAATAAATAATAAATTAAAACCTTATCCCAAAAAGAAGTATATGTATAGTAAAATAAATAACCTCAAACTATATTTAGTTGAATATGTAAATAAAAAGAAAAACAAAGAAACAAATGGTACATAAGAGAAAAAAATCAAAAACTGGCCAAAGAAGCAGGCTTTTCAAATATTGACTATCAGCATTACCAAACATTACTATCCCTACTAAATGAGCAGGACTCAGTTCAACCACTCACTAGTCTGAAGCTGGAAAGCTGGTTCACCCCCAATCTTAAGGAAGTTTCCAGTGTAGACCTTTTTATAAAAATGACCACTAATGAAATTGAGTCCTTAGAGACTCCTATTAGACATGAGGATAATTTAACTGCAGCGGAAAGAAGAGCTTTGATAGAACTTAGCCATGAACCAAACTTGGTAATTAAGGCGTCTGACAAAGGTGGTAATGTGGTCCTCTTGGACGAAACTAATTATATTGAGATGTGCATGGAACATCTTCAAGACAAACAGCATTATAGCCATCTTCCTAAGGACCCTACCACAGAATATTTGATTGAATTGAAAAGCCTCTTGGAAACAGCAGAAATTGATGGCATCATTACCAAGGACGAATATAAATTTATCATCCCTAATATGACTCCGACAATTGCCACCTTCTACTGCCTTCCTAAAATCCATAAGAATCCAGTCAAACCTCCTGGCAGACCAATCATTTCAGGCAATGGGTCTATCACTGAATACACAAGTATGTCGTCAAGGTACACCACAGCACAGACATGCAATAGATCCCTAAGGACATCATTTATGAGGTCCTGAAACACGGCAGGAGCATTACACAGTCCAAAAGGCATGACCAGATATTCGTAATGCCCACTGCGTGTGTTGAATGCTGTCTTCCACTCGTCATTCTCCTTTATACGGACAAGATTATAAGCCCCCCTCAGGTCTAATTTGGTGAAGAATTTAGAACCTTTAACACGATCAAACAACTCAGTGATGAGGGGGATAGGGTAGGCGTTTTTAACCGTTATATTGTTCAGACCCCTGTAGTCTATACATGGCCTCAAATCGCCCTCCTTCTTTTCCACAAAGAAGAAACCAACACCAGCAGGAGAGGAGGACCTTCTAATAAAACCTTTACTTAGGGATTCCCGTATGTACTCCTCCATGATCTGGTTTTCTTTCTCAGAAAGAGGGTAGACCTTTCCCCTAGGAGGCATAGTACCCGGTAAGAGGTTTATGGCACAATCATACTCACGATGTGGAGGTAGCTTATCTGCCTCCCTTTTTTCAAAAACCAAGGCAAGGTCTGCATATACAGAAGGGACAGAAACCGAGAGTGGTTTAGCCGTGGGAACGTTAAGTAAACAAACAGGACGTACATGAGCCATACAGTCTCGTTGACAAGATTCCCCCCAGGAGAGTATATCTAAACAACCCCAATCAAGAACAGGGTTGTGTTTAACTAACCAGGGAAAACCCAGAACGATAGAGGCTGTAGGGGAGTCAATTATTTGGAAGGTTAACTTCTCCTTGTGCAAAACACCCACAGACATAACTATTTCCTGGGTTTCATGGGTCACCAGAGGTTTCTCCAGTGGTCTACCATCTATGGCCTCAACGGCCAAGGGTGTATCCTTTCGGATCAAATTCAGGGCTGCGGTTTTGGCAAAGGTCTCATCAATAAGGCTGTCTGCCGCACCTGAATCGATCAGGGCTTTGGTTGTTATAGTGGTTTCATTGACCAAAAGAGAAACCGTAATAAACGGTCTGGAGATGGACACATGAGGGGACAAAGTCATAACACCCGAGGCCGACCCCTCTCTAGGCCTTAGGTGCTGCAGTTTCCCAGTACTTTAGGGCAGGCTTTACAGTGGTGCCCCCTCTTCCCACAATAAAGGCATAACCCCTCCCTTCTACGGTACGCTCTTTCGGCCTCAGTTAACCCCGTAGCACCCAACTGCATGGGTTCAGGGGATGGTTGCCTAGGAGCGGGTAACGCTAGCAGTGCAGTACTGGGTAGAGTAGGTAACACCCGTGTATCCAACCGTCTTTGACTATGCCTCTCTCTAATACGGTTATCGATAAGAATCACATAGTCTATAACATCATCCAGAAGAGCAGGCAATTCCCTGGATGCTATTTCATCCAGTATATAAGCGGCCAAACCCTCCTGAAAGGCTGTTACAAGGGCGTCATTATTCCAAACCACTTCAGCTGCTAGAGTGCGGAATTCGATAGTGTAATCCGCCACAGATCTGTTACCTTGTCGGACCCTAAGCAGAGCCTTGCCAGCAGAAGCAACCCTACAGGGTTGATCAAACGTGCATCTGAAAGCTGTCAGAAAATCTGCAAAGGACATAGGAGACGTATTTTCCCAAATGGGGTTGGCCCATGCTAAAGCTCTCCCGGACAAGTGGTTTATCAAAAAGGCAATTTTAGATCTGTCAGTGGGATAGGAACGTGGATTCATCACCAAATGGATGTCGATATGGTTGAGGAAACCGACACAATGCTGGGTCACCGCTGTAGCGCTGTGGCGGCGTCATGTGAACTACATGAGCGGGAACGGGTACTGGAGTGGGAATGGGTTCGGGCATAGCAGCAGCAGCCTCCTGAACGGCAGGTTGCAAGTGTGCAGTACGAGCCAGTATGGTTTGCAAAGCTTGAGCAAACTGATCCATACGGTGGTCCAAGCCATCCATTCTAGTCTCTTGATTAACTAGGAGCTGTGGTATGTCAGCAGGTTCCATTATGGGAACCCAACACGCTGGCACACACACACACACACACACACACACACAGACAAGGTGCCGTACCGGACCTTAGAGTGGCCAGGCTAAGCACACACAGAATAGTCAGGAGACAAGCCAAGTAAGGGGAACCAGAAGACAGAATAACGTGAAACGAGCCGAGGTCAAAGGGTAGGAGAAAGTCACAGAGTCAGATAAACAAGCCAGAGAGTACGTAATCAGAACCACAAGGTAAGTAGCAATACTAGTAAGCAAAGACCACAACAGGGCAGGGAGGAACAAGAAAGGTAAGTATTTAAACCATAAGGTTAAGAGGGTAGTGGATGCATGGAATAGCCTTCCAGCTGAAGTGGTAGAGGTTAACACAGTAAAGGAGTTTAAGCATGCATGGGATAGGCATAAGACTATCCTAACTATAAGATAAGACTAGGGACTAATGAAAGTATTTAGAAAATTGGGCAGACTAGATGGGCCGAATGGTTCTTATCTTTCGTCACATTCTAGGTTTCTATGTTTCTATATGACCTCATTATATTAATCTGAATTAGTTTTTAAGATGTATAGTAAATCATTTGTTTTAATATATCTTATTGTGGCGGAACGTTCCGTTCATTGTAAATATTTGACATTTCTTATGTTCGGGAGTTATCGTACCCAAACCCACTTGGTTCGCATCCTGAATGGGGACTCCCCCTGTACCTCATTAGAACACTGGAACATTGATTAACACACGTGTGAAACCGCAAAAGAAAAAAATGAATGAGTGCTTCCCCTGCATGGCCTCTTGATCACAGGTAGCGGGATGAGGCCCTTTAATGCCTGGAACCCTTTTTGGATAGACCACCTTGCGAACATCAGAGAAACTCTACCGCTACCTGCTCCGTGCCCTGAACATCTAGGAGAGCGCTCTTCGGGAGAACTAGGCTATCAACCGGGGGGGCATTTGCTCCCTTGAAGCAAGTAAATACCTTCAACAGTGTTCGTACAGGAACCCCCGAACAGAGACCGGCAATTGCACCACTTTCTCTGGAACTGTTTTGGGCTTCAACCTCGTGGCCGGTCGGTCAGAACTTTACCCCGGTGCTGATTCTATTCTATTCTTGGCTATATAGCCAACTTGGGTGCTCAGATCTGAATTGTGTGTACATATATATATATATATATATATATTTTGTGTATGTTTACCTGTAACAGAGATAATTGAGGAAGCACCGGAGCGGCCAAGTCATCTGTAGATCAAGGGCACCGAGGTGGTCCCTCACCATGGCGCCAATGTCCGCGACTCTTACCCCATCCCCCTCACCCGTCTATGTCCCATAACCTGTCATGTTTCGGATGATCGCAGTCAGTCTGTCCATGAGACAAGTGTCTTTTATCTTGTGTATTACTACAGAGATAAGTGGGGCGTCTGATTGGAGCCAGGTCTGTGCTAAGGCTCTGCGAGTCACCAGGTTCAGTTTATGTAGGTGTTTTTGCTCCTGTCTTGCCCATTAATCTTGTGATCTGGAGAGCAAGAAGGCCCAGGGGTCTACCACTATTCTACATTGAAAAATCCATGTGAAGAGGTCTCCTACTTTGTTCCAAAAGGTTTGTGCTACCGGGCATTCCCACCACATGTGCATGTATGTGGCCCCTTTGGCCCTGCAGTTCCTCCATATCTAAGGCTGGTGGATTCTGTTGAACTGATTCTCGACACTTTCCATATACTGTTACAAAAAAGATAACTTTGTTAACAGCAATCAGCAACGATGTTATATTAGGTACCGAGGAAGATCAGTTCCAGCAGATTGAAAAGCTATTTTTACGTATAGGCATAGGTGTATCTAGCAATCCACTCTATCAGGAGTTGGGGCATAATTCATCTTATATTGGAGTGCCAATAATCTAGATCATCTCTTGGTAAACCAATTACGATATTACAGTATTGTTTGGTTACACCCTAGAATTATTTTATTTATTTACATTTAGATGTGGTGTTTAAACACGTGTTGAGTATAAGAGTGAATGTAGTGCCCTTAACCACAAGGGACTTTTTAATTTGATTTATTAAAAGCGACGTTTTAATTTAATAAAGTGTTCCATTGGTGACAATATTAATAGAACGGGAATCTCCAATTTCTCTTTTTTCTTTTTTGTCAATTAACAAGGGGTTAACCCCCATGGAGGTTCCTGTTACCTAAGGCTCCTTTCTTTCTTTTTTCATCCTTTCAGATAAAGATTCTTCCACATGCAGCTACTCGTATGTGCAAAATGGTACCTCCTGATTTATCAAAGTTTTTAAAGGGGGGTATGGTCATGATAAAAACTTTTAGGAAAACATGTCGGGGCTTTTTGAACCAGGTTAGCATCCATTTTGAATTACATCCTCGTTATTATCCAACTGATAGAGCTAAGGTTGGTTTTATCATAACTCTTTTGGTTGATAAAGCATTGACCTGGGCCAATCCTCTCTGGAAAAACGAAAACCCATTGGTTTATAATTATGTTGCCTTTGTGGCTGCATTCAGACGCACTTTTGACCCTCCGGGTAGGAAGGCTAATGCTGCCAGAACCTTACTACGTCTGAAACAGGGTACTAAATCATTGGTCGATTATGCCTTAGAGTTCAGATCCTTAGCCGCTGAAGTAGCCTAGAACAACCAAGCATTTGTAGACGTGTTTCTCAGTGGTTTGTCTGATGTTATATTGGACGAGATAGCTACCAGGAAACTCCTAGAGAACTTAGAAGATTTTCTTTTATATCCTGTATTGACGAACGAATGCGGTTCAGACAGAATACCCAAGACCGTCCTAGGAGACCGTCTATCCTTTTAGCTCCTGCCTTTAATCCCCCTGATTCAATGGCTTTGGCTTTACCCGAACCTATGCAATTGGGAGTTACTAGGTTATCCGAAGCAGAAATACAGTACAGAAGGAGGGAGGGTTTATGCATGTACTGTGTACAAAGAGGACACCTCAGTCTGCATTGTCCAAACAGGCCGGAAAACTCCCGCATCTAAGTTCCAGTGGAGGACAGGCATTGGGTGTTTTCTCTTTGTCCTCCTTCAAAAACCAGCAAGATCACAGACTTCTAATCACCAATGCCTTAATCTGGGAAAAGTATAGAGTACAGACTATGGCGTTGATTGATTCAGGGGCAGCAGAAAGTTTTCTTGATCTAGACTTTGCTGCTTCACAATCAATACCTTACCGGTTAAGGAATACACCCTTGGCCATTGAGGCCATACATGGTAGACCACTGTCAGTGCCTGTGATTTCTCATGAAACTATTCCCTTGCAGTTGATTACAGGCATGTTACACCTCTCCTTCTTTTCCGGTAGCATTAGGATTTCCCTGGTTGATAAAACACATTCCAATCATAGATTGGGAAAAGAGTGATATTGTGTCCTGGAGTACAAGTTGTCAACAGGGTTGTATTATGAAAGTACGCACTACTGGTCTTACAAACATACCTACTATGCCTCCATTGTCCACTGAAGTCCCCAACCCTATTTAGGCTTAAAGGCAGTATTATAAAGGAAAAGCAGAGTCGTTACCTCCACACCGATCCTATGACTGTGCCATCGATCTTATAACTGGTACCATGCCTCCTAAAGGTACTGTCTACTGTCTTTCTGCCAAGGAAAACACAGTTCTAAAGGAGTATATTACAGAAAACTTAAGGAAAGGTTTTATAAGAAGGTCTTCTTCTCCGGCGGGAGCCGGGTTTTTCTTTGTGTCTAAAAAAAGAGGGTGACATTAGACCTTGTATTGATTAAAGGGAATTGAACAAAATTACTATACGTAATGCTTACCCGATACCTCTAATCACTGAATTGTTTGATAGGCTCAAGGAAGCCAAGATCTTTACCAAGCTAGATCTTACGGGAGCTTATAATCTTGTGACAATACGAAAAGGAGATGAATGGAAAACAACATTCAACACCCGTTTTGGGCATTATGAATATACTTTTATGCCTTTCGGGTTGTGTAATGCCCCGGCTGTTTTCCAAAACCTTATCAATGACTTGTTAAAAGATTTTCTTCAAGACTGTGTCATAGTTTACTTGAATGATATACTGATATATTCTACAGACAGGGAAACTCATCATAGACAAGTAAAAAAGGTCTTGTCTAGATTGTTACTTAATGGACTGTATTGTAAACTTGAAAAAGGCCTGTTCGATCAACACCAAATCAGTTTTCTAGGTTATGTGATTTCCGAGAAAGGGTTTTCAATGGATCCGAAGAAATTGGATTTCATACTCCAATGGGCATTACCTAATGGATTAAAGGCTATTCAGAGGTTCATAGGTTTTGCGAACTATTATAGACGGTTTATAAAAGGTTTTACGTTCATAGTCGCTCCCATAACTAACATGACTTAAAAAAGGAATGAATCCAAAGAAATGGGAGGCTAATGCTTTAAACGCTTTTGAGGTTCTTAAAACTTCTTTTGCATCAGCTCCTGTTTTAGTACATCCTGTTCCTAGCCTCCCCTTTTTGTTAGAGGTAGATGCATCCGAGACTGGTGTAGGAGCAGTGTTGTCACAATGATCAAGTCCTGATCTACCCCTACATCCTTGTGGTTTCTATTCTAGGAAGTTATCTGATGCAGAAAGACATTATGACATTGGAGACAGAGAACTCCTTGCCATAATTCTTGCTCTAAAAGAATGGCATCACTTATTAGAAGGTACAGTTCTTCCCGTGACTATCCTTACAGATCATAAAAACCTGTCATATATTGGCGAGGCCAAACGTCTTTCCGCTAGACAAGCCAGATGGTCCCTTTTTCTGTATCATTTTAACTACATATTGACATTTAGACCTGGTTCAAAGAATTCTAAAGCCGATGCATTATCATGTCAATACTAACATATTGTCAATCATCCCTTTGATGTATCTTCTGTAGTTCCTAAGCAGAATATCGTTGCTAACACTAGTATCAAGATACAGTCTCCTTTCGTAATGGAAATTGTTAATAAACAGGCCTAGGCATCTGGGAATGTACTGGAGGCACGTCTTTATGTTCCTCCTGAACATCAGAATTAGATATTCAGCCACTGTCATGTCAGTAAAACTGCAGGTCATCCAGGTATCCGTAAGACATTTTCTCTAATTCCTAAGGAATTCTGGTGGCCTTCCTTGAGAAAAGATAGCCGGGATTTTGTCAAGGCATGTACTGTTTGTGCTAGAACCAAACTGTCTACTACCCTTCTTTGTAGGTTGCTTCAGCCCTTAGATGTTCCTAACCGACCCTGGAATAGTTGCCATGGACTTCATTGTTGATTTACCTAATTCTGAAAAGAATACCGTTATATTGACGGTTATCGACAGGTTTTCATACCCCTGGTTAGGCTGCCAACATCCCTTGAATTGGCAAAGATTTTTGCCAGGGAGATTTTTCGAATCCATGGGATACTAGGTGATATTGTATCTGACAGAGGCTCACAATTTATCTCTAAGTTTTGGAAGGCTTTTTGCAAACAATTGGGGATAACCCTCAACTTTTCTTCAGTCTGTTATCCCCAATCTAATGGAGCTGCAGAACGCACAAATCAAAAGGCTGAACAATACCGAAGGTGCTTTGTATCTGCCCATCAGGATGACTGGGTTGGTTTGCTTCCTTGGCTGAGTTTGCACACAACAGCCTAGTGTCTGATGCTACTGTAGCGGTACTTACCCTCTCCAGGGGCCGGGCAAGGTCCTCTTTCCCCACCGCGCGCGGTCTTGCAACTGCTTTTAAAGGGACAGTGGGAGCCTAAATCTTGCGTGTTGGGGTACACTACCGTGACATTATGATAGGGCCATGGACCCCGCAGGTTTAGGACAGCAGATGGCTAGATTTGCAGAACAGGACCACCGTATGGATCAGATGGCTCAGGCCATCCAGACACTTTTATCCAGAACGGCTCCGGTACCTGTACCAGCTCCCCCTGTACCCTCTGTACCAGACACATCTACTATGCCTAATGCTTCTGCACATCTAACCCCTCCACCTAGGTATGGAGGGGATGCTAAGACATGCAGGGGATTGCTTAATCAAGTGGAATTCCACTTTGAAATGTATCCATGTTCATTTCCCACTGATAGATCTAAAGTGGGTTTCCTTATGCACCAACTTACAGATAAAGCACTTAAGTGGGCAAATCCTATTTGGGAGGTGAATGGACCTATGGTACATGATTTCAATAGCTTCCTTACGGCTTTTCGTAGAACCTTTGACATAACTAAAAGGTCAAAGAATGCCGCCAGGGCGCTAGTGAGAATTAAGCAAGGATCTAAGTCTGTCGCTGATTATGCTATTCAGTTCCGTACCCTTGTTTCACAGGTTGATTGGACCAACAATGGGCTAACTACTGCGTTCATGGACGGTCTATCTGAAACTATATTGGATGAGGTAGCGGCTAGGGATCTTCCTGTACCCTTAGAAGACCTTATCGACTATCTCATCGATATAGATAATAGGATTCGTGACAGGCTATATACCAAAACTAGGAATAGACGCTTTGTTACATTTAATACACCTAGAGCTGAAACTCCTGAGGGTTCCAAAGGATCAGAAGAGGAACCCATGCAGTTAGGGGTTGCTAAACTCACTGATCCTGAGAAACTGTATAGGAGAAAAGAGGGACTTTGCCTTTATTGTGGTAGGAAGGGCCATATGAGACAAGAACATCCTGTGCGTCCCGAAAACTATCGCACCTAAGATCATATAGGGGACAGGCCTTGGGTGTGACATCAGAGTCCCCACATTTGCCTCTTAATAGATTGCTTCTCCCTGTTTCCCTGCATCTTAATAAAAACAGCATAGCAGGGAATATACTAGCCCTGATTGATTCCTGTGTGGCCGAGAACTTTATAGATTCCGGCTTTGTTAGAGTAAACAACATACCCACTAGAGAGAAGAAGACACCCTTGGCCGTTGAGGCCATAGATGGTAGACCATTATGCTCCCCAGTTATCACACATTAAACTGAACCATTGCATATGTCTACAGGGTTGTTACACTCAGAAACCATTTGGTTTCAGATCATTACTTCTCCTTCCTCTCACCTCGTGTTAGGGTACCCATGGTTGCGTTCTCATAATCCCACTATTGACTGGGAGTCAGGAGAAATCGTATATTGGAGTGATGCTTGCCAAGAGTCTTGTATTGTTAAAATCACCCCTTTGAATTCTATTAACGTTCCTACTATTCCTCCTGTGTCTACTGTTTTACCACCTCAGTACATGTCTCTTAAGTCTATTTTCGATAAAAGGAGGCTGAAAAGTTGCCACCTCACAGACCCTACGCTATGCCTCCCAAACGGAGGGTGTATCCTTTGTCTCCTCAAGAAAATCTTGTTATGGAGGAATATATCAAAGAATCTTTACAAAAGGGATTTATAAGGAGATCCTCTTCTCCGGCAGGGGCTGTTTTTTTCTTTGTATCAAAGAAGGAAGGCAATTTAAGACCTTGTATCGACTATAGGGGCCTAAATAAAATCACCATCAAAAATGCGTACCCTATACCTTTAATCATGGAATTATTTGACAGGCTTAAACAAGCTACTGTGTTTACTAAACTGGACCTTAGGGGTGCATACAATCTCATACGTATCAAAAAGGACCATGAATGGAAGACCGCATTCAATACTAGGCGTGGTCATTACGAATATACAGTGATGCCCTTTGGTCTTTGTAACGCCCCAGCAGTGTTTCAAGAGTTTATTAATGATGTCTTATGAAAGTACATACACATATTTGTAATCGTGTACTTGGCCGACATATTAATATATTGACTAGATTTGCATACTCATTACATGTATGTTAAATTAGTTTTGAAAACCCTTCTTGTTAATGGTCTACATTGTAAACTCGAAAAATGTTCATTTGATCAATCTGAAGTCCAATTCTATATATATATATATATATATATATATATAATCTCTCCTAAGGGTTTTCGTATGGATCCCAAGAAACCTTCTGCTATCATGGAATGGCCTCTACCTCAAGGTTTGAAAGCCATTCAGCCGTTTCTTGGTTTTTCGAACTATTATAGGCGCTTTATTAAAGGTTTTTCTTCCATTGTGCCTATAACCCGAATGATTAAAAAGGATGGTAATACTCATGTCTGGACCCCGGAAGCGCTTGAGGCTTTTGAATTTCTTAAGATTGCATTCGGTTCTGCCCCTATTTTACAGCATCCTGTCCCTTCTTTGCCTTTTATTCTTGAAGTTGTTGCTTCAGATATTGGGGTGGATGCTATATTGTCTCAAAGAGAATCTCCAGAGAAGCCTTTACATCCTTGTGGTTTCTTTTCCAAGCAGATGTCCAAAGCCGAAAAGAATTATGACATAGGCAATCGGGAACTCCTTGCCATTGTTGTAGCACTTAGGGAATGGAGACATCTTTTGGAGGGCACTAAGGATCCTATCCTCATACTTACCAATCATAAAAACCTTTCCTACTTTAGTGAATCAAGAGATTGTCTTCTAGGCAGGCGAGGTGGTCTCTGTTTTTATCTCGCTTCAATTATATCATCATCTACAGACCGGGTGATCGTAACACTAAAGCTGACGCTCTGTCCAGACAGTTCAAAACAACCGACAAACAGGAGCTTGATGATACCCCTGTCATTCCCCCGGACAGAATAATCGCTACTACTGTTCTCTCTATTTCTTTGTCCATCTTGCAAGTCATACACGCTAAACAAAACAAGGCAATTAGAGAGAAACCTGCTGATAAATTGTTCGTCGATGTTCCTGAAAGACAGGAAATCATGTCACTCTATCATGACACCAGAACTGCTAGACACCCTGGTATCGCTAAAACCTCAACAGCAGTTTTTAGATATTTCTGGTGGGCCTCCTTGCATAAGGACGTCACCGATTACATGCAGGCATGTGTTACTTGTGCCAGTATGAAGTCTTTGCATAGAGTTACTTGTGGGTTGTTGCACCCGTTACCCATACCCGAGAGGCCTTAGTCTAATCTGTCCATGGATTTTATTGTTGAGTTGCACCCTTCGAATGGTAAAACTGTCATCCTGATGATCGTGGATAGATTTTCTAAGATGGCTCATTTTGTCTCTCTTGTCAAATTGCTCTCATCCAAGGAACTCGCCTCTATCTTCGTCAGGGAGGTGTTTAGGTTACACGGTATACCAGAGTCTATAGTGTCCAATAGGGGTAGCCAGTTTATTTCTAGGTTCTGGAATGCCTTTTGTTCAGAAATAGGTATTTCTCTCTCGTTTTCCTCAGCTTACCACCCCCAGTCCAATGGAGCTGAACGTGCCAACCAATCCCTAGAGCAGTATCTTCGTTTCGTATCCCACTATCAGAACAATTGGGCTGACCTACTTCATTGGGCTGAGTTTGCTCGTAATAACCCTACTCATGAATCTTCCGGTAATAGCCCTTTCTACGTTGTTTATGGCCAGCATCCTGTGGTTCTTCCATCTGCATTCTCCTTGCAAGGCATGCCAGTTCTGGATGAGCATTTGGCTGGTTTACGGGGGCAGGTTCAGCGTTCTTTGGTAGATTCTGCTGCTCGTCAAAAGGTTCAGGCTGACAAACATTGCAGAGCGGCTCCATCGTATGTTGTGGGGGATAGGGTTTGGCTTTCTACCCGTAACATCCACCTTCGTGTGCCTTCTATGAAGCTGGCTCCCCATTTTATCTGTCCTTTTCATATCTTGCATAAAGTTAATCCTGTTTCTTATGCCTTGGATCTTCCCAGTAACCTGCGTATTCCTAACGTCTTCCACACCTCCTTGTTGAAGCTGCTCCTGTGTAACCGTTATACCTGATATGTTCCTCCTCCTCTTCCTGTTTCTGTGGAGGGCCATGATGAATTTGAGGTGGCTGCCGTGCTTGGCTCTCGTTTTCTCCGGGGTCGACTCCAGTACCTGGTGCATTGGAAGGAATTTCCGCTGACGCTGTTCACGCTCCTCGCCTTCTGCGCTCCTTCCATTCTCTTTTTCCTGCCAGGCCGGGTCCTCCCGGTGGGCGTGTCTTCGGGGGGTACTGTAGCGGTACTTACCTTCTCCAGGGGCTCCAGGGGTTCTCTTTCCCCGCGGCGCACGGTCCTTCAACTGCACACGCCGCGGCGGCTCATCCTATGGTCACGTGACTCGCCTGGCACTGGGAGCTTGCCGCACGTATTGGGCGCGCTTTTAAAGGGACAGTGGGAGAAGAAATACAAAATGGACTCCCATTGGCCATTGTCATTCCACATTCCCCATACATTCACGTTTTGTGGGCGTGGATATGACGGGGCCAATCAAATTAAACACTAAGGTATTTATACTCACCATATACTCAGTTCCCTTTAGTGCTTGCTTTGTGTAGTAGTGTTTTTTTCGTGCTTGAACTTGGCTTTGTACCTGACTCCGTTTTTCTCTTTATCACTGCTTTGTCTTGTTCGCCGGTTTCCTGAATCCTGTGTACCAGTCCTTGGCTCGTTCTTGACTCTGTCTTTTCCCTGTCTACGTCGAGTCCGGCCATTCTAAGGCCCGGTAAGACGTATCTTTTATCTTGTCTCTCGTACTCATCAAAGCCCCTTCTTCTTGAACTATGGTTTTCATCCAGTTGTTCTCCCATTGTCGTTTTCATCACAAGGAATGCCAATGGTTGATGAGAATCTAGCAAACCTAAAGACGACTTGGGAGCACGCTCAACTTCTCCTTTCTACTAAGTCTAAATTGGACAAGAAATATGCGGAAATGCATAGACGTGTTGCTCCAGTGTTTCAACTGGTAAGGTCTGGTTAAGCACGAAACATATCCGTCTTAAGGTACCCTCTATGAAATTGGCACCTAGGTTCATTGGTCCTTATAAAGTGGTGGCCCGGGTTAACCCAGTTGCTTATCGACTTGAATTACCCTCAACCTTTTGTATTTCCAAGGTTTTTCGTGTCCCTTTACTGAAACCTTTGATCTGTAATAGGTTTACTCGTCCTGTTATTGTCCCTTCCTCTGTACTGGTTGATGGTAATGAGGAATATGAGATACGTTCCCTTCTTGATTCGCGTTATTCTCGTGGCAAGTTGCAATATTTGGTTGATTGGAAGGGTTATGGTCCTGAAGACAGGTCTTGGGTTGACCGTTCTGATATCTCTGCTCCTCGTCTTCTCCGTTCTTTCCATTCCCGGTTCCCGTCTTATCCTGGGTCTTTCCACCCTTTGGGCTTATTCCCCAGGCTTATTCCCCAGGTTACTCACCTTGCTCATGTTGCTGCAGGTCCTCTTCAGCTCTCCCCTTCCTGCTCCAGCTGTTTTCCGCCCACGATAGCGCCACCCCTTTTCATGACACGAAAAAAGGGGCATCAACATGATGCAAATGACGTCACGAACTACCAAAACGTCCGAATTATGATGTTTTGAGGGCGTGGCTATAATCCTAACCAGCTACAGCCACAGTATAAAAAGGATTTCATGAGTTAGGTTCCTTGCCCTGTTGTGGTTTATTTTTGGTTCTAATAGTGCTATTCTGTATTCAGTGATTTCTATTCTAGCTTTTGACCTTGGCTTTGTTTGTGACTATTCTGTTTTCTATACTCCATGACCCGGTTTTGGCTTACTTGCTTGTCCTGATTTCTATACTCCTTGACCTCGGCTTGACTTTGACTACCCTTGTGCTTATACGTTAGTCCGGCCATTCTAAGGTCCAGTATACGTTACCTTATACCTACATTCTGCGTGTTGGCTCAGTTATATCCTTACACCAACAGGGGATTTGAACCTGGGTGCTTCATTCTCAGCCTTTATTCCTGAACCTTGGGGGACACCAACAGAGAGGAGTTGGGGAGAAGAAGCAGAGCCAGAGAAACACTAAAAGAGTGCTGGGAGAGGTAGGAGGAGCACCAGGAGAGAGCAATATCTTGTAAACCAATATTGTGGAGGATGAGAAGAAGCTGTTGATGATCAACAGTGTTAAAAGCCCGCAGAAAGGTCAAGGAGAATTAGGATAGAGTAGTGACCACAAGATTTTTCAGCGAGTTAATCATTGGATACTTTGGTCAGTTGAAACAAGACTAAAGCAGGTCTATCAGAGTGTTGGACTCGAGGAAGTCTGTCAATCTTCCATACACAACTCTTTCAAGGATCTTGGACGCAAAAGGCAGTAGCAAGATAGGACGGTAGTTGGGCTTCTTTAGAATTGGGGTTATAGTTGCATGTTTAAAGGGCAATGGAAATATGCAAGAGGACAGAGAGAGATTGAGAGGTAGAGAAAGAGAAGAGAGTATGGATGAGATACGAAGGAATTGGATCTAGGAAGCAGGTGGTGAGGCGGGAGGACTGGAGCAGAGCAGAAACCTCTTCTGCTGTAGTGGGTGCAAATGAACATAGAACAGCAGAGGGAGTGAGGTAAGGGGTAATGGGTAAGGGGAAAGATGAGAGATCTCTTGATTGTAGAGATCTTGTCAGTGAAGTGAGTTTCAAAGTCTGAGGCGGTCAAGTTAGTAGGTGGAGGAGGAACAATAGGGTGAAGAAGAGAATTAAATGTGTAAAATAGTCGTTTGGGTTAGCAGGAGAGTGTGGTTATGAGGGTATTGAAGTAATTTACTTTTGCAGAGGAAAGAGCCAAGCTGTACGAGCGCAGCATAAATTTATAGTGGAGATAGTCAGACGCAAAGTGAGACTTTCTCTAACAGCGTTCAGCAGTTCTGGAGCATTTTTGGAGGTATCAAGTCAGCTTGGTGTGCCAAGGTTGTTGTTGGGGGCACTTGCTGCGTTTAAATGTAGAAGTTGCCATGATGTCTAGTTGAGAGGAGAGGGTGGAATTGTAGAGGGAGGTTGCAGAGCTAGGACAGGTGAGGTTTGAGATAGGTAAAAGAAGAGTTTGGAGATTAGTGGAGAACTGCTCTAGGTCAAAACATTGGAGGTTTCTGTGAGACTGATGTTCAGACTGTGGTGTCAATTGGGTCTTGGGTATGTCGATGTCAAAAGTCAGCAGATGGTGGTCAAACAGAGGAAAAGGAATATTGGAGAGATTAGAGGCGGTACAGAGATTGGTGAAGGCGAGATCAAGAGTGTTTCCAGCTGTATGGGTTGCTAAATTGGACCATTGCGTAAGATTGGAGGAGGTTACAGAGAGCAGACGAGGGGCATCAGTGCAGTTGGGGTTGTTGATTGGGATATTGAAATCCCCAAGTATAAGGGAAGAAGTGCTAGATGAAACGTGGAGGGGCTGGGGGGAATGAGAAACATGGAAGGACTAGGGGAAGGGAATGAGAAACAAGGAGGGGCTGAGGAGGAGAATGAGACATATGGAGGGGTTGGGGGCAGAATGAGACACATATTGGGGGCCCACGGCAATTTTTTCTCTGGATCCCGGTAGTTTCTAGTTTCACCTCTGTGGAGGAGGATGGATTATGCATGATAGGAAAGTGAGCCAAGCACCCACACACAGTCAGGGTTACTTGAAAGGGACCTCGGTTGAGAAAAAGGATAAATGAGTCATTTATTACATGTGAGTTTACAGAGAAAGAGGTTCTATTTCAACTGTCAAAAGTAAAGACAAATAAGTCAATGGGACCTGATGGAATACACCCAAAGCTCTTAAAAGAGCTTAGTGGTGTACTAGCAAAACCATTAACAGATTTATTTAACAAATCATTGTTAACAGTAGTAGTCCCAGAAGATTGGAAGTTAGCGAATGTCGTCCCCTTTTACAAGAAAGGTAATAGGGAGGAGTCGGGCAACTATAGGCCAGTAAGCCTTACTTCAGTAGTGGGGAAAGTGATGGAAACCATGTTAAAGGATAGGATTGATGAACATCTAAAAACACATGGATTTCAAGATCAGAGACAACATGGGTTTACTTCAGGGAGATCATGCCAAACTAATCTTATTGATTTTTTTGATTGGGTAACTAAAATTATAGATCAGGGTGGTGCAGTAGACATTGCTTACCTAGATTTCAGTAAGGCTTTTGACACTGTTGCACATAGAAGGCTTATCAATAAACTGCAATCTTTAAGTTTGGATTCCAATATTGTTGAATGGGTAAGGCAGTGGCTGAGTGACAGGCAACAGAGGGTTGTAGTTAATGGAATATATTCGAAGCTTGGACTTGTCACCAGTGGGGTACCTCAGGGATCTGTACTTGGACCCATTCTCTTTAATATTTTTATTAGTGATATTGCAGAAGGTCTTGATGGTAAGGTATGTCTTTTTGCTGATGATACTAATATATGTAACAGGGTTGATGTTCCAGGAGGGATAAGCCAAATGACAAATGATTTAGGTAAACTAGAAAAATGGTCAGAATTGTGGCAACTGACATTTAATGTGGATAAGTGCAAGATAATGCATCTTGGACGTAAAAACCCAAGGGCAGAGTACAGAATATTTGATAGAGTCCTAACCTCAACATATGAGGAAAGGGATTTAGGGGTGATTATTTCTGATGACTTAAAGGTAGGCAGACAATGTAATAGAGCAGCAGGAAATGCTAGCAGAATGCTTGGTTGTATAGGGAGAGGTATTAGCAGTAGAAAGAGGGAAGTGCTCATGCCATTGTACAGAACACTGGTGGGACCTCACTTGGAGTATTGTACACAGTAATGGAGACCGTATCTTCAGAAGGATATTGATACCTTAGAGAGGGTTCAGAGAAGGGCTACTAAACTGGTTCATGGATTGCGGGATAAAACTTACCAGGAAAGGTTAAAGGATCTTAACATGTATAGCTTGGAGGAAAGACGAGACAGGGGGGATATGATAGAAACATTTAAATATATAAAGGGAATCAACACAGTAAAGGAGGAGACTATATTTAAAAGAAGAAAAACTACCACAACAAGAGGACATAGTCTTAAATTAGAGGGACAAAGGTTTAAAAATAATATCAGGAAGTATTACTTTACTGAGAGGGTAGTGGATGCATGGAATAGCCTTCCAGCTGAAGTGGTAGAGGTTTACACAGTAAAGGAGTTTAAGCATGCGTGGGATAGGCATAAGGCTATCCTAACTATAAGATAAGACTAGGGACTAATGAAAGTATTTGGGCAGACTAGATGGGCCGAATGGTTCTTATCTGCCGTCACATTCTATGTTTCTATGTTTCTTACTAAAGCGAGGAATCAAAGTGAATGTCAACATTAAGGCCAGAGTAGCTGAACTGAATGCACAGCTGATTTTTCTCCAATCTGGCTATTTTAACCTTGGGAACACTATATTCATAATAACCACTACATCAAATTGAAGTTGTTATATTGGCTACAGTACTTCCCCATTTTTAGTGGCCCCAAATTACTTCATTTTAATAGTTAGAAGCAGGCCCGGACTGGCCATCGGGCACACCAGGCAAATGCCCGGTGGGCCGCGATGGCCGTGGGGCCGAGGCCGGCAGGGGAGATCATAGAATCTCCCATGCCAGCCCATGCAGGGCCAGCGCTACCCGAGCGCCGGCCCTGCTGTGTGCCTCCATGGGCCGATGGGGAGATCAAAGATTTCCCTCACCGGCCCAGAGGCATGGAAATGCGGCCACCGGCTGGGGAGGGAGGAGAGAGGACCCGGCGGAGCTCTAACAAGCAGCTCCGCCGGGTCCTCTCGCGGGAACGCTCAGATCTCGCGAGAGTGAACTCTAACCTGCAGGTTAGAGTTCACTCTCACCACTGGGCCACCAGGGAAGGATGGCAGAACGGCTCCCCTCCCTCCATGGCAGAACGGATCTCCTCCCCCTCCCAGGATAAAGGTAAGAAGGGAGGGGGGGAAATATATATTTTTTTTATTATTATTATTATTAGTAAAAAAAAATATTTAAATTTAAATAAAAAAATACATTCACTCACACACACAGCACCCTCCAGACACAGCCTCCAGACACAGCACCCCCCAGACACAGCCCCCAGACACAGCCCCCAGACACAGCCCCCGACACAGCCCCCGACACAGGCCCCCAGACACACACAGCACCC
>OW240912.1:158346860-158392923 GCA_933207985.1 Pelobates cultripes
CAAAGAAAATTAGAAACCTAGAATGTGACAGCAGATAAAAACACCCTCACACACAGCACCCCTCTTACATACACACACTGCGCCCCTCACACATATAATAAGTCCAAATATATATATATATATATACATACACACACACACACACTACAGCACCCCTCACACTGCACCACTACACACATTACGCTCCAGATACACACTAGATCCCTTACTCTATATGCACTCTTTATCCTCTATACACACACACACACACTGGGTCCTTTACACAGTAGATCTCCTACACACACACACACTACATTCCTTGTCAGCAAACACATACAACATTCTCTAAACACACCCTCTCTGCAACCCCTACACACACTACGTCACCTATACACACACACTTCAGCCCGTATGCACACACTCGCTGCATCCCCTATAAAACTATGCCCCCTATACACACACTCTCTACAGCCCCTAGCCACACATATTACACCACAAACACAAATTAAATTGACCTATTTATACAATACCACACCACACTCTACACACACGCAATCCCACAAGCAGGCTCCAAACATATGCACCATGCACTTTCCTGGCCCATTTGTCCTCTGGTATCCCACTTGTGGAGACACCAGAGACAATTTAAAAGCAAACACAGCACAAGCATGTTATTACATTTGCTTGCGCTGCGCAGAACAAATTCAGGGCCTTTTTCTAATGCCAGAGCTCTTCAGCAGGGCTCTGGGCATTGAACCAACATGCTCACTTTGAGAGGGGGCGTGTTGTCATTAGTGATGACAAAACACACACTCTCTGGCCCCGCCCCCTTCTTAGGGGGCCGCTCTGATTGAAAAATGCCCGAGCCTAATTTTTTTCCCAGTCCGGCCCTGGTTAGAAGGCTTGGAAGAACAGCTTTAAGACAAACCTCTAAGTCCTCTGAATAGCAGAACTATTCTATACCTCTATCAGGAGCACTGGAGTGGACCATTATCCTGGAGGCATGCCTCCTGGATGACATCACATAAGGATGAGCACATAGCAGTGCCAATGGAAAATTACTTTTAATTAATTTTCAGTGCACTTGGATGGTTGACCTTGACACAGGTACACCTCTACTCACTGCATGTATTTACTTCTGATTACCTATCACTAATTACCACTTCTGCTCTCCTGTTGATTGCTTCTGCCTTAATCGATTTTACTTATTTTGTAATTCTCTATCTTATTTATGTTCCTATCTACAAAATCCATTAGCAATTTGGTAAGTATAAATTTATTCTTACAGATGTCCCTGATGATATCATACAAATCACCCAGTGTAAGTCTGTAATTTCCTTGCTTTTAACTCCTTAAGGACCAAACTTCTGGAATAAAAGGGAATCATGACATGTCACACATGTCATGTGTCCTTAAGGGGTTAAAGGATCACTATAGGGTCAGGAACACAAACATGTATTCCTGACCCTATAGTGTTAAGCCCACCATCTAGTCCCCCTGGGCCCCTCATGCCTCCATAAATATAGTAAAAAATCTTACTGTATTCAGCTTGAAGCTGTAACTCTGCATGCTGTTAGACTCAGAAAACAAGCTTTCTGCTGACATCATCAGAAGTGGTAGCCTGATCCAATCACAATGCTTCCCCATAGGATTGGCTGAGACTGACAAGGAGGCAGATCAGGGGCAGAGCCAGCATGATTCAAACACAGCCCTGGCCAATCAGCATCTCCTCATAGAGATGAATCAATTAATCTCTATGAGGAAAGTTCAGTGTCTGTATGCAGAGGGAGGAGATACTGAATGTTTGGATGCATTTTAGGCAGCCATGACCCAGGAAGGATCTCCAACAGCCATCGGAGGAGTGGCCAGTGAAGTTATCACTAGGCTGTAATGTAAACACTTCGTTTTCTCTGAAAAGACAGTGTTTACAGCAAAAAGCCCGAAGGTAATGATTCTACTCACCAGAACAAATTCAAAAAGCTGTAGTTGTTCTGGTGACTATAGTGTCCCTTTAATAACTTAATATTCCCAATTTTTGGGACATACTAAACAGAATAATGGGATGTTTGGCTGCAATGCTCAGTACTTTCTTTAGGTGTCACTATACTTTCCTCACACATACCTGGTAATGGTTCTGATGTAACTCAAAGAATGTTGGTAACTGCTGCTGCTGTTGCTGGACTTGATAAAAGTTTAAAAAAGAAGTTGCAAATGTTTAACTATTATACAAACAGAATATAGTGAATCACAAACACTATAGAATAACCCTTGTGGCTATCAAACGGGGAAAAACTTTTTTTTAAAAATAATTACCCCTAGTAGGGATGTGTAAAAGACTCCTCAAGGTCTTCAATATAAATATAAAACAGTAGAAAACACACCCTAATCAAATATAAAGGGAGAGTCAGGAGAGATTGTGGCCTGTGTCATCAAACTATAAAAATATTTAAATACATTGTTAAAGATATAGGCAGGAGTTATAACAGTTTTTCTGGGGTGTATTAAAATGTTGTCAAGACAGACAGTGTAATCATAATAAGAAATGTACTTTTTGTTGAGTTGTTGGGTGATAGCCTTTCTTCATTAATTAGTATCAGTGTTTTCCATCGTGGGTTAAGAAGAGTAGGAGTTCACAGTAAAAACAATGAATAAAAGCTTGCCACCCTGGGGTGGCAAGCTTTTATTCATTGTTTTTACTGTGGACCTCTCCATCTTCTCTGTCTCCATTCTTCTGTGTATCCTGAGGGTTATTATTTTGATGGAAGACTTTGATATATGATGTGAAGAGCCTGATAACTACTATCACTTTGTAAGTGTATCCAATAAAAGTTACATTTTTAATATTATACAGTTACACACTATGGTCTGTCTTTGTGCTCTGTTTTAAGCATTTTCTACACTAAGAAGAGACGAAGCACTTTAAGAAGACTATTTATATCCTGCCTACTAATATCTTTGTTTGTGAGTGTATTTTTTTAAAATATTTTTTATGGTTTGATGTTTTTTTAATTTTTAGTCTGCACCATTGGTCTCCCTTTATATTTGATTAGGGTGTGTTTTCTACTGTTTTAAATGTTTAACTATTCACTTGCTAAACTGCATATGTTTAACTATTCACTTGCTGATATAAACATTTGTATAATGCAATTATAGTAAATTACATAAAAATATTAGAAAATGGGTCAATACACATGCCAATTAACATATTTAATCTGGTTCTGATGGAATTATTTTGCTATAAGGTGATTATGGGTGTAATATCATGTTTGCACATGCCAAGGAGCATATTTAATTTGTTTCTGATGGAATCATAGGTGTAATATTTTTTCTAGAAGGGGATTATGGCTGGAATATCAAGTTTACACATACCAAGGAACATATTTAACCTGTTTCTGATGGAATCATTGTATAGTTATTTTTCTATATGGGGATTATGGGTGGAATATTATGTTTACACATGGCAAGGAACAGGTCCGGCGCATCCTATAGGCGACTTAGGCAGTCGCCTAGGGCGCCCCTTAGGATCGGGCGACGCCAGGAGCGCTGGCCCCTCAAATGTGGCAGCCGCCTGAGCGCTCTATATAGCACTCTATATAATTGCCTAGGGCGCCCCTTAGGATCGGGCACCGCCAGGAGCGCTGGCCCCTCAAATGTAGCAGCTGCCTGAGCGCTCTATATAAAACCTCTGGCGGCTGCAGCACTGCCCGGGCCTGCGCGTCCATTAGGGTGCACCCTCCAGGGGGTGCAAGATATGAGGGATCGGCAGGAGGGAAGCGCACAGTGCTCCCCCCTGCCAGTCCCTCAGTGTAGTGTGGGGAAGTGCTCACTCAGTGAGCATTTCCTGTCAGTCCGGCCGGGTACAGGAAACAGAAGCTCCTGTACCGCGGACCACAGCTCGGCCACGCTACAATAGAGGTAGGGGAGGGAGAGAGTCCACTATGGGAGGGGGCAGAGGAGAGACCACTAATGGAAAGGGTAGGAGAGCACTATGAGACAGGAGGGGAGAGCTCTAAGGGGCTAGAGGGGCGGATCACTAAGGGACAGGAGTGGAGAGCTCTAAGAAATAGGAGGGTAGTGCACTACGGGAAAGGGGCTGGGAGCTCACTAAGGGACAGGGGAGCTCACTAAGGGGCAGTGGAGAGCTCTAAGGGATGGGAGGGGAGAGCTCTAAGGGACAAGAGGGTAGAGGGACTGTGGAAGGGGGGAAAGCGAAGCACAAAGAGGCTGGTAGGACTCAGCCCCTATCCTACCCCACAAACTCTCTTTCACACAACACACACACAATGCTTCTCTATACATACACAGAAACACACAATGCATCCTTACACACAGAGAAACACACAATGCATCCATTACACACACACACAGAAACACACAATGCATCCCTGACACACAGAAACACACAATGAATCCCTTACACACACTGCTTCTCTTACACACACTCAATGCACCCCTTACAGATACACACATACTGCATCCCTTACATGCACAGAAACATGCCTTGCATCCCTTACACATACAAACACAGATTCACACAATGCAGCCCTTATACACAACCAGAAAAACGCAATACATCCCTGACACACAAACACACACTGCTTTCTATCCCTTACACAGAAACACACTGCATCCACTACACACATGCACACACTTACCGCATCACCTACACAAACTGGTATACACTACATTCCATAAGCACACACTTTAGATCCTCTACAATAACACATAACACAACCCCTAAACACTCCAATCCCTGTGAGGGAACTCATGGGTGGAACATGTAGGTGGACTTATGGGTGGGCCTGTGTAAGGGGCCCCAAAAAATGGAGCTGCTCCCATTCCCCCAGGACATTGATGTTTGTGACCACAGACCTCCAGAGAGCCTGTTCTACACCATATCAGTGGAGCCAGACTGCCACCAGAGCCCATCATCATCCTCATCTGATTGTAAGTAGGCAATCTAGTATATTATTCATGGCACAAATCTCTAATTTACCTCACATTAAAGGGAACTATAGTCCCCAGAACCACTGCAGCTTAATGTAGCAGTTCTGGTGTCTATAGCCTGCCCCTGCTGGCTTTTTAATGTAAACACACACAGTGTGCAGCACTGGCGATTCACTTGGCAGATTCTATGGATGGGACATTGTGTCACATGGGGGCGGCAAATTTTTCTTTTGCCTAGGGTGGCAAAAATCCTTGCACCAGCCCTGCCAAGGAACATATTTTACCTTTTTCTGATTGAATCATGGGTATAAATATTTTTCTATATGGGGAGTATGGGTGGAATATGATTGTTAAAAATGCCAAGGAACATATTTAACATGTTTCTGATGGAATCATAGGTATCGTTATTTTTCTATATGAGGATTATGGGTGGAATATCATGGTTACACATGCCAAGGAACACAATTAACCTGTTTCTTAATAGTATATGGTTAAAATACATTTTCTATATGGGGATTATGGATTGAATATAATGTTTACACATGCCAAGGAATATATTTTACCTTTTTCTGATGGAATCATGGATATAATTATTATTTTTTTATATGGGGATTATGGGTGAAATATCAAGTTTACACATGCCAAGGACCATATTCAACCTGCTTCTGATAAGAATATGGGTATAATTATTTTTATATATAGGGATTATGGGTGGAATATTATAGCTAAACATGCCATTGAACATATTTAACCTGTTTCTGATGGAAACATACAGGTGATACTCGAAAAATTAGAATATCGTGCAAAAGTTCATTTATTTCAGTAACGTAATGTAAAAGGGGAAACTAATATATGAGATAGACGCATTACATACAAAGCAAGATAGTTCAAACTACCCTTTGCCTTTGCCTGGCTTTTGGAGAGGCCTGCTTGACAGCCTCTTGCCCTGTGACTATGGCCCCTGGCGTTAATTGTCATTTAAAAAGTCTATTTGGGCTTATTGGATTTTAAAACACTTTTTCTGCCCCTTTAATTCCATGGGAAAATGTGCCTCTTCCCCTCCCGCTTTTTGCCAGACCAGTTGAAATTGGCTGCTTTGTTCCTCCTCAATCTCTCATCAGCCCTTGCTATTGTTTAACCCCATGGCGATCCAACTGTATTAGTGAGATCTGAGCGCTTTTCGGACATATTGAGGGCTCAGATCCAAGCTATCTGGGGATATGTTGGACATATAGGTTAAACATTGTATTATATGAGTTATGTATTTTTATGTAGTTTTTGTAACAGTTTTTGGACTTAGAGATATTTCCTGTACCTGGAGATAATTGGCTTACCACACCCACTTAAAGGACCATTATAGGCACCCAGACCACTTCAGTTCAATGAAGTGGTCTGGGTGCCAGGTCCCTCTAGGGTTAACCCTGCCTGCTGTAAACATAGCAGTTTTAAAGAAACTGCTATGTTTACATATGGGTTAATCCAGCCTCTAGTGGCTGTCTCATTGACAGCCGCTAGAGGTGCTTCCACGCTTCTCACTGTGATTTTCAGTGAGAAGATGCCAGCGTCCATAGGAAAGCATTGAGAAATGCTTTCCTATGGACTGACTGAAAGTGCGCGCGGCTCTTGCCACGCATGCACATTCAGCCCATGACGTCTAAAGGAGGAGGAGAGTCCCCAGCGCCGAGGGAGCCTGGCGCTGGAGAAAGGTAAGTGTTAACCCCTTCCTCCAACTTCAGCCCGGCAGGATGGGGGCCATGAGGGTGGGGGCACCCTCTGGTCACTATAGTGCCAGGAAAACGAGTTTGTTTTCCTGGCACTATAGTGGTCCTTTAAGCCAATTATCTGCAGGATAGAGCAGAGGATAGACCGGCCGCAGAGCCTTAATCTATGGAACTCTTTTGGGCATGAAAGCCATGCTTGCGGCCGATCAAATATGACTTCCATGGAATTCGGGAACCCTTGCTCTGCTCTGGGTGATTTTTGGATATGGTTTTCGCCCAGATCAGAGCTATCCAGGGATGTACGGGGATATGGGGATTTATGGGGATGTGTTGCTGTTTTGGGGTGTTTCTGTGTTTTGAGTAAAAACTGTATATTTTCTACCTGTGATAATTAAGTTAGCCCATTGTGTTCAGTAATTGTATCACAGGCAGAGGGGAGGGTTTGTGTGCCTTAGCTGGGAGTGTCTGACTGTACTGTACTGTGTTGATTGGCTGTTGTAACTTTGTGTCCTGTGTACCACAAGGTCCACATGGGTGGTAACCTTGTGGGAAAATGTGTATATAAGAAAGTCCTGTGTGCTCATTAAAACATTTCTACTTGACCCTCAACTCACAGCCTTGACTCGTGTTTGGAGGGGACAGCTATAATCACTACAGGGATTGCTATGCTCTGCATATTACCTTAGCTTCACTGAGCTCTTATAAGAGCTCTTGTTCCTGATCCTGCTTCGCTCTCTGGGAGGAAGAGAGGTTCCCCCACTGGAACCTGGAGCCTCGTCATAGGTCCAGGGTGGGTAGAAGATGGCGAGACCCCAACCCAGCAGCGGCGGTTCATGGGGTCTGCAGTACTTATGGTGTCTGCGGTGCTGATGGTCCTTTGGTGAGCGCTAGGAGCATCCTTTCTACAGTCCAACCCTCAGCTAGCCTGGGGCAACCGTAACATAAACCATAACACCTGCAAAGTGTTTCTGAGCCTTTAAATGGTCTCTCATTCTTGTTCAGTAGGAATCACAATCATGGGGAAGACTGCTGACCTGACAATTGTGCAGAAAACCATCATTGACACCCTCTATAAGTAGGGAAAGCCTCAAAAGGTAATTGCGAAGGAAGTTGGATGTTCCCAAAGTGCTGTATCAAAGCACATTAATTGAAAGTTATGTGGAAGAAAAAGGTGCACAAGCAGCAGGGATGACCGCAGCCTGGAGAGGATTGTCAGGAAAAGGCCATTCAAAAGTGTTGGGGACTTCCACAAGGAGTGGACCGAGGTTGGAGTCGGTGTATCAAGAACCACCACACACAGACAGATCCTGGACATGGACTTCAGATGTCGTATTCCTCTTGTCAAGCCGCTCCTGAACAACAAACAATGTCAGAAGCGTCTTACCTGGACTAAAGAAAAACAGACCTGGTCTGTTGCCCAGTGGTCCAAAATCCTCTCTTCTGATGAGAGAAACTTTTGCATCTCATTTGGAAACCAAGGACCCAGAGTCTGGAGGAAGAATGGAGAGACACACACTGCAAGATGCTTGAAGTCCAGTGTCAAGTTTCCACAGTTTGTGTTGATTTGGGGAGCCATGTCATCTGCTGGTGTTGGTCCACTGTGCTTCATTAAGTCCAGGGTCAACACAGCAGCCATTTACCAGGGGATTTTGGAGCACTTCATGCTTCCTTCTACAGACGAGCTTTATGGGGATGCTGACTTAATTTTCCAGCACACTGTCAAAAGCACCAAAGCCTGGTTCAATGACCGTGGGATTACTGTGCTTGATTGGCCAGCAAACTCGCCTGACCTGAACTCCATAGAGCATATATGGGGCATTGCCAAGAGAAAGATGAGAGGCATGAGACCGAACAATGCAGAAGTGCTGAAGGCCGCTATTGAAGCATCCTGGTCTTCCATAACACCTCAGCAGTGCCACAGGCTGATAGCTTCCATGCCACGCCGAATTGAGGCAGTAATTGCTGCAAAAAGGGCCCAAACCAAGTACTGAGTCCATATGCATGCTTATACTTTTCAGAGGTCCGATGTTGTTCTATGTACACTCCTTGTTTTATTGATTGCATGTAATATTCTAAATTACTGAGATTGTGGATTTGGGGTTTTCATCAGCTGTAAGCCATAATCATCGCACTTATGACAAATCACAGCTTGAACTATCTTGCTTTGCATGTAATGCGTCTATCTCATATATTAGTTTCCCCTTTGACATTGCATTACTGAAATAAATGAACTTTTGCACGATATTCAAATTTTTCGAGTATCACCTGCATCTAGAATTCGAGAATCACCTGCATCTTTTTATACACTGAACAAAATTATAAATGCAACACTTTTGTTTTTGCCCCCATTTTTCATGAGCTGAACTCAAAAATCTAAGACTTTTTTCTGTGTACACAAAATGTCTATTTCTCTCAAATATTCACAAATCTGTCTAAATCTGTGTTAGTGAGCATTTCTCCTTTGCCGAGATAATCTATCAACCTCACAGGTGTGGTATATCAAGATGCTGATTAGACAGCATGATTATTGCAAGGGTGTGCCTTTCGCTGGCCACAATAAAAGGCCACTCTAAAATGTGCAGTTTTATCACACAGCACAATGCCACAGATATTGCAAGGAAGTGTGCAATTGGCACGCTGACTGCAGAAATGTCCACCAGAGCTGTTGCCCGTGAATTGAATTTTAATTTTCCCTTCGGATTAGAAGCCGTGGTTAACAACAGAGATTTCTAATCTGGAGGGAAAAAAACAGGCAGACAATCCCCAAAACTTTTTTAAATGCCTACCCCCAATTACTATAAATTGCCACTTTCCCAAAACAGCCCCAGTTCTGCCTGCATTCGGCATAGAAGGGTGTCAGGTTTTTCCCCAGGAGTAGGTGAGAGGGCTGAGGCTCCCCTGTTTTTCTTTTGTTTTGTTTTTTGAATTTGACAAAAAAAAATCAGATTACGCAGCTCCAGTCAGGGAGGTTCCAGTTCCTGCCTGTGGTATGTACTTGTGTGTTAGGTTTGTTTGGGTTTGTGTTTTTCCCACATTTCCCACGCCATGGGCCAGTAGGGGGCTTTCGTCATCATTTTCCTTGCCATAGTTTCATAAGTTTTGGTAGTCTCCACCGCCTTGATACATTGATTGATCATGGGGGTGGATGTCTGTTTCCACTGCTTGCTGATGACAGTGAGGGCCGCAATGATGATGTGGTATAGTAAGTACCTGTGACATTTGTGCGGCAGCAGGAGGAGTAAGAATGTTTCAGGCAGAAAGGGCAGGTGCACTTTAGTGCATTGAGTTGCCAGCGCTGATACTTGCGACCAATATTGATTGAGCTTCAGCAGTGCCACCATATATGTATCATGGTTCCTCTGTCCGCGTGACATCTCCAGCATACATCAGATTGTTAGGGAAGCTGTGTTTGAGCTGTGTGGGGCCTAGGTTCCATCTGCAGAGTAGCTTGTGGGATAATTCCAGATGGGTCGTGCAAGGAGTTAGTTGTTTGTGGGCTTGGAAGATGTCTTGCTACTGGTCGTCTGGGATTGGATGTCCGATATCTTTTTCCCATGCTGATTTAAAGAGGGGGGGAGGTGTGTTTGAGATTGAGTGTGTTCGGGGGCGTAAATCGTGAAGATGAGTTTTGTGGCTGGCTTGGTCCTCATGCAAATCTTTGTCACTGTTGTCCAGTGAGGGTCTGGTGTTTTTGCCGTCTGTTGTGTCGGTTGGAGAGCGAACCAGGATTGTAGTTGTATGTAAGAGAATGTGGCTGTATTGGGTATTTTGAATTCTGTTTGGAGGTCTGAGAGTTTTTTGAGATGGCTGCCGTGCATCATTTGCGACATGGTTGATACTCCGTGTCTATACCAGAGTTTGTAGCTGAAGTCGGGTATAAGTAGTCGCAGCGCTTCCAGCGGGAGTGCTGGGGAGAGCAATGCGTTGTCCCATATATAGCGTACTTTAGGAGGTTTTGCATTTCTAGTAGATATTTTTGTGGGAGTGTTCGGAATAGATACTGCATTTTTGATAGGATCACCATCTTCACCGAGGCTATCCGTCCAGTCCACGAGATATACTTCCCTTTCCACCCCTGCAAAAGGGTTCTAATTTTGCCAAGCAGTTTGGTGTAGTTCGCCTTGAAGAGTGTGTTAGGTGTGGGTGTGAAGTTGACCCCTAAGAACTTTATGTGGTCTTGTCTCCAGTCGTAGTTAAAGTTTGTTTTTAAAGTCGTCAAGTCCTGGGCCAGGATGTTGACTCCTAGAGCGAGGGTCTTTGCAATATTTAGTTTGTAGTAGGAGCACTTACTATATTTGGATAGGGCTCTGTGAAAGTTGGGTAGGCACATGTGTGGGAGTTCTAGGGATAGGAGGATGTCATCTGCAAATAGAGATAGCTTGTATTCTCGTCCTTTGGCTCGGACCCCACGTATGTTCAGGTCGTCGCGTATCGGCTGGGTTAAGGGTTCCAGTGCTAAGATATAAAGTAGCGGGGAGAGTGAGAACCTTGTCTGGAGCCATTGGAGATGGTGAACATTTTTTATATAAAATCCCCCATTTACTACACGGGCTGTTGGGGAGGAATATAGTGCATTAACGAATGACAGGAGCTGGGATGGAAATTCAAACTTCCGGAGGACTGCATGTGAGAAAGGCCAGTGGAGTCTATCAAAGGCTTTTTCTGCATCTTTCCCGATAATTGTGTGAATAATAGGAGCTAGTCTATTGGAGAAAAATTTTGCAATAAGTTTCACATCTGTATTTAACAGAGAGATGGGCCTCAAGTTTTGGCACCTGTTGGGGTTTTTTCTCGGTTTAGGGAGGGTGGCAACATGTGCCATTAGCATTTGTTGGCATTGTCCCTGATTGGAGAATATTATTATTATTATTATTATTATTATATTATTTCTATAGCGCCATCAAATTCCGCGGCGCTTTACAATGGGTGGACCAACAGACATGTAATTGTAACCAGACAAGTTGGACACACAGGAACAGAGGAGTAAAATGAGCTTACATGCTAGAGGGAGTGGGGTAAAATGACACAAAAAGGTAAGGATAGTATTAGAATAGTAACAGTTGCAGAAGAGGAATCAGTTGGGAGCTATTAACAGTTTAATTGATAGCTTAGACGGGACATACTTGTGTATAAGGGAGGATAGATAGGTGGGAGCAGCATTATGTAGCGATTTGAAAGCAAGAAGCAGAATTTTAAATTGAGCTCTATATTTTATAGGAAGCCAATGTAGGGTGTGGCATGGGAGGTGCGGGCGGACAGGAAGATGAGCCTCGCCGCCGCATTCATTATGGACTGTAACGGCGCAAGTTGGGAGCACGTAAAACCACTGAGATGCGGATTACAGTAGTCAAGGCGACAAAGGACAGTGGAATGGACACCTTAGTCACATTTGGCATTAACTAGGGGCGGATGCGTGCAATGTTTTTGAGATGGAAGTGACAGGATTTGGTGATAGACTGAACATAAGGCTTGAAGGAGAGGTCGGAGTTAAAGAGAACACCTAGGCAGCGAGCCTGCGTGGTGGAGCTGATGGTAGCACCATTGACTTGGAGGGAGGGAGACACAAGAGTAATAACACTTGAGGGAGGAAAGACCAGAATTTCAATTTTGGTCAAGTTTAGTTTAAGGAAGTGGGCAGCCATCCAGTTAGAAATAGCAGAGAGGCAGTCAGAGACACTAGTCAAGAGGGACGGGGAGAGATCAGGAGAGGACAGGTAGATTTGTGTGTCATCTGCATAGAAATGATATTGAAAGCCAAAGGTGCTAATGAGTTTACCAAGGGAGGCAGCATAGCTGGAGAACAGTAGGGGACTAAGGACTGAACCTTGGGGGACACCAACAGAGAAGAGTTGGGGAGAAGAAGCAGAGCCAGAGAAAGAAACACTGAAAGAGCGCTGGGAGAGGTAGGAGGAGCACCAGAAGAGAGCAATATCTTGTAGACCGATATTGGGGAGGATGAGAAGAAGCTGTTGATTATCAACAGTGTCAAAATCTGCAGATAGGTCAAGGAGAATTAGGATAGTGATAGAGTAGTGACCACGAGATTTTGCAGCGAGTAGATCATTGGATACTTTGGTCAGTGCCGTTTCCACAGAGTGCTTAGCGCGGAAACCAGACTGAAGCGGGTCTAGCAGAGAGTTGGACTCGAGGAAGTCTGTCAATCTTGCATACACAATTCTTTCAAGGATCTTGGATGCAAAAGGCAGTAGCGAGATAGGACGATAGTTGGATGGGGAGTTAGGGGCAAGGTTGGGATTCTTTAGAATTGGGGTTACAGTTGCATGTTTGAAGGCGATGGAAATATGCCAGTGGAGAGAGAGAGATTGAGAATTTTAGTGAGAGGTGGAGAAAGAGAAGAAGACAGAGTACGGATGAAATGCGAGGGAATTGGATCTAGGGAGCAGGTGGTGGGGCGGGAGGACTGGAGCAGAGCAGAAACCTCTTCCAATGTAGCAGGTGCGAATGAACATAGAACAGCAGAGGGAGTGAAGTTAGGGGTATATTGTAAGGGGAAGAAGAAAGATGAGATATCTCTTCTCTGATTGTAGAGGTCTTGTCAGTGAAGTGAGTTGTAAAGTCTGATGCGGTCAAGTTAGTAGGTGGAGGAGGAACAGCAGGACGAAGAAGAGAGTTAAATGTGTGAAATAGTCGTTTGGGTTCGCAGGAGAGTGTGGTTATGAGGGTATTGAAGAAATTCACTTTTGCAGAGGAAAGAGCCAAGCTGTATGAGTTCAGCATAAATTTATAGTGATCAAATAGTTTCTTTAAGTAAAGGGCTAAGGTGGGTGTGAACTGTTTATAATATGAGTTGGTTAGTCCGTCTGGACCTGGTGACTTCCCAGGTGGAAGGGATTGGATAGTGTCTAGTATTTCTTGTATGGTGATTGGGTTTTGTATGGTGCATTTTTGTGCAGTTGACAGTGTGGGTAGCGTTGTAGTTTGTAGAAAGTCATCTATTTCTTGTGTAGTGGGGTCTGTTTTTAGATTGTAGAGAGAGTGATAGTAATCAGCCATGTTATCGTTAATATTTAGTGGATTGTGGACTTTCACTCCCGTTTTTGTAATTAAGTATGGAATTTTGGAGTTGGCCTGCTTTTGCCGAAGTAGTGTAGCTAGGTGTTTCCCTGCTTTGTTGCGTTGGGTGTATGTTTTCAGTTTCAGCTTGGTGAGGATGTTTGCTGTTTTTTCAAGAGTCAGGTTATTGATTTGGGTGGTAATGTCTTTTATGGATTCGGCATGTGTGTCGGATGGATTTAGGAGGTGTGTGTTTGTTGTACCTCTCAGCCTTCTTAGTAGGTATGTTCCCTTTCGCATTGGCGTTTGAGGAATGATGCATGGCTGATCAGCAGTCCTCTCATGACTGTTTTGTGGGCTTGCCAGACGGAGGTAGTGGAGGCCTCAGAGTTGTCATTGCGTTGAAAGTAGTCTTGCATGTTTTTTGACAGCTGTGTAGTGAATAGCGTGTCGTGCAGTAGCTTATCGTTAAGGCACCATGGGGGCTTGCCTCGGTGTTGGTAATGGTCTTGCATAGTCAAGGTTAGCGGGGCATGGTCTGACCATACTATATTCCCTATGGAGCAATATTTTATTTGCGGGAGTAAAGAGCCTGATGTAAGGATATGATCAATTCTGGAGTAGGTTTTATGGACCTGTGAGAAGAATGCATATTCTCTTGCTGTAGGATGGCTTGTCCTCCAGGTGTCATATAAGCAATAATCGTGAATTAGCTTTGTAAATGCTTTGTTGTTGGATTTGAGCCTAAGGTGTCTGTCTGAAGTGCTAGGGGTTGTCGAATTTATGCGGGAGTCCATGGTGTGATTGAAGGGGTGGTTGAGCTGACTGGTATCTTGTTGAGGACTTTATGTAGAAAGTTATGTTGTTGGTCGTTTGGGCTGTAGAGACATACCAGTATAAGTGGGTTGTTGTTGATTATGCAGTGTAAGGTCACAAACCGTCCTTGTCTGTCTTTTTTGATGTGGAGTAGTTCTACAGTTAGAGAGTTGTGTAGTAGGATGGAGACCCTTCTAGACTTGGCCGTGTGTGTTGCATGGTATTGTATGGGCGAATGTGGGGATTCGGTTGAAGATAAAATGTGTTTCTTGTATAGAAACTATGTCAGCTTTGATATATTTTAGGTCATCCAGTAATATGCGCTGTTTATGTTTAGTCCTTTGGTGTTGTGTGAATAGATAATCATTTTAGAGATATTACACTATGGTGTAGGGGGCAGCGTTGGCAGCCTCTTGTTCATGTAAGGCAGGCTGTTCTGTGGGCTTGTGAGGTCAGTACTGGGACAAGGGGAGAGGGGGAGAAGGGAATGGGAGTGGGTGGTGGTCTGGACCGTATTCGGTCTGGTACGCTGGTCGTACCGTGGGGATTGGGAGTTGAGGCTTCCAATTGGGTGGCTAGTTGGGCTCCAATTTGGATTGTGAAGAAGAGCAGAAACAATCATTAAGGGAAATAACAAAACATTAACCCCCGAAGGACCAACATTCTGGAATAAAAGGGAATCATGACATGTCACACATGTCATGTGTCCTTAAGGGGTTAAAGTACGATGCCATAATATTCATTACAGTATTTTAGAGGCACGCAAGTAGCAATTTTAGCAGTAATATACTTGTGATACCAACTGTACAAAACTGAAATTACTATTTCAGTACCATATATACCTGTTGGCTGCCCCCGTCAGGGTTGGGCAGACGTGGTTGGGTGACCACTAGGGCAGTGTTTCATAGGTACTGGTATGGCACAGTGTCCACGGGGCTTCGTGGCATATAGTGGGCTGTCCCATCGGTCCGTATTGCGTTGTTGTGCAGCTAGGTGTATGGAGGGCCTCATGTGGAATAATCTGGCAATAGTTGTGTCTGATCATGTGGCCTCCTGTGTGCTGCCGTGGGCCTTAGTTTCCCTGGGGACCTTGCCTCGCTGACTGTCCCCATGCTAATTACTGCAGTGGCAAAGTTGGGTCGGGAGGGGATCAGTTCGAGCACAGTCTGTCATGTTTATGAGGAGGGCCTTTTTGACCTTTTTCTGATGGAAACATGGGTATAAAATAGAAAATTTCTTCCATACTTTCCAATATTTTCTTTTTCCTGGATCTAGGCCATGTCAGCTTTACAGATGTGTAAAGTTCATCCACTCCTGAATTGGACAGTGTAGGGAGTGCCCTGGTGCAAGTATGTTTTTGGGCCCCCCCATATGTGTAAAAATGTAGATACCCATCTGTCTTACAACTCCAACAATGCTATGCCAGCTGGAGATCTACTATTTGCCTATCCTTGCAGGGTTGCATTTGTGAGCAGCGTTTGCATTTAAATGTTTTTGCTGAAAGAACACATCTGCCATACACAGACTAGCATATCCTCAGTCAGGAGAGACATTGGCTACAGCTGCCCATAAAGAAGGTTTGTGGAGTGAAGAGAGTGATAATAATCAGCCATGTTATCGTTAATGTCTTGTGGATTGTGGACTTTCTCTCCCGTTTTTGTAATTAAGTATGGAATTTTGGAGTTGGTCTGCTTTTGCCGAAGTAGTGTAGCTAGGTGTTTCCCTGCTAATATTTGAAATCCAAAAGCCTGTTCCAGCATTCCTTCCTAAAGTATTTACTAATTCCTTCCATGTCATCCAAGATATTATTCTACCTGCAT
Source organism: Pelobates cultripes (assembly GCA_933207985.1). Classification (NCBI taxonomy): domain Eukaryota; kingdom Metazoa; phylum Chordata; class Amphibia; order Anura; family Pelobatidae; genus Pelobates; species Pelobates cultripes. The sequence goes on from OW240912.1 coordinate 158,363,158, forward strand.
TTTTTCCCATCCTTCATTAGAAAGAGGAAAAGTGGCATTATCTTAACCAGATTTGTTGTTTATCAACCTACTTGGACCGTACCTCTAATATCAGAATAAAATCCCTTCTTTTTGTGACTCCATCAGGACACAAGTTGAGCCAGGCTGTTCTACCTCTTCGTTTGATTGGTCAATGGATTGAGAGTAGTCTGTTGGATCCAACGTCATTCTTCTCAGGAAATCTGATACACAGCCTTCAAACATTTCAAGTTCTTCTCTGCCCATGTCATGAGAGGAGAAATAATCTTCATCATGCTTCTTGCTCCCCCCTGATGGTTGAGTTAAGCAACCACCGTAGTGTTGTCTGCTCTCACTTTGACCCACTGAAGTTTCAGAGAGGGGAACTGAAGAAGGGCTTGAAAACTTGAAGAGAATGAAAACACGCTAACAGTTTAAATTATATGCTTTCCTGAAGTGTGTTTTCAAAGATTTTTTTGAAGGAGTGGAGACTGGGTGAAGCCCTTGAGAAGTCCCTTGAGAAGTCTTGGAGGCGAGCATCAGATGTGGGAGTATGGACAGAGGATAGACATAGGTCTTCGGCAGAGCGCAGGGGCCTCGACGGGACATACTTGTGTATTAGGGAGGATAGGAAGGTTGGAGCAGTATTATGTAGGGACTTGTAAGAAAGCACCAGAATCTAACTGTTCCTGAGTTTCTAATTTCGTTTGAATTAAACTTTGTTGTCTGTAGTGGCCGCCAGAGCTACTAATTCATTGAAAATGCTCCTGAGACTACTCACCTGCATGTGAATGATTACCCTTGCTAAAAAGAGCCACTGCCTGCTCAAAACAGGGTCTTTACATTGTGTTTTGGAAACCTAGAGAAAACACTTAATTATCTGACTCCTGAGAATACTCCTGATAAGTAGTATACCTTCCTGAATACTTCTGTTTATATTTGAATCTACCAAAGTTCAGTTTCTGATCTTTACCTTGGAAACTTAATGATCCAAAGCCTGAAGAGTATAATACTTACCTCTCCTGACTGGGACCTGAATACCTAATTACTAAATCAAACTTCTTGTTTGCATATAACCTTATCTCCAAACTACTTACTCCAAAGAACCTACCAAAACTACTACAGTATCATAGATACCTTGGATCTGCCTAAAGGAATACTTTCTTTAAGGCCGTATCTGTTATTCAGAGACATTTCCTATAATCTGGACTAACCTGCCAATTATCCTTAAAGGACCACTATAGTGCCAGGAAAACATGCCCCCACCCTCAGGGACCCCCTCCCGTCCGGCTCTGGAAAGGGGAAAGGGGTAAAAACCCCTCCAGCGGGGAGCTCTCCTCCTCCGATCCTCCTCCTCTCCGCCCATTCGGCTGAATGCGCACGCGCGGCAAGAGCTGCGTGCGCATTCAGCCGGTCGCATAGGAAAGCATTTACAATGCTTTCCTATGGACGCTTGCGTGCTCTCACTGTGATTTTCACAGTGAGAAGCACGCAAGCGCCTCTAGCGGCTGTCAATGAGACAGCCGCTAGAGGCTTTGGAGGCTGGCTTAACCCATTTATAAACATAGCAGTTTCTCTGAAACTATGTTTATAAAAAAAATGGGTTAACACTAGCTGGACCTGGCACCCAGACCACTTCATTAAGCTGAAGTGGTCTGGGTGCCTAGAGTGGTCCTTTTAACTAAAGGACCTCCAGACAACTCCTGAACCAATCATACTTACCTGTTTATTTCCTCTGTAAATGTGTCCTGATTACTTGCCTTTTTTGTCTGCTCTTTCTTTTTTATTTGCCTGATTATACAAAACTGTCTATTTACCTGTTATATTTAATTTTCAGTAAACTCTCCTTATTCTTTAACTATAGCTCTCATTGTTCTTTGTCTAATTTAGTTGTTTATTGCACGTAATTGTATTTTGGGGAATATTCACTAAATTAAGTTCTTGTATTTCTTTGTCTTACCTTCCCTGATCTTACTTAAGAGAACTGTTTTGGTTTCCAACAGGGATCTTTTTAACTCAAATTTGCATAAGGCACTGGTCCAGATGATCCTTTGGTTCAGATCTTCATTTGTAAACTGTAAGAAACTCCATTTTAGGTATCCTCCTGTGCCATTGTGCTCATTTTGTAAGCCCTATCTTGATGCTAGACTCCCTAGAAGGGTTATAAACTCTCTGGTAGGGACTGACTTTGAACCCTTTCCAGGGTCAAGGACACAATAGATCTGTTTGTGTTGAACTTCACCCCTAGATAGATCATCAACTGAAATGGGGAAAGCTGACTCTTCTTGAAGTTAAAGACCCATCCAAACTTGGAGAAGATGAAGTACTCACTCTTGGTTAGAAAGGAGAAGAAGCTTGTTGCTAAAAAGTACTAGAATGTCATCCAGATATTTGTAGTTGGAAAGGTTTTCTAGCTGAATGGATGCAATTAGAGATATCAGGATTTTTAAAAAGGTTCTTGGAGCTGTGCTGACGCCAAAGGGAATAGCCCGGAATTATAAATGTTGAGTTTATGAGTAATAAATGAGTAAGGCTATATCGTATTCCTTTTAGTTGTTCCCTGTTAGAACATACTACCCTATTATTCCTTTTCTTTTGTTTCATATGGATCCCACTGCTGAACTTACCCTGGTACTCCCGTTGAGGAAATAGACACTTTGTGGACAAGCACTTTTGGCAAGTTTATTTTTACGCTACAAACTTGTACTTTCAAATATTGGACTTTTTTTCTCCTCTTGGGACTTCAGTATATATTTGTGTGCTATATTATAGCTTAAGTTTTTCTATTTATTCATTATTCTATATTGTATATTTTACTAAATTGTGGCGCTACCCCTAGCTTTCTCCTTTTTTTTTAAAATTCTTTATTTTTATTTGTGCATGCATTAACAACAAGCGTGCAGAGTTACGACAGCAACTGCAGGTATTTTCATAACTTTTCAATGCGTGGCAGTTAAACAGCACAATTTTTATTTTATTTTTAACACATGAAGATAACAGGCTGTGTAACATTAGTAGTTCATATTGAACAGACCAGGCTAGACATGTATATGACAGGTTTAGTTATGTTTGAGAGTGTGATACAGTTTTGACATTGCTTGTCTAAAAGGGGTAGACGTTTCTGCTTTTGCCACTGTTATAACGGCTTAGGTTCTCGCTTGTTTAGTTAGCAGGATGGGCAAGTCAGAGAGTGAAAATTAGAGGAGTGAAAGAGGGACAGCATGACATGTACAATGAGTTTTGCCTATGGGGTTAGACAAGAATAGCTTACTGATTCGTGTGGCAATCAATATGCTAGTGTTGTTAAAAAGTCCAGACATAAGAGGCTATATCTGTAGAGATCACGGGCTGCAGTCTCTGGGTTCCCAATCTGGGGTGCCATCCAACTCCTGCCCTTGGTAGGCTCTTCTCATGCCCAGGTGATGCAGTGGTATCCCCCTGCACTGTCTTGTTAGAGTGTGGCAGCAGCTGCGGTGTCTCAGGTCCAGGCTGTTGAGGTGGGCTATTTCTGGCTGGGTGCAGGATGCGTGGCATGCTCTTTCAGCCCCCCAGGTCTGTCTTTGCGGGACTGACAGCACCGGGGTCTGGTGGTCCCTGTGGATTTACACTACAAGGCTTGTCCTGCAGGGTCCTGCTCTTTCAATGTCCCCTTTGTTTGTGCTTATGGACTGTAGCTTGTACCTTAGTTAGTACCGTGTAGTCAGCCAACGTATCCCTGAGGCAGGCTATTGTGGTGGTCAGGTGGTGCTGGGTGGTCTCTCCCGCGATCAGCTTAATCATGCAGGTAAGTGGCTGGCGTGTGGTGGCCATCTTAAGGAGCCCTGACAGATGGTCCATGGCGGGGTAGGTGGTTGTAGGCCCTGCTCTGTGCACTTCTAGTTGCCCGTGCAGACTGGGATGACCCTGCCGGTCCAGAGGGGGGGGAAGCCAGACGCCGGCCAGAGACCCGGGAGAGTGGCCGTCTCATCCCAGCTCAAGCTCCCATGTGCTCCGGGCCCTTGTCGGGTCGTTGCCGGTGCCTGATATGGTCTTGTCGGGCATCCTCGCGTACCCCTGCAGCTGGGGGTCAAGTTGGTCACCGGTACGTTTTGCCTTCTATTAACGCCAATTTTCCAGCCCCGAGCACGTCTGATCCCGCCGGCGGCCAGGCCCTGCCCCCCTAGATTTCTCCTTTTTTGTGTTTTATTTCCATTAGTAAGACTAGAGGGATCCCTACATTTTGGGTTTAGCTGCCACCTCTATACATACTACCTTTCCTAGCCAGATATATAGACAGATAGCGCTTATCCTTCCCTTCCAGTCTTGAATAATACCCTAAACCTCTTTCTCCTGCAGGAACTGGACAGATTACTCTCTCTTATAGAGGAAATGTGAAGAGTTCTTGAGAGTAAAAACGTGAAAAACTCTTACCTGCTCCGTGTCTTGATTAATACGAATAGGGAGATATTGGGTATGAGCAATGGTAGTGAATTCCAGGAAATAGCCATTTTGGAGAATTTTCAAAACCCATATCTCTGACATAAACTGAGCCCAGAGAAATTGAAAAGTCGCCCCATTAGAATTGCTTGGCTTGTCTGGATGACCCTCCTTTGCCACAATTAGCTTTTGAAGAGGAGAGGCCTCCCTTCCATGTTTGTGTTCTGGAGAATTCTCTATCAGGTCTGTAAAGCCCAAAATCTTTGTCTCGAAAGGACCATCTCTCAAGAGGAAAGTGTCAGGACCTGTTCTATTCTGTTCAGATGTCTGGCCTTGGCTTCTGGTATCCAGTACTCTTTTTCCAATTCTTGTTTAGGTTTTCTGATTTTCTATTCTATGTCTGGTTTTCTTTATGCTGGGTTTTCTGGGTTCATTCCTATATTCCGTTACTGAAATTCCCATTCTCCTGGACTCCTTTAAATGTTTGTTTTTTGTTGCCACACCTGTTCCTTTGCTATTAATCCTTTTTGTTTCAGCCTGTTCCTGCAAGCAATGGTTTCATTTCCTCTGCTTCTTTCTTTGCAGGTAAGTACTGTGTGTGTTTACCTGCACAGCTGTAGGGACTGTCATGGTTGACTCTCGGGGGCCTCACGTGGGACACTGCTTATGCAAACTGGACTGGCTGAGATCTGTGCAGTCCGGCCGCTGTGAGCTCACGGGTTCCATGCGGCCGTGGCTCACATTTCCCCGGCCCTGGGCAGCTAGATACTGGGAGGGAGGGTGGGAAGGTAGGGAGGGGGAGGGAAGGGGAACAGGAGGGGGACGTAGAGGGGGGAGTGAGGGGGGAAAAAAATCTCTGCCCAGGGAGTCTTGGGGGGACCCAGCGGCTGACCTAGTGGTACGCGGACGGGAGGCCCGCACACGGAGTCCGGAGGCAGCGAGCCAGGGGAGGTCGGGGATGGTACGCTTGAGATATGGAGGCTGTATATGCTCTGTTATTTTATATGATGTTTCTATTTAGTTGCAAGTTTTTAGGGTGAGCGACGGACGGACAGACATGGCCCATGGACGGACCCAGAGCACGGGGTGGGACTGGACACGACAGACCGAGACCATTGGCACCCCCCCTGGGAACCCTGGGACGGTGAATGTGGAGTAGGCTTGAGGGAATTATGGTGTGGGAAAGCCCACCCAGTTATGGCCCTAGACAACCCCGAAATAGTAGCTAGCCACTCACATGAGATAAGGGGCCACCGGCTCCGAGCAGGTACTCCCCTACACCTGGGATTTCACGCACTAGACCCCCCCAACAGCAGGTTGGGTGACCTGGGAGACGGTCATTGACGGACATTCCACGTACGTGCGATGGACGCTACAGGTGGCTTTTACTGCACCCCATGCAACCAACCTTCTTTTTACATATAGGTCGGAGCCCGGACGGTCCGTAGCTTAGTGACCGCCGGACATTACCCCTGACCGAGGTTAGACGTTGCATTTATTTGCCCCTTCCCCGTATTGGCCACGCCCCTGCCCTTCCTTGCTACCTCTGGCCCCTCCCACCACTGACCGCCCCCGCCGTCTGGCGGGTATCCGGGTGCTCGGGGGGAGGGGACCTGGGACCCGGAGCCATGTCGCGTATGCGCCCGGCGCAGCTTAAGCTGTGGTCAAACAATGTTAGGGGCCTCAACGTTCCGGAGAAACGTTCCCAGCTGCTCCGCCAACTTTGGGCAGAGCAGGTGTCCGTGGCTTTCTTGCAGGAGACACACTTCGTGAGCCTTGCCCATCCCAAACTCGAAAACCACCGTCACCCGGACGTCCAGAAAACGGGCTTCGCAATCCTCTTCGCGCACTCGATACCATATCTACACAAAGAGATGCTTACAGACCCGGGCGGGAGATACATATTCCTCAAGGACACCATAGCAGACCATGCCTACACATTCGCCTGTATATATAGCCTGAACCGAACACAACACACTTTCCTGGCCAAAACACTGTCCAAACTAGAACGGTTTAGGGAGGGACTCTTGATACTAGGAGGGGACATGAATATGCCGCAAGACCCACGCTTAGACTCCTCGAGGGGCACCAGTGCCATACCCACACACTACCTACACAAGGCCCGGCGAGTCCTGAACACAGTGGGGCTTGTCGACTGCTGGAGAGCAACCCACCCTGATGATAGGGATTATACCTACTATTTGCCCACACACAAGCAGTACAGCCGCATAGATTATATCTTTATGCCACAGGAATACCTGACACAGCTACACGACGCTAACATCGGGAATATGCGCCACTCGGACCATGCCCCAGTTTCGATGCAAATGAGCTCCCCTTTATTTAAACCAGCGGAACGCCAATGGAGGCTTAATGAAACGCTGCTGACTGACCTAGACGCACGCACCACGGCTCAACAACTTCTCACCCAATATTTCAACATAAACGACACCCCCGACATGCCTTCTTTGACGGTATGGGAAGCCCATAAGTGTGTACTGCAGGGACACTTTAATTCCATCAATACAAGATGCAAGAAAGAAAAGGCGTGCCGCATCACAGATCTAACGAAGACGATCGCAACCCTGGAGAACGCCCACAAGCAGACCCTAGATGACGACCCCTACCTCCAAGTACTAGATGCCAACTCAGAACAATAAAAACGGAAGCATGACATATAGTGCAAAAGGGAAAAAGCTAGCCTACCACACCACATCCTCGGGTCCGATCAGCCACCATGAGACACAGAACGGACCCCATCACGGACGTATACAAGGGGCCTCAACCACTTACGACCCACCGTTGGACGTAGGGATTAGGCATTATATAACGACACAACACTCTTTCTGACCTGTTCCTTAACCCGCATTAGGTCCTGCACTGCAGTGCCTTACCCACGTAAGATGACGGACAGACAACGCGGCCTAAACCTCAAAGCTGGCTAGAGCCAAGACTAAGATACAAAGGGAACCGTAGCCACCCAGTGGAATGTCGATGGTACACCTCTGTCGCACTGTCTACTGTTTCTATACAAACCTTGTTGAAACTTGTTGGTTATGTTACACATGTATGTGTCATGATGGAAAAACTCAAAATAAAGAATGTCAACAAAAAAAAATGAAAATAAAATTAAAGTAAAAATAACAATAAAAATGAAAAATAAAGATGAAAAAAATATATAAAAAATATATAAAATGAAAAAAAAATGAAACAAAGTGAAATAATTAAAAAAAATAAAAAATCAAGATGAAGTCACTGCTATACTCATATGGTCTCCTGATGCCTTATACAGTAAATTATGTAAATAAATATATATGTCTAACACCTGTTTGATAGCCAATGGATCCTCAATTGAAAAAATGTGGACAGAAATTAAATTACATATAAATTAATCCATCTAGTGCTAAAATAGACACTAATAGAAATATTCATCAATATAAATAAAAGAAAAGAGGAAAAAATGAAGAAGAAAATGAGAGTGGAGGGGGAGTCCTCATTTCTACACCATCAAATCCTAACCTTAAAGGAAAGCATTGAGCTCAAAATCTATATTAAGGGCTATGGGTTCCAAACTATTAAGTCTAAAAATTCATTTTGCCTCTGTACTATCTAAGGCTTTCTCCAGATCCCTTCATCTCCAGTGGGTATTGACTTTCTCTATAGCTAAAAGCTCTAGACCTCCCTTGAATGGTGGATAGAGAAGTGTCTGGAGAGATTGTGGGTGATTAGTCCCTTTTTAATATTCTGGATATGCTCCCACAATCTTTGTTCTTCCAATATAATATTTCTTACAGGGACGTATTAGAAGGTAGATGACTCCAACTGTGTTACAGCTCAAATGGGTCCTTATTTTGAAACTTTCATCTCCTTTCATGCTTTTGAACTCTTTAATGGTGGATACTTGTGTTGGATTGTTCTTGCAACCCAGACACCTATTGCACTTTTGGAACCCTGCATTACTTATATTTATATTCCTGTATTTTGTTTCCTGTAATGTTGGAGCTGGCAGCATTTTAAGGTTTGTTGCTCGAGAATAAATTATCTTAGGTCTCTTGTCCAGAATGGTATTGAGTGTTGTATCTTCTTTTAGGACTTTCCAGTGTTTATTTAAAATTATTTTTATTTTTGATGCTTGATTGCTATATTGCGTTATGAAGGCTGGGGTTTCTGTATATATTTCCGATGTCTGTTTACTGTTGTTCAGAATGTCTTCTCGTGATAGTCCCAGAGCTCTATTTTTTGCACCAACCAACATCTCTTCTCCATATCCTCTCATTAGGAATTGTTTTTGCATTTCTTCCATTTGGATTTTGCAGGTTTCTATTTCAGTGCAGTTACGCCTGATCCGCCTAAGCTGTCAATATGGGATGTTCTCAAGCCATGTTCTTTTATGGTGGCTGTTTGAGGGAATGAAGTTGTTGCAGTCCACAGATTTAAAAAAAGTTTTAGCATGTATCATACCTTCTTTAAAATAGATTTCTAAATCCAGGAATATTACTGTTTCTTTGGATTGCGCGAACATAAATTGTAGGTTGTAGGGATTGAAATTCAGATATCTTTTAAATTCTTCCAATGAGGGTAGATCACCTTCCCAAATAAAAATGCAGTCGTCAATGGATCGCCGCAATAGGAACAGGTTTGCACTATGTGGAGAATCGTTCCAGATAAATTCTTCTTCCCACTTACCCATGAACAAGTTGGCGTAGCTAGGTGCAAACCTGGTTCCCATGGCGTTGCCCTCTATCTGAAGGTAAAACTTGTCTTGAGCCCAAAGAGATTTGTGACTGAGAATAAAAGTAATGGATTGTACCAGAAAACTGATCCAATCTTTTTCAATTCTCAGTATGTTGCGAAGGAGTATTGGATGGCCTCACACCCTTGTAAGTGTTGAATAGATATGTGCAATTCGTTTTGGTCCGAATTTAAATTCGGACAAATTTCGGGAAATTCGGACATTCGGGTACTTCCGAATGTCCGAATAGATGATTTGCTCAATTGCCGAAGTGCTGAAGTCCCAAAATTGTCGAATTTCCGAAGTGCCGAAGTTGCCGAAGTTTCAAAGTGCCGAAGTTCCGAAGCACAGTATTGCCTACGTACTAATATGCTTACCCAGTGGAAGAATGTTACACTGTATACAATTTTAAATAAAAAGTATACAAATATAGCCAGGATTCAGCTGTAAGCATTTGCAACACTTATGTCAAGGGTAATACTCCCCAACACGCAAACCAGAGAACAATAAAGGCGAACACATATAGACGTATTACCGGACCTTAAAGTGGCCGGACTTAACGTAGGAACGAGAGATAAGAATAGTCAAACACGCCAAGGTCAGGAATACAGAGATACGGGAAAGCAAAATAGACAGAGCCAAGGTCAGGGAGCCAGAAATGAGAATAACCAATAAACAAGCCGAAGTCAGGAACCAGAGAAAAGACAACTACTCAGAACGCACTCTCGGGCTATAATAAACCACAACAGGGCAAGGAAGTGATGTCAGGAGGAGGTTAATATAGGGCAAGGTGAATACTGATAGGCAGGGACAGAATTGAAGGAGGTATAAATAGATAGTGGCAATAGGCCACTGTCTCTTTAAATTTGGAGTCCACGTCATGCCTGCTGGTTACTTTGTGCATGCGCGCACGTCCCCGGGCACTCTCCCAAATGCGCGTGCGCCCCCGGAGACGCGCGCATGCAACGCTCGCTAGCGATCCACACCGCCCGACATGAGAGGACGGATGGCGGGACCGGGACGGCGCAGGATACCAGGTATGACAGAACCCTCCCCGAAGGAATGCCCACTGGAGGAACACAAGAAGGGCGAGAAGGAAACCTAGCATGGAACACCCTAAGGAGTTGGGGCACATGGACCTCAGAAGCAGGAACCCATGAGCGCTCCTCGGGCCCATAACCTTTCCAATGAACCAGGTACTGAAGTGAACCCTGGGAGATGCGGGAGTCGACAATATGTTGGATCTCATACTCCTCTTGACCATGAATCAAGACAGGAGGAGGACGAGGTTGGGAACGGGAATGACTGTTGCATATAAGCGGTTTCAGGAGGGACGTATGAAAGACGTTGGGCACACGAAGGTTTTTGGGCAAATCCAAAGCATAGGAAACAGGATTGATCCTTCACAAAACCTTGTAAGGACCAATGAACTTAGGAGCCAACTTCATTGAGGGAATGCGTAAGCGCAGGTTACGCGTGGGTAACCAAACTCTATCACCAGCAACATAAGAAGGTGCCGCCCTGTGGTGCCTATCAGCAAATGCTTTCTGAGTAAGCATAGTCTTCTCCAAGATGGCATTAACCATTCTCCAAGTGGCATGTACAGTGGATAAGTGTTCATCCAACACCGGCATTCCCTTGTGAGAAAACGAAGCCGGAAGAAGATTAGGATGACGACCATACGTGACAAAGAAGGGACTGTGACCAGAAGCAGAGTGCGTAGCATTATTCCTGTCGAATTCAGCCCAAGGAAGAAGGTCAGCCCAGTTGTCCTGGAGTTGAGACGTAAAACAACGGAGATATTGTTCAAGGCTTTGATTAGTCCTTTCAGCAGCACCATTCGTTTGAGGATGATAGGCTGAAGAGAAGGCGAGTTCAATGCCCATGTCTTTACAAAAAACCCTCCAAAACTTTGAAATAAATTGTGAACCCCTATCAGACACAATGACGTCTGGCATTCCGTGTAGTCGTATTATTTCCTTGGTGAATATACTAGCTATACTGGCTAATTCAGCAGAAGAAGGCAATTTTCTCAAAGGTACGAAATGCGCCATTTTAGAGAAACGATCAACTATAACCAAAATTACAGTAAAACCCTTAGATTGTGGTAACTCTACTATAAAATCCATAGACAGATGAGACCAAGGAACTAACGGCAAAGGAAGAGGATGAAGAAGACAACATGGTACTTGATGAGAAGGTTTAGATTGGGAACAAACATCACACGATGATACGTAAGCTTCAACTTCCTTTCTAAGAGATGGCCACCAATACTGTCGTATAATTAAATCAATGGTCTTAGACACCCCCATATGTCCAGCCATTTTACTGTCATGGTAATGGCTGAATACTTCCCCTCTCAACTCTGGAGGCACGTAGAATTTATCAACAGGCTTATCACTAGGTGACCTATCTTGGACCCTTTGTATCTTGTACAGAAGAGGGGAAGAGACCCTGATTCTAGTCAAAGCAATGATTCTCTCAGGAGGTATAATGGGTTCTGGTCTGACCTCCTCTTTATCAAGAGTGGCAAACTGTCTGGAAAGAGAATCTGCTTTGGTGTTCCGATTACCCGGTCTATAGGAGATTACATAATTGAAGCGGGAAAGAAAAAGAGCCCAGCGGGCTTGTCTGGGCAAAAGCCTCTTAGCGTCACTCAAATAGTATAAATTCTTATGATCTTTGAGAATCATTATAGGAACCGTAGATCCCTCAAGTAAGTGACGCCATTCCTTGAGAGCTGATACTATGGCTAATAATTCTCTATTACCGATATCATAATTCTTTTCAGCAGGTGTCAGCCTACGAGAAAAGAATCCACAAGGATGCAACAGAGCGGTAGGATATTCCCTCTGGTAAGGGTAGCCCCCACACCAGTCTCAGAGGCATCAACCTCAAGGATGAAGGGTCTAGAGGGGTCTGGATGTACCAGGACGGGAGCTGAGGCAAAAGATTTCTTCAAGAGAGTGAAAGAAGCTTTGGCTTCCGCAGACCAATTGACATGATTAGCTGTGATTGGTGCTAGAATTTGGGAAAAGCCCTTTATACATTTTCTATAATAGTTAGCGAATCCAATAAACCTCTGTATGGACTTCAAACCAATGGGTAAGGGCCATTCAAGAATAGAAGATAGTTTTTTAGGGTCCATTGGAAATCCATCAGTAGAAATTATATACCCTAAAATCTGAATAGAAGTCTGATCGAACAGACATTTCTCAAGTTTGCAATATAAGCCATTAGCAAGAAGGGTCTGTAAAATATTTCTAACTTGTTGGTGATGTATCTGAATATTAGGAGAATGAATAAGAATGTCATCGAGATACACAATAGTGCAAGTGTGCAAATAATTTCGTAAGACATCATTGATTAATTCTTGGAAGACTGCCGGGGCCTTACATAGACCAAAGGGCATTACTGTGTACTCATAATGACCGCTTCGAGTATTAAATGCCGTCATCCATTCGTCTCTCTCTTTAATGCGAACTAGATTGTAGGCTCCTCTAAGGTCTAATTTAGTAAAGATTTTAGAACCACGAAGCCTGTCAAACAGCTCTGTTATCAGTGGTATAGGATACGCATTTTTTAGAGTAATTTTATTCAGACCCCTATAATCTATGCAGGGACGCAAATCCCCCTCCTTTTTGGCAACAAAAAAGAAACCAGCCCCTGCAGAGGAAGAGGAACGTCTGATAAACCCCTTCTTGTACATATTCCTCCATAACCTTATTTTCATTTTGAGAAAGAGGGTAAACCCTCCCCTTGGGGGGCATGGTACCAGGGAGGAGTTTGATAGCACAATCATAAGGCCTACGTGGAGGAAGACGGTCTGCCTGTATTTTATCAAAGACCTTCGCCAGGTCTTGGTATTGAGGCGTTAGTGGAAAGTGGAAGAGCTGATGGAACATTAATAGAACAAAGGGGTTTAACCTGACTTAAACATGAACGGTAGCAAGCAAAAAAAGGGGGATGATCTGCTGAACCAATCATAAATAAAACAACATAGCGTATAACTGTGTATGATGACAAATTGTAGAAGTTATATTCACAAATGGCCACTCACACTTTTGCTGAAGTTTGCAAGCTTTGAATATTTTCCTTTTCAAAATAGGAATTCCAAATCCTCTGTCTGGGTTAAAATCTCCATAGATATATTGGCATGTATGTGCTCAGGAAAGAAATGTATATAAAAGAATATAAGATTCACATTCAGAGTGAAGTACAAAAAAGTATTTAATAACTTACATCAAGATATAAAATCATCAGTGTAGTCCCTCTATGTCACCACCAGGGGTCCTACGCGTTTCATCCAACCAAATAGGACTTCCTCAGGGACTTGTATGGTGTGTGATCAACAGGTACAAATAAACAATGATCACCTGTTGATCACACACCATACAAGAAATTTGATAGCATAATCGGCCACTGTTCTGGATCCTTGTTTGATTTTTAACAACGCTCTGGCTGCTAGTCTCTTTCTGCCTGGGGGATTGAACACATTACAGAAAGTCCTGAGGAACAATTCAAAATTAAAGACAATCACGTCATTATTCTCCCACAAGGGATTTATCCAAGCCAGGGCTCTACCTTCTAATAGGTTCATAATGAATGCAATCTTGGACCTATCAGTAGGGAATGAATCAGGGGCTACTTCAAAATGTACGCCCACCTGGTTCAAAAATCCCCTGCATAATGATGGAATAACGAGGAGGGGGAGTTAGACGAATAGATGGAGTGGAATAAGTCGCAGATGGTAGAGCGACAGCACCTTGAGAACTACTGTCCTCTACCTCTGGTTGAAGACATGCAGTTCTGGTGAGGATAGTTTGCACGACTTGGGCAAACTGATCCATTCTATGATCTAACCCCTCTATTCTATTTTCATATGCAGCCATTTGTTGTCCCAGGTCTGCAGGGTCCATGGCCCTGTCGTAATGTCAAGGGTAATACTCCCCAACATGCAAACCAGAGAACAATAAAGGCGAACACAGATAGACGTATTACCGGACCTTAAAGTGGCCGGACTTAACGTAGGAACGAGAGATAAGAATAGTCAAACACGCCAAGGTCAGGAATACAGAGATACGGGAAAGCGAAATAGACAGAGCCAAGGTCAGGGAGCCAGAAATGAGAATAACCAATAAACAAGCCGAAGTCAGGAACCAGAGAAAACACAACTACTCAGAATGCACTTTCGGGCTATAATAAACCACGACAGGGCAAGTAAGTGATGTCAGGAGGAGGTTAATATAGGGCAAGGTGAATACTGATAGGCAGGGACAGAATTGCCATGCCAGCCAGCGAACCACACCGCCCGACATGAGAGGACGGACGGCGGGACCGGGACGGCGCGGGATACCAGGTATGACAACTTACAACAATCAAGTAACACACATTCATATAAAATGTAAGTTACTTAGCCAGTCAATGTAATGACAGGAATGAATATGTAGAAACTCCCGAATTCCCACGGTATTAGGGAGCTGTGATCTCGCCACATTGCATTGGAGAAGCCTGGTTGCTCACCTGTTGCCTTTGGATTATGGTCCCATGTTAAAAGGCTTGATTTTCCCCTGCAAAGACATGAAAGCCGGGTCATTTGGTGCTTGCCCTGTTTGAGCGGTGATACCCCAGATAGCTATGCCATGGAGCCCATTCGTATAATGAAAGACTATGGGAAAGATTTTGGCTCCATGGCAATTGAACTGTATGTGTGTGCTCTGAGCGCCATTCAGTAATAATGTGCGCTCAGATCTGAGCTATCTGGGGATATGTTGAATGTACCTGTTTTGTGCAATGGCTGCACAGTTATATGTTTTTATGTGTTTTATTGTCTTTTGCTGCCATGTGTTCAATGGAGTTTTGCCTCTGTCCTTGGAGATAATTGGTTACTTCCCAATTATCTCCAGGATAGAAGACTCTGTGGAACTGGTTTTGGGCAGAAAAGCCATGCTTCCTTTGGTCACAAAGGACTACGATCTATCTTTTGAACCACTGGACCAATTTGTATGATTTTAACGTATGTTTGTAATTGGAGTATGCTGATTCTGAAAATGTAAGTTATATGTGAATGTGATGCATACTTTATAAGTTATGAATAATGTGGAAAAATTTTATTTCTCTGCTTGTTATAATTACATTACCCATTGTGTAAGGTAATTGAATCACAGGCAGAGGGGAGTATTTTGTGTGGGAGTGTCTGAGTGTATTGTATGTGTTTATTGGTTGTGTTCCAAAACCTTGTGGGTGGTACTAATGTGTATATAAGAACAATAAATCCACAGCTCTGTCTGTTCACTGCTTGACCCACAACATGGAGCTTTGTCTTGTTCTTGGGGGGATTTACTGTATGCTGTTCCAGTTTGACTGCTAGGAGCGTAAACCTATTCGTATAGTTTTTCCTATTTGGCTGTTTACAGCATTTGTATGGTTCCAGTTCGGTGGATTGGTGTCTACAGTAGCTGTGCCTGTGTCTCTGGAAAGGAAGATCTACTAAACGGCGGTTTAACCCTTTTATGCCTGGGGGTGCCGTTACAGGAGCTATCTACTAAAAGGCTGAAAGACCTAAATTGGTCTTTCAGCCAAATTTACTAATACTAAGTAAAAATTACTTAGTATTAGTAAATTATGCCCCTACTCGCTATACCGAGAATAGGGGCATGTCTAGTAAAAAAACAAACAAACAAAAAAGGACCTATTATCCTCCCCCCGGTGGATCCCTGAGTGGCGGGTGGGGGCCCTAAGTTAGAATGTGGCGGGTGGGGGCCCTAAGTATTGTCCTCTCCCCTAGCACCCACCCCTGAGCGGCGGGTGGGGGTCCTAAATATCAATAAGGGGGGGAACCTATTGTCCTCCCTCCTGCCCCCACCCATGAGCAGCGGGTGGGGGCCCTAAGTTAGAATAAGGGGGGGACCTATTGTCTTCCCCCCGGCCCCACCCATGAGTGGCGGGTGGGGGCACTAAGTTAGAATATGGGGGGACCTATTGTCCTCCCCCCGGCCCCCACCCCTCCCCCCAAAAAATAACTCCTACCTACCCCTTTCAACCTAAAATAACCATTAACTAGATACCTGTAAAAAAAATTAAATAAACTTACCATATGATGTCTTTTTTCTTCTAAAATCTTCTTTTTTCAGCCCCAAAAAAGGCCAAATAAAAACCTATAATAACCGACGCACTTTAAAAATAAAAAACCGAGCCCAAAAAAAATCTGACAGAAAAAAAAAATCCAACGCTGAAAAAATAATCCATCGTCACCCATGGAGGGTGACTGAGCTCTGCAGGGCGGGGCAAGGCTTATAAAGCCTTGCCCCGCCCTGCAATTAGGCTCAGAGCACTCTGATTGGTGGGTTTAAGCCATCCAATCAGAGTGCTCTGACAGGTAAATGAAGAGACTGACCGCTAAGTCTCTACATTTACCTGTCACAGCACTCTGATTGGTTAGCTTGAAATCCACTAATCAGAGTGCTCTGTGTCATTTTACACAGCGTGTATTTTCCCACGCTGTGTTATTTGACTCATAACAACACTTTGATTGGTGAATTGAAAGTAACCAATCAGAGAGTTATGAGTCAAATTACACAGCATGGGAAAATTCCAGGGGGGTTAAATTTTTATTTAGGGCTAACCCGCCGTTCAGGGGTGGTGGACAGGGGGGAGGACAATAGGTCCCCCCTGTTACGGTACCCTCAGCATCAGATGCACAAACCGCCGTTTAGTTAATCCTCCCCTCTCGCAGTAACATAGGCTGTATGCGTATCAAGTACAATCATACGAACCGCAAGCAGGGGAATGCTGTAAACTCACGAACGGGATCTGTACGGGCACTTCACTTCACGAGCTCCAAACTCACAAATCGCCAATAGTAGCCGAACGCATATATCTCCCAATCGGCTAATAACCCCATCCAGCAGTCTCTAGTCGTCGGTAATAATTCCCCCCAATAACGAGACCAAGTTCCGCATTGAGGGTAAAACATGAACTGGCTTTACTGTGGGCTACCTGCCCGTATTTATGCAGGTCTCCCACTTGGTGGACACTCCCCTAGGGGACCAAATGAGAGACTGTAAAATAGACAGACATATGGCAGGTTAGGACCCACAGACACAGAATATTCCCAGCATGCATTAGTATTTCCTCCCATCTGCCCTGGAGATAATTGAGAAGTAATTCAATGATCTCCAGGTCAGAGGCAGGTCTTTCGCATGGTTTAAAATGGCCGCCGCCTTGTGGTCGACATACGAACGACGACCACCATGTATTCGGTTTTAATTGAGAAGTGTCTGCGGTTAACCACAACGTTCTAATTGGGATCAAGAGGTTAACCAGCAGCATACTTCTCTTCTGGGTGGCCGTCCGTTCGGTAGTTTTGTTCGGCGGAAAAGTCAATTCACTGAACAGGGGCATACGAAAGGGTAATTCCACGAAAAGGCAAAATAGACGAACCAGCAATCCCAGTCTACCCTGTGGCGGGTCAACGTGGGGATGACCGGACTAGGAGGAAATAGGGATGTTGGTTTGCCGGGACAATCCATCCGCATTCCCGTTCTGCTTACTGGGTCGGTAGCTGATGGTGAAGTTGTAAGGTTGTAAAGCTAAACTCCACCTCAGCAGTCTACCATTGTCTCCTGAGACCCGGTTAAGCCAGACAAGGGGATTGTGGTCCGTGATAAGCGAGAACTCCTGCCCGTACAAATAAGGGCTCAATTTCTCCATTTAATGCCCAGACCAGGGCCAAACACTCCTTCTCCACTGCCGCATAACTCACTCTAGATGGTAGACTTGGGTGCCTTTAAAGGGGGGCACCTACCCTTCTTTAACAGTAAGATGGGACAGAAAGCCAATGGGATATAGTAAAAATAAATTTATTATAAAATAAAATCAAAGAATAAAAATAATCTTATAAAAAGATAAATATAGAGTCCCAATTTGATGGCTTCAGCTCCGAGACGCGTTTCACCCACGCTATGTGGGCTTTTTCAATCGGGTTTACTGTGTCCACTGACTTGCTGTTTAAATCTGCCGGTCTTTTTCTTCCGGTAGGCGGTCCTCCATTTACATAGTCCAATCAGATAGTTTATTCATAGTGGGGTGGAATACCTCACCTGTGGTCCATTCAGCTGATCGGAGTTGGCGCGGTATCATAGTCCACGTCACTTCCGTGTTCGCCGTGGCCATTTTGCTTATGGGTAATTACCCTGGATAGGAAGCCGGAAGTGACGTAACGGAATAAATCCGCTCGTCACTTCCAGAACGAGCAAGGTTACTGGCAAATTAAAATATAACTTGCCCAAACTCCCTAATAATGAACTTCCATCCTCAGCATACATATATAAATGGGGGAAAAAAACAAAATACAAGGGAGGGAAGAAAAGAAAGAGAAAAGGACATGTAACTGTACATTACACATTTCCACATATAATTGAGAGTGTCAACAATAAAAGTGTAAAGTTTTTCTTATAGCCACATATGTAGCAAGCCTCTTGCTTATGATTTAAATTTAGAAAACACTAAGATATTCATAAAACAAATATATAGAGTATGCTTATAAAAAATTATAATATAATAAAATATAGTATATATGAAAAAAGGAGACTTTTTTCCTCTTTTTCTCTCTCTCTTCCCCCCTTTATTTTCACATAAATTATTGACTTTCTCATTTGCATTTCATATACAAAAGGTACTATATATAATGATCAGTATTTTTCCTCCAGAGGGGGACAGATGAAGTAAAAGGGTTAAATGAAATTGCATATTTCAAAGTCATCATTAAGACCTCCTGGGGTTAATGTATTTAGATTGAAAATCCATTTCATCTCCATCTGTCTCATTTTTTTTATAAGATCATCTCCTCTCCAATTGGTTTTAACTAGTTGGATACCAATGAACTGTAATTCTGTAGGGTCCTGATTATGTTTCTGTTTAAAATGTAAAGACAGACTATGCTTTTCAAAACCTTTTTTAATATTTCTTATATGTTCTTGGATACGAACTTGGAGAGGCCTTACAGTCCTACCTATGTAGCCTAATTTGCATGTACATACTATCAGATATATAACTCTTTTTGAATAGCATGTGATTAAATCCCTAATGTTATAGGTTTCTTGGGTACACTGGGGATTTTTGAATTTCTTAATCACTCTTTTTTTATTCCCCGTATTTTTACAGGCATTACATATGCCGCACCCATAGAATCCTGGGGATTCATTAAACAAACTTTGTGTGGATTGATTTTGTTTAATATGATTATGCACCAAGTTGTCTCTCAAGTTTTTCACCCCCCTATAGATAATCCTAGGGCGGTCAGATAAGACTGTATTTAGAAAAGGGTCTTCCTTTAAAATTGGCCAATATTTATTCACAATTTTCTTAAAAATTTGACTTTTTGAATTAAAGTCACATATAAATGTTACTTGGTTAGTGTCCCTTGGCTCAGTAAGTGGTTTATATTTAAGCAAGCTTAATCTGTCAATTTCCTGTACTTCCTTGACCGTTTTTTTCAAGAGGTTTTCCTGATACCCCTTATCCCTAAAGTTCTTTACAATTATCTCCGATTGAGTTTCAAATGTGTGGGTTTCTGTGCAATTCCATTTTACTCGTAATAGTTGGGCCTTCGGTGCATTCAGCAACCAGGGTGAGAAATGACAGCTTTTCCGTTCTATATAACTATTAACGTCTACTTTTTAAAAAAATGTTTTTGATTTAATCTGGCCGTTTTCAATGTATATATTTAAATCCAGGAAGTTAATTGTTGATTTGCTGTACTCACTAATTAACGTGATGCCCCAATCATTTGTGTTCAAAAACACCAGAAAGTTTTTTAGGGCGATCTCCTCTCCCTTCCAGATAAAAAGGATATCGTCGATGTAACGGCGATATAGCACCATGTCCTGCTCCCAGTCATGGCTCCCATATATGTAATGGGTCTCCCAATGGGACATAAATAAATTTGCATAACTGGGAGCGAACCTGGTGCCCATTGCCGTCCCACACTGTTGAATATAAAATTCTTCTCCAAACCAGAAATAGTTGTGATTAAGTATCCAGATTATACCTTCAATAATGAAGTCTATCTGAATTTGGGGGAAGTCTATATACAGTTCCAAAAAATATTTAGTGGCAGCACATCCTTTATCATGTGTGATAATCGTATATAAAGAACTCACATCAGCCGTCACTAAATAGTAGTTCTCTTCCCATTTCTGATCTTTTAAAATTTGTAAGACACTTAACGTGTCTTTTAAGTGACTGGGGCTTCTTTGTACTGCTGGTTGCAGGCATTTATCAATATATTGTGACAGACGACTAGAAATGTATTCATTTCCGGAAATTATTGGTCGACCAGGGGGATTTTCCTTATTTTTATGTATCTTGGGAAGTTGATAGAACACCGGAATTTTTGGGTGCAGGATATCTAGAAATTTAAATTCCTTTTCATTTAAAATACCCAGTGTTTTTCCCTTATATAATAATTTAATATATGTGTCTTTAAACTCCTTAATTGGATCTTTAGTTAATTTCATATATGTCTTACCATCACTCAATAACCTTAAAGATTCCTCAACGTAATTGGTGGTTTTCATTACCACTATACCGCCACCCTTGTCAGCAGGTTTAATAACTATAGTGTTGTCCTTTTTTAGTTCTTTTAATGCCTTTATTTCATCATTCCCCAAATTTAATTCCTATTTATTAGGTTTTTTAATCTTATTCATATCCTGAATTACCATTTTTTCGAAGGCGACCATTTCCTCCGACACTAGGTAGTTTGGAAAATATGAAGAAGCCTTCTGTGTGAATGACCTCGCTATATTCAATATTAGTTTCTGTTTAAAAAAAAAAAACTTCTTTAAACATAGTTTTCTTTAAAATTTGGAGATCTATGTATGTGTCAAATTTATTGAGTGGTTTTGTTGGAGCAAAATTAAGGCCTTTAGCTAGAAGTTTAGACTGGGCCGAAGCAAGGGGTTGGTCTGTTAGATTAAAGATGCCGTGTTTATTTGATGTCGATTCCAGTCCCTTTGCTCTTTTCTGTATGTAAACTCCTCCTCTACCTCCCCTTCTTCTATGCTCCTCCTTCTTTTGCCCGGTGATCTCCTCTGATTGTCTATTTCCTTGTGTCGGTCTTTTTTGTGGGTACGCCAAAAAACCTCCTCCCTGGGTGACTTGGGTGAAACGCGTCTCGGAGCTGAAGCCATCAACTTGGGACTCTATATTTATCTTTTTATAAGATTATTTTTATTCTTTGATTTTATTTTATAATAAATTTATTTTTACTATATCCCATTGGCTTTCTGTCCCATCTTGCTGTTAAAGAAGGGTAGGTGCCCCCCTTTAAAGGCACCCAAGTCTACCATCTAGAGCCAGGTTCTCATTGGCTCAGAACAAGGCGAGCACTACTATAACTACTGTTTGTGCATTTGGAAGTTATATACATAGTACACTAGGGGGTTTTTCCCTTGTTTTTTCTTCCCTTTTTCCCTGAGGAAATCCATTCCAGTTAAAGGGTGCAGTGTCTCCATACGACACTACTGTTGAAGAGATTTGAGCCTGTCTTTCTCTGAGGCTCTAATCCATGTGAGTTTGACCATTGATAAATTATTATATCCTCTTCATTTACAGATTTACACTATGTTGTGTTGTATCTTTGTTTTATTTACATGTACAAACATATACCTGTGATTTAACCCTAATTGAGGGTAAGTGTGAACATACAGCGCTCCACTCATTTGACTAGCACGGTCTGGATTTTTTTCCAGTCTATACTAGACTCACTGTGGTTCATTTCTATATTTAGTGGGGGATAGAGAGCACCCACTAGAGCAGTGATGGCGAACCTATGGCACGCGTTGTTTTTTCTAAACTTAAACCTCAGTATTCAGGTTTAATTGCCGTTTTGGCACTTTGAGGAAAAAAAAATTGGCATGTATTACGGTTTGGGCACTCGGGCTCAAAAAGGTTCGCCATCACTGCACTAGAGTGTGTAGCTGCTTCCACATTACTTTATTATATCTATAAGTGCACTGGACACAGCAACCACTATTGTCTAAATGGCATTTGTCTGGCTTCAAGGTCAGGCCAGCGGCCCGAATCTTGTCCAGAACCACCCCTACGTGCAGGGCAGGTGCAAAGAATTTTGGGTACATAGGCGAAGATGCATTTTTCCGCCCCCCCAAAAACATATTCGCCCATGTGCCTCTTAACCTCCCTTTTGTGTTTCTTATCCCGTCTTTTAAATATCTGACTCCCTTTAGTGTATTTTATCTCCTATTTTTGCCTTTGTGTGTCTCCTATCTCTCCTCTTTGTATGACTCTTACATCCTCCCACATTTTGTGTCTTACTCCTCCCAGCCCCTTTGTGTGACTCCTTTTCTCCCAGCCCCTTTGTGTCTTTTATTCTTCCCAGCTCCTTTGTGTGTCTCTTTCCTTCTCAAGCCCCGCTGTGTGTTTCTTTTACATCCAGCCCCTCTCCCTGTCCCTTAATGGTCCCCTCCCTTCTCTGACCCTTACTGTTCCTCTCCCCTCTCTCCTCCTTTCCCTGTTCCTCAGTGTTCCTTTCCCTTCCCCCCTCCTTTCCCTGTCCCTTAGTGTTCCTCTCCCCTCCCCCCTCTGTTCCCTGTCGCTTAGTGTTCCTCTCCCCCCCTCCCTCCTTTTCCTGTACCTTAGGGTATCTCTCCCCTCCTCTCCCTGTCCCTTGGTGCGCTACCCACCCCCATAGTGGTCCCCTCCCCTTCCTGGTGTGCCTCCTACTTTTCTTGTAGCGTGGCTGAGCGGAGCGAATCCCGGTACAGTGAGCTTTTCCTGTCAGTCCTGCTAGGTACAGGAAACAGAAGTTCCTGTACCACGGTACACTCCGCTTGGCCACGCTACAGTCAGGGGTGTAGAAACACTGACAGTCACACACACTAAATGACAAACACACAGACATCTCTGACAGCCAGACTCACTTATCTGACACACTCATTCATTGACAGACACTCACACGCACACTGACAGACACACAAACACTGACAGACTCATTGACAAACACACACTGACACACACACAAACTCACAGACACTGACAGACACACATACTCACATGCACACACGCACATACTGACACAGATACACTCACACACACACACTGACAGACACACTCACTCACACATATTCACATGCACACACACACACACTCACAGTAATTAATAATCTAAATTAAATAAAAATTTCCCACCTAGCCTCCCTACCTGGAGAGCTGGCATGGGTCTCTTATTGGTGGTCCAGTGGGGCTGAATTGGATGCCGAGGTGGCGAGGGAGCTCTGATCTCTCTGATCTGCTCCCTCGCAGGCTGTTTACTGGTGCCGCGGGAGCCGGACTATGACGTCATCAGTAAACAGCCTGCGAGGGAGCAGATCAGAGAGATCAGAGCTCCCTCGCCACCTCGGCATCCAATTCAGTCGCACGCCTTGCAGGGGATCCAGAAGGTGACCTGGCAGGAGGGAGCACTTCCCTCCTGCCGGTCACTGGAATTTTGCGCCCTCTGAGCCGGTGCGCCCTAAGGCAGCCGCCTGTGCCGCCTTATGGACGCGCCGGCCCTGCCTACGTGTACCAGGTGTTCCTCCCAGGACTCACTGTAGACCGCAATGTCATCCAGGTATGCACATGCAAATTCCTGGAAGCCATCGAGAAGCCTATCCACCATACGCTGGAAGGTAGCCGGAGCATTCTTCATCCCAAATGGCATGACCTTAAACTGGTACAGACCAAATGGGGTGATGAAGGCCGACTTAGGGATCGCATCCTCGGCCAGGGGGATCTGCCAATAACCCTTACACAGGTCTATGGTGGTCAGATAGCGCCCCCTGGCAATGTGGTCTAATAACTCGTCTACCCGGGGCATCGGGTAGGCGTCAGTGGTGGTCTGTTCATTGAGCCGCCTGTAGTCCATACAGAACCGGGTGGTCCCATCTTTCTTAGGCACCAGGACTACAGGCGAGGCCCAAGGGCTGTCTGAGTGTTCGATGACTCCAAGCCGAGTCATCTCCTGTATCTCCTCCCGCATTCCTTCCCGGACTGCTTCAGGGATACGATAGGGGGGCTGTCGTAGGGGACTCTGTCCGGGTGTCTCTACCTTGTGTACAGCTAGAGTAGTGTAGCCGGGTTCTTGGGAGAACGTCGCCTGCTTCTCCCACAGAAGCTGTCTTGTCTGTACCTTCTCTGTGGGGCTTAACCGGTCCCCTAGCTGTACAAGACTAGTGAGATCAGTCTGGGGGTCCTTCTCTAATAGGTCGGGCAAGGGTAAATTCTCGGGGTCGTCGGCAGCCGGGGCACACACTGCAGCGACATCCTCTGGTCTCTCCTGATACTCCTTCAGCATATTCACATGAAAGGATCGCTGAATCCTTTCATCTGCACAGCTGGCTATAAGATAGGTAGTATCACACACCTGAGCTAACACTTTATACGGGCCCTGCCAAGATGCTTGCATCTTGTTCGTCTTCACAGGCTTGAGCACTAGAACCTTTTGCCCAACCTGAAAGACCCGCTGTCGGGCACCCCGATCGTACTACCTCTTCTGTCTCCCCTGGGCCGCCTGGAGATTCTCCCTTACCATCAGGGATAGTTTCTCCATGCGGTCCCGGAGTTCCAGAACGTATGGCATGATGGGGGTTCCCTCTTGCTCTGTCTCTCCCTCCCAGTGTCCTAATGAGATCTAGGGGTCCGTGGACCCTTCTCCCATAGAGTAGCTCAAAGGGAGAGAACCCAGTAGATTCCTGGGGCACCTCTCTGTATGCAAATAGCAGATTAGGCAGGAATCGCTCCCAGTCTCTGCAAGTGTCAGTAAAGGTCCTCAACATCTGTTTGAGGGTGCCATTAAATCGCTCGCAGAGACCGTTAGTCTGTGGGTGATAAGGTGAGCTAAGCAGCGGTTTAATGCCGCACAGCTTCCACAGCTGCTGGGTGAGCACAGCGGTAAACTGTGTTCCCTGGTCGGAGAGGATCTCCTGAGGGAACCGACCAGGGCATCAGCAACCGTCTCTGCCTCTATATTACACAGCACTACTGCCTCTGGATAACGTGGCATAGTCCACCACGGTGAAAATATACTTCTTACCGGATGGGCTAGCCCTGGCCAGTGGACCCACAATGTCAACGGCTATGCGGGAAAGGGGTTCTCCAATGATAGGCATCGATATGAGCCTAGCCTTTGGGTGATCCCCCCGTTTACCTACCCGTTGACATGTGTCACACGTGCTACAATAGACCAGCATATCTCGGTTTAAATTAGGCCTGAAGAAATTTTGGGTGATCCTATGAGCTGTGCGGAGCCTAGAAGGCTATTCGGTCTCTGGGACGGTTTAGGGATCCTGTACAGCCTATCCCCCACCCACTCGTAACGCTCCCCATCGACCCCCTCTACCCCAGTATCTGCCCTGGCCCTATACTTCTCTAAGGTCGGGTCTTCCCGGGTTTCCCTCCCGTACATCTCTGGGGTGTCCCAGCCTAAAGGGGCCTGATCTAAGGTACAAGTCGGGGTAGAGAGTCTTACCTGGGTCTCAGCAGCAGGTGGGCAAGGGTCGTGACAGCGTTCACTTCAGCAGGACCTATGGGAGCGTAGGCAGAAACAAGGGGAGCCAAGTCATTTCCAAGGAGGATATCCGCCGGTAAGTCCCTCATGACCCCCACATTCACATGTCTAGCGCCCTCCCCCCAATCCAAATGTACCCGGGCAAGGGGTAGGCGAAACACAACGCCTCCGGCTACTCGTACCGCCACAGTGTCTCCAGTGTGTTGGTTTTCAGACACCAAGTGCTTTTGAAGTAGGGTCATGGTTGCACCGGTATCCCTCAGACTACTGACCTCCTTCCCGTTGACTTTGACAAATTGCCGGTGGTGTTGACGGTTATCCCGGTGGGCCGCTTGGACAGGGTCTGCCTTGTGCAGGATGCCCCAGCATTCCTCTTCTTCTACACAGAGGGCAGCCGGGGGAGGGGGTCATTGATTTCCGCTGGCTGGCCTCCTCCAAAACTGGGCCTGGTTAGCACTGTTCAGCGGGCACTCTGGTCGTTTGTGCCCTAGCTGCTTGCACCCAAAACATCTGATGGGTTGTGAGTAATCCTGTGAGTTGAACCAGGATGGCTGCTGATAATTATTAGATGGAGCGGGTGCTGGCGGCCGGTTCGTTGGTGGTTGGTAGACGGTAGCAGCTGGGGGTGCTGCTGGTCGGTACTCCACTCTGGCAGGAGTCTTACCAATAGCACTGTCCAGTTTGCGGGCATCTGTGTACTCGTCCGCCAGACAAGCTGCTTCATGCAGAGTGGAGGGTTTACCGTCCCTTACCCACTCTCTGACGCCTGGGGATAATTTTTCAAAACAGTGCTCCAACAGGAACATTTGCAGCACCTCTTCCCCGGATACAGCTTGGCACCCCGCCATCCAGTGGGCAGCTGTGCGGTGCACTTTACATGCCCATTCAACATAAGAATCCCCAGCTGATTTGACAGTGTCTCTGAACTGCCTCCTGTATGCCTCCGGTGTAACGGCATACCTGGAGAGCAAAGCTTCCTTGACGGCCCCATGATCCCCGATCTCTTCATCAGGAATGGCCCGAAAAGCATCACTGGCCCGGCCGGATAACTTGCCGGACAATATAGTAACCCAGTCTTCTAGGGGTACCTTGTGAAGGGCACATTGCCGGTCAAAATCAGCAAGGTACCCATCAATCTCTCCTTCTGTCTCACTGAAGGATTTAAAAGCTGCAAACTGCACCTTCTTTCTTTCCACCGGGACTGCTGGAACTGGGGCTGCTGCAGCACCTCTTTGGCGTAGCAGGTTGGCCTCCACAGCGTCCATGACCCGGCTGATGATCTCTGCAGATGGGTTAGGACTATAATGAGCCAGTCTGATTCTTACCGCCCGGTCAAAGCTTGCCTCCTCGGGGGTTCTGTCAACTGCGCTGGGCCCATTGGTTCCTTCAGCCTCTGGTACTCCATCCATTTCTGGTCAGTAGTGCAATAATCTCCCTCTTCCTGAGATTACTGGCTTGTCCGCCTCTCTGCTCCAATAAGTCCTCTTTTCAACCTTTGGTATTGTATTTCCATTAATCCTGGTTGTAGTTGTCTCTCTAGGCCAGTGATGGCGAACCTATGGCACGCGTGCCACAGGTGGCACGCCGAGCCCACACTGTGGGCACGCGGCCATAGGTCGCCGGAGGGAGGGTGCGCTCCGCCGGCGCATCCATAAGGCGGCACAAGTGGTCACCTTAGGGTGCACCGGCCCGGCGGGCGCAAAACCGGAGTGACCGGCAGGAGGTGAGCGCAAAGCGCTCCCTCCTGCCAGGCACTCTGTCTAGCGTGGCCGAGCGCGCCGCGGTACAGGAACTTATGTTTCCTGTACCCGGGCGGACGGAAATTAAGTGCTCACAGAGAGATCAATTCCTGTCTGCCGGGTACAGGAAACTGAGCTCTGCGCTCGGCCACACTACAAGGTAGGAGACTGAGGGAGAGATGAGGGGCGGGAAATTGAGGGAGGTATGGGGGGGGAAACTGAGGGAGAAATGGGAGGGGGGATAAAACTGAGGGAGAGATGGGAGGGGAAACTGAGGGAGGTATGGGGGGATAAAACTGAGGGAGAAATGGGAGGGAAAACTGAGGGAGAAATGGTAGGGGGGATAAAACTGAGGGAGAAATGGGAGGGGGGAAACTGAGGGAGAAATGGGAGGGGGGAAACTGAGGGAGAGATGGGAGGGGGAAACTGAGGGAGAGATGGGGAAAGAAAACAGTTGGGAGGGAGGGAGGGCGGACGACATACACACAGCACCCCTGCCCTACACATATCACCCCACACCCCACCCCACACAAACACACACACATCAACCCACACAAACACACACACATCACCCCACACAAACACACACATCACCCCCCACACACACACACCCCACCCACACACACCCCACCCACACACACCACCCCCCACACACACACACACCACCACCCCCGCACACACCCCACATCCATATCACCCCACACACACAACCCCACATCCACATCACCCCACACACACAACCCCACATCCACATCACCCCACACACACACACACACACACATCACCCTACACACAAACACATCACCCCACACACAAACACATCACCCCACACACAAACACATACACTGTAGCCCTCAATGCAGTGTGTGTACACTCAGCAGTCTGTGTGTGTGTACGCTCAGCAGTCTGTCTGTGTACACTCAGCAGTCTGTCTGTGTACTCAGCAGTCTGTGTGTGTACTCAGCAGTCTGTGTGTGTGTGTGTGTGTGTACTCAGCAGTCTGTGTGTACTCAGCAGTCTGTGTGTGTGTGTGTGTATTTAGCATTCTGTGTGTGTGTACTCAGCCGTCTGTGTGTGTGTATTTAGCAGTCTGTGTGTGTGTGTACTTAGCAGTCTGTGCGTGTGTGTACTCAGCAGCCTGTGTGTGTGTATTTAGCAGTCTGTGTGTGTGTGCGTGTGTACTCAGCAGTCTGTGTGTGTATTTAGCAGTCTGTGTGTGTGTGTATTTAGCAGTCTGTGTGTACTCAGCAGTCTGTGTGCGTATTCAGCAGTCTACTAAATACAGACAGACTGCTAAATACACACACACACAGACAGACTGCCGAGCACACACACAAACTGCTTAATACACAGACATGTTAATTAATTTGGACAACTGTAGGAGTTGTTTTTTCTAAACTTAAACCTCAGTATTCAGGTTTAATTGCTGTTTTGGCACTTTGAGGGAAAAAAAATTGGCATGTATTACGGTTTGGGCACTCAGGCTCAAAAAGGTTCGCCATCACTGCTCTAGGCGATGAGGGTCATCCCGTCGCTTGCCACTAGTTGTTACGGTACCCTCAGCATCAGATGCACAAACCGTCGTTTAGTAAATCCTCCCCTCTCGCAGTAACATAGGCTGTATGCGTATCAAGTACAATCATACGAACCGCAAGCAGGGGAACGCTGTAAACTCACGAACGGGATCCGTACGGGCACTTCACTTCACGAGCTCCAAACTCCCGAATCGCCAGTAGTAGCCGAACGCATAAATCTCCCAAGCGGCTAATAATCCCATCCAGCAGTCTCTAGTCGTCAGTAATAACGAGACCAAGCTCGCATTGAGGATAAAACATGAACTGGCTTTACTGTGGGCTACCTGCCCGTATTTATGCAGGTCTCCCACTTGGTGGACACTCCCCTAGGGGACCAAATGGGAGACTGTAACAATAGACAGACATATGGCAGGTTAGGACCCACAGACACAGAATATTCCCAGCATGCATTAGTATTTCCTCCCCTCTGCCCTGGAGATAATTGAGAAGTAATTCAATTATCTCCAGGACAGAGGCAAATCGCCATTTTAAATTCAACACAGAAAAACATATAAAAATACATAACTTTACATTTGTCGAATGTTACACATTCGTATCACGTATCCCCAGATAGCTTGGATCTGAGTGCATATTATTGGTGAATAGCGCTCAGATCCCATACGCATAGTTCAATCGCCATGGAGTCAAAGTCTATTACAGTCTTTCGGTATGCGATTGACTCCATGGGAAGGCTATCTGGGGTAAGTCCATTCGTGCTTATAAAACTCTCGAACGGCCGGT
>OW240912.1:158397447-158443949 GCA_933207985.1 Pelobates cultripes
GTGGGGATTATTGTTAGCTGTAGCGCAATTGTTTTGGATCAAAGAAAACTTTGATTATTTGTCTATCTACACCTTCCAAATTGTTTAATTAATGCGTGCACGCTTTCCCTAGAAGTAATTCACACCGGAGACAAAGTTTCTGATCAGTGAAAAACCCAGGAATGCTTTATTCCCCGGAGTGGGGGCTCCTTCTTAAAGCAAAAATACGTCACAGTTTAAACATACAGTATACATTCACCAATTGGTTAACAGAGAAAGGGGGCTCTTGTTTAAACCCCCCTACAGAATGGAGCCTTTTAAGGTGCCATTCATGCCATTCATGCCATTCATGTAGTGTCATCATTACACACTTTTGGATACACGATGGGAGGGGGAGTGAGTGGTATCTATCAGTTCTAAACCAATGATCCTCCATTTAGCTATATATGGCATATAGCTGTTAACTGGCACAAAGGTAGTGGGGGGGGGAGGCTAGCAGGATGTGAGGAATTTACATAGTAAACAGCAGCTGACCACATTGTAGGGGGGGAAGGGAATATTTACTCTAGAAGCCAGTTTTAACATAGTGAACAGAGAATAAATAGACACTAGTAAATAGCCATTTTATTTTAATTCATCTGTCCATAACAGTCCCCCCTTAAAATGGCAATTTTTACTAAAACTACTATCTCTCATTCTAATACTGTCCCTATAGAAAAATAACAAAAGGCTATCTTGCACATCTGTCTGAACAGGCCTCGAACACTTCACTGCGTGGGTACCCCATAGCAGCTTGTCCACTACTTCTCCCGCGGCAGACTTCTGCCTGTAGAGACAGACGCTATCCCTAAATGTCCTTAAGAGGAAGTAGCTGTTGATTTAGTGCGGTGGGACTGTAAGGGTGTATGTGGTGTATCACGGTCGATATCGTCAATCTCTTGGTGAAGGAAGGTCGGGGTGGTCTGGTCGATTGTCTGATCAACTGTCTTTTGTAGGCATTTCTTAAGACAGGGTAACACACAACAAACAAGAAGAGCAAGGATGATTATCGTTATTAAAATGGCAACACCTATTTGGGCCAAAGCACCTTGCCATCCAGACATCCATCCAAACCATCTTTCCCATGGATCTGTGGCCCCAGAATTTCGTTTCAGTTCATTGGACAAACTCTTTAACTTTTCTATTGCCAACGTTACCTTACCATTAGGGCCTGTATTATCTGGAATATAGGTACAGCATGTCATGATGTCTGGGAGTATTTTACATACTCCCCCTTTCTCCGCCAGGATCATGTCTAAGGCCATTCTATTCTGGAAGGTCATCTGGGAAGTAGCTTGTAATTGTTCCGCCAAACCTTGGAGGGCATCTCTTGTATAATTTACAAAACGTTGTTGGTTATAATAGATGTAATTGATCCAATTTAAATTTTTATTGGCCGTGATGATTGGGAAAATAGATTCGAACCCTGCGGACACTTCATCTCTTGCTTTAAACTCATTCGGCACCTCCCTTGGCACTCCTATGGCATCTATGTAAATATGAGGATCAAAACTGCCTTTTACAGGAGTATCTCTCTTTATTCTAGAGTATTGGTGTGATGTACCTGGGTTATCTTGGTGTCCATCAGAGATTATGTGTATAGGCATAATTACCTTAGCTAGGGCATATTCATACCGGCCACTCTTTGGCATCTGAATGTGGTCAATTTGGACTCTCTGGAATGGGTAGTGTGGCTTCGCCAGGTGTTTGGGGAACACTTTCTCCAATTTTCCCGGATTGCACTTGGCACAGATAGCACAAGACTTACAGTAGGTTTTAGTCAGAGTGGTAATACCTGGTGCTTCAAAATATTTAGCAATTAAAGAGTTCATGAGTGTCTTAGACAAGTGCGCTGCTCCGTGGGCCCACTGTACCACAGCCGGATACATACATTTAGGTAGACAAAATTTGAGATTGCTAGTATATACTCCATCCTGCAAGGTTGCTCCTTTCTGTTTCCAGCTTTGCTTTTCTTCAGGACTTACAGCTGCTTGCTGTTCTTTCAAAAACTTGAGGTCTGTAGGTAAGGTTTGCATGGGAAAAATAGGAATTTCCTCACCGGACACTCTTCTGTCCACTTCCCTTGATTGACATGCAGCATCTTTGGCGGCTTGGTCAGCTTTATGATTGCCATATGTTTCTTCCGAATTCCGTCTTCCATGGGCTTTTACTTTCAGTATGGCCACTTCTGTGGGTAATTGAACTAACACTACAGTGTTACCTTTTGTATCACAGTATATGTCTGTCAAGGTGAGGCGTACTTCAATCAATTGAAACAGTTCTTCTTCATACTGAGGGTCAGGCCCCGGAACGTCTCTGAACCACAAAGTACAATGCCATAGAGGAGATGGCTGTTCATCGTGTGGTACTGTGGGCATATGGACATCCAGATCAAGGAAGGCATCAGGATCTATGTTCAGACCGTACCAATAGTGTGGTACTCCCCCCTTGGGAAGCGGCAGAAGAGTGGCAGGATTCAAAGTATAACATCGCTGTAAGGAGACATTATCGGGTAACATTAAAGTTGTTTGGAGACGAAGATGCCTTTGAGTAGATAGATGTTTAGGTTGAACTTGATTCAATATTGCAGAAAGATCATGGGGGGCGAGAATGGTTAGCTTGTGACCAAGGATTATGTCACACGTCTTGTCCAGTAGAGCACTTGCCGCAAATACAGCCCGAAGACAGGAGGGTCCTCCCCTGGCCACAGGATCCAACTGACAGGAGTAATACCCTATTGGACGTTGACGAGACCCATAAGACTGAGTGAGAACACCAGATGCATGTCCCATTTTTTCGTAGACAAAGAGCTTGAAGGGCTTCTCGTAATTGGGAAGGCCCAGAGCAGGAGCAGTAACAGCACGTCGTAATGCGAAGAAGTTGGTAAGGGCTTCAGGAGATAAATCAAACGGTTCAGTTTTGAGTGCATCGTAGAGTGGCTGCATCAGTGTAGAGGCTTCAGGAATCCAGGCTCTACAGTAAGAGATAAGACCTAGGAAGGCATGGAGGGACTTGTGAGCCGATGGAGGGCAGAGTGATGTGATACCCCGCACTCTGTCTCTAGTAAGGTGCCGGGTGCCATGAGAAAGACAATGCCCTAAAAATATCACCGAGGGTCGGCACCACTGCAATTTCTTCTTAGATGCTTTACAACCTTGGGCGGCCAGGAAACAGAGGAAATCTTCAGAGACACATTCTGCAGTCGGGAGATCGTCAGCACAGAGAAGGAGATCGTCCACGTATTGCAGGAGGACCACCTCTGTGTGAGATTTCTGCCATGGTTCCAGGATGTATGCCATGGCTCTTGCAAACTGGCTTGGGGAATTTTGTGCTCCCTGGGGCATGACTGTCCAGGTATATTGTTGGCGGTCATGGGTAAATGCAAACAGGTATTGACAAGAGGGATGCAAAGGCACGCTGAAGAAGGCATTGGCCAAATCCACCACCGTGAAGAATTTAGCTGAAGGAGGGACCTGGGATAGAAGAGTATGAGGATTTGGAACAATGGGAGTTTCCAAGACGGTAACATCATTAACTGCTCTGAGGTCTTGAACCATCCTGTACTTGTCCGGTTCGCCCTTTTCGGTCTTTTTCTTAACTGGAAACAAAGGAGTGTTACAAGGCGACACACATTTAATCAGTGCACCCGCAGCCAGCAGAGTTTCAACCTGTTTGGAGATAGAGAGGGCCTGAGCAGGTGTCAATGGATATTGTGGTCTTCTGGGCGGACTTGCTCCTTGGAGTAACTGCACAAATATCGGAGGGACTTTAAGTCGTCCAATATCATCGGGACCAGTAGACCACAGTTGCACAGGAACTCTGTCAAGTGCACTGGGGGAGTTGTCTAGGACCCTTGCATTTCCATGGGGTGATTCCATGTGGAGTAGGAGGGGTAAAGAACAAAGGGCTGAGGTATCTTCACTGGAGAGAGGGGTCAATAACTGAACCTTGCCATCTGGAGTAAAGGAGATGGAGGCCTGTAAGCGGGACAGAACATCAGCTCCCAACAAATTAAGAGGACAAGAGGGAGACACTACAAAACGAGTAAGGAGATCAGGGAAAGTACCCACCCGTAAGGGCTTAGTTAATGGGTTGCTACGAGGGGTACCGTCTACACCTATACAGGAAACATCTATATTAGAGAGAAAGGAATCGTCAGGCAGGTCACATGCTCTAAGTACGCTACGGGCTGCGCCTGTGTCAACTAAGAAGGTGGTTGGGCAGCCTTCCACAGGTAGGACCACTGTAGCTGTAGCCCCTGTATACACTGCCATGACAGGGGCATTGGACACAGGTTTGCCTGTTACCTATTGGACAAGATCAATATGAGACTGGTCAGGACCAGGATATGTACGTGTAGGTGTAGTTGGGTAGTATGGTTGTTGAGCATGCTGTGCAGGGCGTCGGTGTCTAGGCATAGGACGATTAGAGGGCAGATAATTGGCTGAGGCTCGGTCATCCGGATAATAAGTAGTATAGTTAGCATAATTGGAATCATGTGTCGGATAACCTAGCGCTTGAGTAGGAGGATAACCGGCCACAGGATACGGTGGCCGTAGAGCCTGTGTGCGCTGCCGAGGTGCTGGAAAACCTGGACAATCCTTCTTAAAATGACCTAGTTGCTTACAGTGAAAACAAGTTCGACCTTGTGGTCTTGGAACCTGAGTCATGAAAGGGCCCGGTAGTGTGGTAACAGGGAACCCAACAGGGGCAGGTGTAATTGCAGGGTCATGTAATGTAAACATTAAAGGAGTGGATTTCTTGTGCTGGGGCAATTGGATCGACTCCAGGCCTTTAGCGACCAGGAGGAGAGTATCCATGGGAATTATCCTGAATTCGGGACGGGACAGGACCAGGCCTTTCCTTATAGGTTCTTTAAGGCCTGCAACGAAAGCGGCTGATAGCATCTGGGTGTGGGCCTTATTACATGTATTGAAACCCAGATCGGAAAAGGTTTGAGTTAACCTGGAATGAAATCTTTCAACCGTTTCTGATTTTTCTTGAACAATATCAGCAATAGAAGTAGCCTGATCAGTCAACTTATCTTGAGCCCATGCACGGAGTTGTTCACAAAATGTGATACCAGACTGATAATCCGTGTCTGTAGTGAGACGGGCATCATCAAAACTCTTTTCCATTATGGGCCAGTAAGCATCCCCTGCCTTAATTTCACACAGACTAAACAAATCACGCCATGCTGCAGAGTAAGTTTTACGGATTTGAACAATCCGACGGAAAAAGGGCATGGGCTGTTTCTCAGGGTCAGGGAGTGAGTGTACTAGTGTTGCAGCTTGGGACGGGTTGAAGGTAACATACATTAAAGGGGCACCCTCCTGATCATGCTGGGTACTGCAAGCACCTGCTATGGCAATGTGAGGCAGATTAGTCGGGGTCTGTGGAGACTGCACCCCCTGGACACTACCATCAGCAGGGGGAATGGGAATCTGTTGGCTGGATACACAAGCCATGTCAGGAAGAACTGAAATCGGTCCAACAGTAGTACTGGCCGCAGGGTGACTAACTGTAGGAGTAATGTGGACCGAATCAAGTTGTGAGGCAGGGGGAGAAGTGACTGATGTAGCAGTGGAGGTAGCAGGATAATAGCCTGATGCTGCAGGGGTAGCAGCAGGAGGATAGCCTGATGCTGCAGGGGTAGCAGCAGGAGGATAGCCTGATGCTGCAGGGGTAGCAGCAGGAGGATAGCCTGATGCTGCAGGGGTAGCAGCAGGAGGATAGCCTGATGCTGCAGGAACAGTGGATCCAATAGTCATAATAGGGAAAGATACACTGGGGGCAGTTATGAGATGGGCCGGAATGGAAGAGGATACAGAAGGGAGGGAGGAAGCGACCACAGGGGTGTTGGTAGGGGAAGTTACCATCATGGAAGGGATGGGTGTGTTAGAAACAGGAAATGGTGACAGTGAAAGGGCAGAAGTTATAGGGAGATGTGAAAGGAATTGGGCGTGGACAGAAGCAACAGGAGTTGGAAGAGAGGGTGTAGCAGCAGAGATGGGCAAGGGAGGAGGAGGCAAAGAAACAGGAAGGGAATGTGTGACTGGGATTTGGAGTGGAGAAGGAGAGGGGGCTGGAAAGTAACATGAACCGTCTGCCTTAAGGACAGGGTACAAGGCAGCAGGGGCTGGAGAGCATGTGTTAACATGAATGGGCTGTGTGGGGGCTCCAGGGGCTGGTTGAGCCACCCCCCTTTCTGGCCAGGCCTTATCATATGGAGGAGGGCTGGAAACGCCTTCAACAGATTCAACAAAACAACCTTTTTCATGATATACAAAGACTTTCTTCCCCTCTAGGTCTATCTCCTCCTCAATCCACCCCTCCTTCTTAATCCCTCGAGCCACCCGATACCAAGAATCTGCGGCCTTCATTAACCCATTATCTAACAATATCCCATGTTTATCGTTTAAAAGTTTCCTCCAGTCTTCCGCCTGCAATATGCCACTGTGGGACATAGTAATACCACACAGTTTAATAATTTTCTTAAGTTTGGCTACAGCTAAGTCCCCAGCTCTTTCCTTTACAAGGTCACATGCTAACCGACCCCGGGAGGGGCTAACATTAGTTTGACCCATTTATACACAACAGTGGTATGGATAGAGAGAAGCAGACCCTGGACCAAAAGAGAGTGAGAGACTGAGAGATAGAGAGAGAAAGAGAGAGAGAGAGAGACTGAGGTAGAGAGAATGAGGGAGCGAGAGAGTGGGGGAAGAGTGTGAAAGTAAGGGAGACAAAAAGAGTGAGAGAGAGAGAGAGTGTAGGAGAAAGTGAGTAAGAGGCTGAGGGAGATAAGGTGAGAGGGAGACTGAGAGAAAGAGGTTTAGGAAGAGAGAGAGACTGACTGAAAGAGAAGGAGAGAGATAGAGAGAGAGAAAGAAACTGACTGAAAGAGGGAGAGAGAGAGAGAGAGAGAGAGGGGTTTAGGAGGAGAAAGAGAAGGAAAGAGAAAGAGACTGACTGAAAGAGAAAGAGAGGGATAGAGAGAGAGAGAGAGAGAGAGGGGTTTAGGAGGAGAAAGAGAAGGAGAGAGAAAGAGACTGACTGAAAGAGAAAGAGAGGGATAGAGAGAGAGAAAGAGACTGACTGAAAGAGAAAGAGAGGGATAGAGAGAGAGAAAGAGACTGACTGAAAGAGAAAGAGAGGGAGAGAGAGAGAGAGAGAGAGAGAGGTTTAGGAGTTATAGATTAAGGGAAACGTGCATCAAGGTCACATGTACGTCCTAGCAGAGCACAGAGAACCAGAGTGATGCAAAAAAAAGGGAGGGGGGAGGAGAGGGTGAAGCAGAGTTGCAAGCACGAAGTATTTAACCATGTAAGTGCCTAAGCACAGCTCTCCTCAGTACAAAAGATAGAATAGGAGCGCTACAAGACACAGAGAAAATATAGAACAATTAACATATATGGTACCCGACAAGACATTTACATGCAAAAGCACAATATTCAGATGCAATTAAATCACAAAGTCCTTAAAATAAATGCCGGCTTATAATAACTCAAATCACACACACAGAAACACTCAAGCACATAAACCGCTCCTTTACCAAATATATTTTTAAACTCTTGACCGAGTCCCTCAATAACTTCTCTACCGAAGTTTTAGTTAAAATACATTTTTTTTTTTTTTTTAAATTATTTTATTTATTTATTTATTTATTTATTTTTTAAACTCTTGACCGAGTCTCGCAATAACTTCTTTACCGAAGCTTAGCTAAAATAAATATAGAGCCAGGGGTTTTCCACCAAACCCGAACTTGGCTAAACCTGCAAGTGCTTAACCACACTTGGCAGCATTATATAACAGTATTAAGCAAGTAGTAAAACAGATTCTCAAACAGACACTTTCACACATAAAACTCACACTCAGGACTCAGGCTGTAGATAGACAAGTGACAGGTTCTATATAAAAGGGGACATTCGGGCATATATATATTACCTGTCTGAAGACGTTAAACACCGGAAGCCGAATGTGAAGGCACGGAGAACAAGAGAAATCCAAAGAAAGGAAAATATAGGTAAGTAACTCATTTACCACATGCAGAGGTGATCAGGCTCCGTTTCCAATCTCTGGGGATCCTTTGCTCTCCTGTCTTGGGATCTGACGGCTGCCTTAGTAACGTATCCCTTTCATGCCCGCATTCTCCACCAAATTGTTTTGGATCAAAGAAAACTTTGATTATTTGTCTATCTACACCTTCCAAATTGTTTAATTAATGCGTGCACGCTTTCCCTAGAAGTAATTCACACCGGAGACAAAGTTTCTGATCAGTGAAAAACCCAGGAATGCTTTATTCCCCGGAGTGGGGGCTCCTTCTTAAAGCAAAAATACGTCACAGTTTAAACATACAGTATACATTCACCAATTGGTTAACAGAGAAAGGGGGCTCTTGTTTAAACCCCCCTACAGAATGGCGCCTTTTAAGGTGCCATTCATGCCATTCATGTAGTGTCATCATTACACACTTTTGGATACACGATGGGAGGGGGAGTGAGTGGTATCTATCAGTTCTAAACCAATGATCCTCCATTTAGCTATATATGGCATATAGCTGTTAACTGGCACAAAGGTAGTGGGGGAGGGGAGGCTAGCAGGATGTGAGGAATTTACATAGTAAACAGCAGCTGACCACATTGTAGGGGGGGAAGGGAATATTTACTCTAGAAGCCAGTTTTAACATAGTGAACAGAGAATAAATAGACATTAGTAAATAGCCATTTTATTTTAATTCATCTGTCCATAACACAGTGAGCGCGCAGTGGGTTTTATTCTCAGCCATAGCGCCGTGTGCGCGTGGCATTGTGGAATGCAGTTGTATTATTCCGGGTCTATGTTTGCTTTGGGGTTTGTGGTTTGATTGTATCTGTGCTTTGAAATGTCTGGATTACATGCCTGTTTATTTGCAATAAATGTAAAAGTTGTGTCCTGTTTGTCTCCTCCCCTTTGTATCCCTTTGCGAAGAGAAGTTTTTGGTCACACACTACTCGCCGCACTCCAATCCGTGGCTACCTCGGGTGGGCAGACTCAGTGACTAGTCTAGGCATGGGGGGCAGAGATAGCCTATAGATCTGTGTATGGAGAGAGACAGGGATAGGAAGCTGTATCTTATCCCTGCTTCTCTCTGACTGAATCTACAGAGGAGCAGCACAGCAGAGACAGCCTACAGCTCAGGTAAGTGAGGCATGGGGGGATAACATACAGATCAGGGAAGTGAGGCATGGGGGGGACAGAGAGAGCCTACAGATCAGGGAAGTGAGGCATGGGGGGGGCAGAGAGCATTATAGATCAGGAAGTGGAGGCATGGGGCAGAGGTAGCCTACAGATCAGGAAGGAGGCATGGGGCAGAGGTAGCCTACAGATCAGGAAGGAGGCATGGGGCAGAGTAGATAGCCCACAGATAAGGAAGTGGAGGCATGGGGCAGAGATAGCCTACAGATAAGGGAAAGCGAGCATGGGGGCAGAGATAGCCTACAGATAAGGGAAGTGAGACACAAAAGGCAGGATAGCCTACAGATCAGGGAAGCTGAGGCATGGGGGGCAGAGAGATAGCCTGGCCAGATCAGGAAGTGAGGCATGGGGGCAGATAGCCCACAGACATGGAAGTGAGGCATGGGGGGCAGAGATAGCCTACAGATAAGGGCAGCGAGGCATGGGGGGCAGAGAGCCCACAGATAAGGGAAGTGGAGGCATGGTGGGCAGAGATACTCACAGATAAGGGAAGTGGAGATGGGGCAGAGATATCCCACAGATCAGGAAGTGGAGGCATGGGGCGCAGAGAGCCCACGTGATCAGGGAAGGAGCATGGGGCAGAGATAGCCTACAGATCAGGGAAGTGAGGCATGGGGGCAGATAGCCCACAGATTAGCAATGGCATTATAGGGGGGCAGATACCTGCGATCAGGGAAGTGGAGGCATGGGCAGAGATACAGCCTACAGATCAGGAAGCGGCATTGGGGCAGAGATAGCCTACAGACCAGGAAGCGGAGGCATGGGAGGCAGAGATAGCCTACAGATCAGGGAAGTGAGGCATGGGGGGGCAGAGATAGCCTACAGATCAGGGAAGTGAGGCATGGAGGGGCAGAGATAGCCTACAGTTTAGGGAAGTGAGGCATAGGGGGCAGAGATAGCCTACAGACCTGTGTATGGAGAGAGACAGGGATAGGAAGCTGCATCTTATCCCTACTTCTCTCTGACTGAATCTGCAGAGGAGCAGCACATGCAGCCAGCAGAGACAGCCTACAAATCAGGTAAGTGAGGCAGGATAACCACAGATCAGGAAGGAGGCATGGGGGCAGAGAGAGCTACAGATCAGGAAGTGAGGCATGGGGGCAGAGATAGCCTACAGATCAGGGAAGTGAGGCATGGGGGGGCAGAGATAGCCTATAGATCAGGTAAGTGAGGCATGGGGGGGCAGAGATAGCCTACAGATCAGGGAAGTGAGGCATGGGGGGGCAGAGATAGCCTACAGGAAGGGTCAGCAAGGAGCAGGAAGGTAAAGTAAAAGAAGGAGCAGAAAGGAGAAGGAATAGAAATAAGCAGAAAGGGGGCAAAAAAAGCAGAAAGGGGAGCAAAACAGGTAAAGTAGGAGAAGGAGCACAAAGGAACAGAAATGAGCAGGAAGGGGCAGAAAGGAGCAGGAAGGGTCTGCGAGGAGCACAAAGTGTCAACAAGGAGAAGGAAGGGTCTGCAAGGAGCATGAAGGATCAACAAGGAAAAGGAAGGGTCTGCAAGGAGCAGGAAGGGTCAGCAAAGAGCTGGAAGGTAAAGCAGCACAAAGGTAAAGTAGAAGGAGCAGAAAGGGTCAGCAAGGAGCTGAAAATGGCAGAAAGGAGCAGGAAGGGACAGAAGGAGCACAAAGGTGAAGTAGGAGAAGGAACAGAAATGAGCAGGAAGGGTCTGCAAGGAGCAGGAACGGTCTGCAAGGGGCAGCAAAGAGACAGAAGGAGCACAAAGGTAAAGGATCAGAAAGAATCAGAAGGAGCACAAAGGTAAAGTAGGAGAAGGAGCAGAAAAGGGTACCAAGAAGCAGAGAGGGACAGCAAGGAGACCAAAGGTAAAGTAGGAGAAGGAGCAGAAAGGGTCTGCAGGGAGCAGAAAGGGATCAGAAAGAGAAAGGAGCAGAAGGGGGAGCAAAATAAGCAGAAAGTTGCAGAAAGGTAACGGAGCAGAAGGAGCCAAGGAGGAGAGAAGACAGTGTCAGAAGAAAAAGAAGACAGTGTCAGAAGAAAAAGAAGACTGTGTCAAATGAAGAAGAAGGAAAGGAGATTGCAGCAGGAAGGACAAGTGAAGTGAACCCTCCACTTTATTCTGGACACCACATCATAAGGGTTTGGTACCTGGGCCTGGCAAGGAAACTTTGGACCTTCTCATCAAACCCCCAAAAAATATTTATGGGGTGGAGCTTGACCACCATGCGGAGAAGTCACATGCTTCCAGAGCTCCCACCCAAGTTAAACGGGTCCCTCACCCACCCACTACATCGAGCCTCGGCAGGAACAAGACAGGAGCACTGCTAGCACTCCAAAGGCACTAGCCGGTACGACATGCGGCCTAGCGGTTGATGCAGGGCTGGGGAGGCGGCCGGTCCTCCAGTCCCGAAGCCCTGCGGACGCAGAACCTCCCCTCCCTTTGGGGATCATCACGGTCCACCACTGCACCCTCGTGGGCCCGAACACGATATTCGAGCCCCGTTGGGCGGGTGTGGGGGGAGGCGACAGCACATAGCTCGCCTAAAATGGTGTCAGACAGCATCACTCACCCTGACAAGCAAACCCTCATGGAGTACCCAAGGTGGCATCCGCTGCTGTTGACCGGCAGTCACCATGAGAAGCCAGGTTACACACGTTCCTTGAAGCTTTGGATGCAGCCCTCTGGACCTGTATCGAGTTCCATCAACAGCACCACACATCCGCTGCGGCCCCCACGGTGTCTTGGCGCCTCCTCCCCCCTCTGGGCAGAGAAACACGACGACCCACAGAGGCATCGGCTACCCGCAACCACTGCCGCCACAAGAGGCCCCCCACAGGGCATCGGCTGAACAGAGAAACAAGCTGGGGACGCTGAGACAGGCAAAGAGTACACCACTTAGCATTCAAACATACTTTAGCTGCATAATCACACACGTTGCATATCTGCTGTTGGTATAGTCCTAACCTCCCATTATTGCCAGAGGGAGAGAATGAGGGTCATTGTTTTGTTTTGTTTTATCTTACCTTACCTTATTTCATCTAACGCTATCTTATGCTTAATTATTTAAAGGCATTCCACTAATCCGGAGCAGGATTACTCAATAGAGCAACAAGAGTGCATGTAAACTTGCTTGATGTTACTACTCATTCATAATAGGCATACTATAATACTCACGAGACATAGCCAAACTTAGACCAGCTACCTAAGTAGCATCATCCTGACTAGCAAGGCAACCAGACCATACACCCTATTAAGATGCATTGTAGTTAATCTGCTTATAATGTCTAAAGAAATGTGCATTCTAATGTTCATGAATACAACTCTGGCAGCTAACAATCATAGGTGCGTAGCTGGCTTGTTTATCCCCCTCCCTAATTATTTCATTTAACAATCGTCATGTCAAAGGATCATTATGTATGAATCTTCTGTATCATCCCTCACTTAGACAATTATGTTCCGGTTCTAGATTTATACCACTACTATCCAAGTTTAAACAAATTGTCTTCACGTCATTATATACGAAAAAATGCGCATTGTATTTCACTGTTATGCCAATGATGTTTACTACTAGCGGGTAGATGCTGTTGGGGCATGGCACACGCACCTGCAATTGTTATTCTTTTTTATGCACTCAAAAATAAAGAATTATAATTTTTTTTAAAATGTGTCAGGAAGCACAGAGTGCCGCTGGGGAGGGATGTCGCTGATTGGCTAGAGCGGTCAGCTGGCACTCTAAGCCAATCAGTAGCTCCCCATTCATAAAAAAGTAAAACATTTTTATCAACCGGGAGCTAGCAATTGGTTTAGAGCGTCAACTGACCACTCTAGCCAATCTGTAGCCCCCATGCCTGATGTCATTCTGCACTTCCTGACACTCCGTTTCAGAAGCTGAAGACCACTGAGTGACCTGGAAATCTGGAGCTGGAGGAAGCCTTTGGGGTTAAATCATTTGAGAGGGGTTTAACCCCTTAAAGGAATGAGAGCACCCAGGGGCTGTTATGGTGACCAGAATGTTCCTTTTATTTGCTTAAAGGAACACTATAGTGTCAGGAATACAAACATGTATTCCTGACACCATAGTTGTGAAAACGATATTCACCCTGGCTTTATATGATAATGACTATGCTCCTCCCATTCATGACACTGTCAAAAAAGGGACCAAGCATGAATGTCATTACAATCATGCCCCGGAAAAATTCCTGTGGACGCCCATCTATATGTGTATCATGAAAGTAATTGTAATGTTGAAGGTATTGTTGAAATCCCATGCCAGCCATCGCCCTACCATGGTGCCTGGCATGGTGGGAAGGATGTTGGCCCAGTCCCCGTGACCTCCACCCAGTTACCAGTATCTACAGTCACCACCCCCCTGTCCCCTGCCCCTATGTACCGCATCCTTAGGGCGGATGGATCTTGGTATTTCCCAGCCCCCATCATGCCGTCCCTTCCCGCCCCTGACACGTCTCCCCTCCCCGCCCCTATTGTGCCTGCCCCTGTCACACCATATCCGCTCCTGTCACTTCCACCCTTGCTGTGCCCTCACTTCCTGCTTCTGCTCCTTCCGCCCCCGGCATGGCCATTGCTCCCGTCCCCAGCGTCACTTCCTCTCCTGCATCTGTCATCACTTCCTTTCCCATCCCTGTCATGGCGGCCCCCATCATGCCTACCCCTCTTATGCCCGTCATGGCGGATGGACCCCTAGTTACTACGGGAGGTCAGCCCATCCTCACACCCCAGGGGGAAGGCCATGTTCAGTCCACCCCCCTCCAACCCTCATGTCCTCTCCCCGGCCCGTACGGCACTAAGTGCCACAAGCCCCTGGCTCCTCCGAAGCTGCCAGTTCCCATGAGTATCAGATCCCCCCTACCCCCTCCTTCCTCCTGACGATGGTAGCCTATTTGGGGGCAATCCTTCATCACCCCATGATGAGAATCCCAGAGTCTCACATGCTGAGAACCCCAGAGTCCAGTTCCTCATGGACAGTGCCCCCTTAATGTATGTCTCATTTAACCCATCCCAAGCCTCGATTCTGGTGGGCTCTCTTCTAGACCCAGAGAAACAACCCATGCCCTTTTACCAAAGGATTGTTCAAATCCAAAAGACCTATTCCGCTGCATGGCGTGACTTATTTTGCTTCTTCAAAATTAAGCAAGAGATGCCTATTGGCCCATTATGGAGAAAAGTCTCTCCAGTGCCCACCTCACTAGTGATTTCCCCTCAGGCATTGAATTCTGTGAACAACTCCGGAAGTGGGCCCAGGATAAATTAGCTGATCAGGCTACCTGTATTAATGATGTTACCCAGGATAAGACAGAATCTGTGGAGAAATATCACTCCAGGTTGTCCCAAATCTTCTCTCATCTGGGTTTCAGTTTATATAACAAGGCCCATACCCAAAGCTATCTGAAGCCTTCATACCAGGCCTTAAAGAGCCAATACGCAAGGGCCTGATTTTGTCCCGCCCCGAGTACAGAGTAATTCCTCTGGACACCCTCCTGCTAGTTGCTAAGGGCCTGGAGTCCTCTCAGCTGCCCCTACCCAGGAAACCGGCCCCCCTCATGTTCTCTCGCACAATACACCAACCTCCAGACCTCCCCATGAGCCAGGCCCCAGGCCTCCCTATGGGT
Organism: Pelobates cultripes; assembly: GCA_933207985.1. Taxonomy (NCBI): domain Eukaryota; kingdom Metazoa; phylum Chordata; class Amphibia; order Anura; family Pelobatidae; genus Pelobates; species Pelobates cultripes. Next base: position 158,412,288 of record OW240912.1, read on the forward strand.
CAGCCCCCTGTGCCGCAGCACAGAAATTGTTTTAACTGTGGTCAACCGGGTCATTTCAAATGAGAGTGTACTGCCCCAAGGGCCCCCAGACAGTTCATGCGGGATGGGAGACCACCTCACCCTACAGCTAGCTACCCCACAGCCCATAACCCCACTGCGAGCTATCCTGCAGCTAGTCACCCTGCTGCTAGTCATCCTGCTGCCAGCTATCCTGCAGCCAGCCAGCCTGCAGCTGCCAGCCGCCCTTACACTGGCCCAGACAGTGCTCATCTAGATCTCCTGCCTGTAGAAGGCCACCCAACCACCTTCTTAGTTGACACAGGCGCAGGTTGGCGCGTCCTTAGAAAACAAGACCTGCCTGACTCCTCTTTCCTGTCCAATATTGATGTCTCTTGTGTAGGAGTAGATGGCACTCCTCGGAATAACACAAAAATAGAGGATAGTGAGTAGGCGCTTCACAGAATGGAAGTATGATGAATATAATACAGTGGTTGATAAAGCACTGTTTCCCAGACACTAAATAAGAGTAAATATAGAAAAAAAATGTATATCAAAACCACATAAAAAGGGATAGTCCCAAAAACAAGTGAAGTGGTAGAAAACAACCATAAAGTACAACCTCAATGTTGAAGGATGGCAGAATATTATCTACAAAATATAAATGCATAACAAAACATAGTGTATACTGTATAATACAAATGTATATTAAATAAAAGGTGGACAACCACTCACATTTAACAGAGCCGTACCAGGCTCTGTATAGCAGGCTCAAGGGTGCCAATTCAGGCTAACGAAATTCCAAATAATGCTATTTACCATTTGATTGTAATTTTTATTCTTCTTTTATATCACTCCTTTGGTTATTTCAGCTTGGGTAAGTGGATACCTCTTTTTATATTACTTGCTATTGGGTTCCACTCCCTTATAACCAGGAGTTTGTTAATTATTTTATTCTCAAATAAATATATACATTTTTTACCACGGAATTTTTCCATTTATTATTTGGAATTTCGTTAGCCTGAATTGGCACCCTTGAGCCTGCTATACAGAGCCTGGTACGGCTCTGTTAAATGTGAGTGGTTGTCCACCTTTTATTTAATATACATTTGTATTATACAGTATACACTGTTATGTTATGCATTTATATTTTGTAGATAATATTCTGCCATCCTTCAACATTCAGGTTGTACTTTTCTACCACTTCACTTGTTTTTGGGACTATCCCTTTTTATGTGGTTTTGATATACATTTTTTTTCTATATTCACTCCTCGGAATAGCCCACTAACTAAGCCCTTACAGGTTGGCACTTTCCATGATCTTCTGGCCCGCTTTGTGGTTTCCTCTATCTGCCCAATTAATCTGTTGGGAGCAGATGTCCTCTCCCGCTTACAAGCCTCTATCTCCTTCACCCCAGATGACTAGATACAGTTGTCCTCCCCCCTGTCTACTCCCGATACTTCGGCCCTCTGCTCCCTCATGCTCCACATGGACACACCTGATAGGGATGCAAGGGTCCTAGATGGTTCCCCCAGTGCCTTTGCCAGAATACCTTCCAAGCTATGGTCCACAGGCCCAGAAGACATTGGACACCTCCAAGTTCCCCCCGTTCTGGTGAAGCTACTCCCAGGGGCCAGCCTACCCCGTAAACCACAGTATCCTCTGAAGCCTGCCCAAGCCCTTGCTATCTCTCAGCATGTTGAAAGCCTATTGTCCAACGGTGCCCTGGTCAAATGTGAGTCTCCTTGCAACACTCCCCTATTCCCCATGAAGAAGAAGACTGCAAAGGGTGAGCCTGAAAAATACAGAATGGATCAAGACCCCAGAGCTATCAATTAAGCTACTGTTCTGGAAACCCCCATTGTACCTAACCCTCACACGCTCCTGTCAGGAGTCCCACCTACCTCCAAGATTTTCACAGTGGTGGATTTGGCTAATGCTTTCTTCAGTGTACCCCTGGATCTCCGTGTCACCCATAAATGTCAGCAAAACACCTCAAAACTCTCCTAGTCAGTTTGCAAAGGCAATGGCTTCAATACTGGACTCATGGCAAAAAGCCCACACTGATGTGGTCCTGCTCCAATATGTAGATGACCTCCTCCTCTGCGCTGATGATCTCTGAGAGTGCCTCAGAAGATCTTCTCTGCTACCTTGCTGAACAAGGATGCAAGGCCTCCAAGAAGAAACTACAATGGTGCCTACCCTCTGTCGTTTTCCTGGGTCACTGTCTCTCACATGGCACCCGTCACCTCACCCGGGACTGGGTGAGGGGAATCTCTGTTATTTATCCTCCCATGGCACACAAGTCCCTTCATGCTTTCCTGGGCCTAATCTTCTACTGCAAATACCAGAGGCCTCCATCCTTATGCAACCTCTGTATGATGCCTTAAAGATTGAACCATTTTCCCTGTCTCCTTCTTTGCCTTGCAACATGCCATCTCTACCGCCCCGGGTCTCCCAGATTATGAGAAGCCTTTTAAGTTGTTCATTTCAGAAAGACAGGGTCACGCCTCTGGAGTCCTCACACAGTCTCATGGCTCCCGCCAACGTCCCAACATTGGCTACTTTTCCTGCCAACCAGATCCTGTGGCAAGAGGAGGCCACTCCTGCCTCCAAGCAGTTTTTGCAGCAAAGGCCCTCATTGACAAGACAAGTGATTTGGTACTTGGTCATCACCTCACCATTCTTGCACCCCACGACATTGCTGCCATCATCAGCCAAGTTCAGCCCAAACACCTCTCAGATGCCCGCCACATCGCCTCCAGTACTCTCTCCTGCTACCAGACAATTTATCCCTGCAGAGGTGCTACTCCCTTAACCCGGCCACTCTTCTGCCACTTCCCAGGGGGGGAATACCCCACTACTGGTACAGCCAGGGCCGTCTTTAACGCAGGGCAAACGGGGCAGCTGCCCCGGGCCCTGTCCCAGCTGGGGGGCCTAAGACAGCTGCTCCTTTTGCCCTCTGCCCGCAAACTATGGGGGCCCATCGGGTGGCCCATGCACTTAGGGCCACCCGGTGGGCCTGTGTCAGCAGGGGCCCGGTCGGGCGCTGTGGCACTTTAACAGCACGACTGGGCCCCTGCTTTTCGGCAGCACTGGGAGGAAGTGACAGCCGCGCGTCACTTCCTCCCACAGAAACAAGAGCCGCGCGGGAGGAAGGAGATGTTCCGAAGGGGGCCAGGCCGGGAGAGCTTAACTCCCAGCCACCCCAGCCAGCCCACTGGACCCCAGGGAAGCCACCCTCCAGGAAAAGGTAAGAAACTGGAGGGTGGTTATCAAATTTTGCATGAGTGTCTGTGTGTGTGTGTGAGAGTATGTATGTATGTCTGTCTGTCAGTGTGCCAGTATGTCTGTCAGTGTGTCAGTATGTCTGTCAGTGTGTCAGTATGTCTGTGTGTGTGTGTGAGTCGGTCAGTGTCTGTGTGGTTCAGTATGTCTGTGTGTATGTGTGTTTCAGTATGGCTGTCTGTGAGTGTCAAAATGTCTGTATGTGTGTACATCTGTCAGTGTCTGTGTGTATGTGTGTTTCAGTATGTCTGTCTGTGTGTATGTGTGCCATAATGTCTGTATGTCTGTCAGTGTGTCAGTATGTCTATGTGTGAGTCTGTCAGTGTCCATGTGGTTCTGTATGTCTGTGTGTATGTGTGTTTCAGTATGGCTGTCTGTGTGTGTCTCTGTGTCAGTACGTCTGTCAGAATGTGCCTTTGTATCTGTATGTTGTCCGTTTGTGTTTGTATCTATATATAGTCAGTGTATATCTGTATGTGTCCGTGTTTGTATATGTATATCTACATGTGTGTCAGGTTGTGTATCTGTGTATCTGTGTGTCTGTATGTGTGTCAGTGTGTGTGTGTCGGTGGATCTATATGTAGTCAGTGTGTGTACCTTTGTATCTGCATGTATCAGTGTTTGTATCTGTGTATCTGCATGTTTGTCAGGTTCTGTATCTGTGTTTGTGTCTATCTGTGTGTCAGTGTTCTATATGTAGTCTGTGTGTATCTGTATGTTCTTGTGTGTATCTATATTCGGTCAGTGTGTATCTGCATCTGTGTCAGGTTTTGTATTTGTATGTATCTATATGTAGTCAGGGGGCCCAAGTTAATGCTTGCCCAGGGTCCAATCAGAATTAAAGACGGCCCTGGGTAAAGCCTCGACATAGACTCCATGATTCTTCTGAATGTGCCCAAACCCTCTGTCCCACATGACACTCAGACTTTCCTTTATTGCACCTTGTGGTACAGAAACACTCCATGACCCGAACCCCACTATGAGGAAGACCTGTTATGATGAGGTGCGACTCATCATAACAGACCTGTTCTGTGATCCTAAAGGCAATTGTCTAGCCTTAGTCCACCTGCCTCTGGAGGTAACTCAACTATACCATCACTGGAACTTAGCTGTCCCTCACATCTTCCTCTCCAAGTCCCCATAGACGTCATGGAAAGAACTTGGCCCATTGGCCAAATCATAGAGCCAGACTCGGCTTTCTAAAGAGAGTGTCACCAAGCGAACCCTGAATTGCAAGACAACTGGCTATCCCTGATTCCACACAGAAATATACATTGAGAGTCCTCCCACAGACCAAGACCTGGACGCACCTCATGATTGCTTTGAACAGATGAAAATGGAAACAACATACCTCCCAGCTGTACATGAAGCTGCCTTACAAGAACCTGAACTCACCCTGTTTGTGGATGGCTCCAGATATGCTGATGAACACGGAAGATATCATACTGGATTTGCTGTCACCACAGTGGATGAAGTACTTCAAGCATCCCCACTTCCCTCATCCATGTCTGCACAGGAGGCTGAGCTACAGGCTCTCACCACAGAATGCAAGATTTCTGAAGGAAAATGCGCCAATTTCTACACTGACTCAAGATATGCACTAGGTGTGGCACATGACTTTGGATTAATCTGGAAGACAAGAGGATTTCTCACAGCAAACATAGCATGGCTATTAAGAATCTGATGGATGCCCTACTCCACCCTGAAGAAGTGGCCATACTGAAGGTAAAGGCTCACAGGAGACTGAACTCGGTGAAGCACGAGGCAACTATATAGCTGATCAAGCCGCCAAAGACGCTGCGTGTGCACCATGGGAAGTGGACAGAAGAGTGTCCACCGAAGAAATCCCCATATTCACTATGCAGACCTTACCCACAGATCTCAAGCTCCTGAAGGAACAACAAGCAGCTGCTGATCCTGAAGAAATTCAAAGCTGGAAACAGAAATGGGCAACCCTTCAAGACGGGCTGTACTCCAACAACCTCAAGTTCTGTTTACCTAAGAGCATGTATTCAGCAGTGGTCCAGCGGGCCCATGGAGCATCATGCCTGTCCAAGACCCTCATGAACTCTCTGATCAGCAAATACTATGAAGCACCAGGAATTACCTCTCTGACAAACAGCTACTGCAGATCCTGCACCATCTGTGCCAAGTGCAACCCAGGCAGGATGGAAAAAGCCCCCCGAAGCATCTAGCCAAACCTCACTACCCCTTCCAAAGAATCCAAGTTGACCACATTAAAATGCCAAAGAGTGGCCTGTATGAATATGAACTGGTCATAGTGGACATGTTCTCAGGATGGCCAGAGGCCTACCTAGTCACCAACATGACAGCCAAGACCACAGCCAAACGCCTGCTCACCGAAGTAGTATGCAGATATGGGGTCTCAGAAGTAATCGAAAGGGATCAGGGCCCGGCCTTCACGGCATCAGTAACCAAAGAAATCTGGGCAGCACTGGGGGTGACGCTTGCATTCCACACTCCCTATCACCCTCAGAGTAGTGGTAAGATAGAACGCATGAATGGCACGTTAAAAGCAAGGATGATGAAAATGGCCCAATAAACTAACCTGTCCTAGCCAGAGAGTCTCCCCATTGCCCTGTTCAGCATCAGGTACACACCAAGAGGGAGGTTTGCCCTGTCCCCTTATGAGATCCTGTTTGGGTCAGCACCTAGACTTGGATGCTATTTCCCCCAACAACTCCAGCTCCATTCTGACATACTGGTTGACTATGTCACTGCTCTCTCGTTGACCAAAATCCATGCACAAGTGTTCTCTTCCATGCCAGATCCAGAGTCTGATACAGGCACCCACCGACTGCTTCCTGGTGGTTGGGTTCTGGTTAAGAAATTAGTGAGAAAACACACTCTTGATTCAAGATATGATGGTCCCTTCCATGTCCTCCTAGTCACAGCCACTTCTGTTAAATTGGCCAGGAAGAACACCTGGATACACGCTTCCCTCTGCAAAAAGGTTCCAGCCCCAGAGGAGGTGGACTGTCCTAAGCCATGATCTTCCTGTGCATCCTTTCACTACTAGGCCTGACAAGGGCCCAACAAGTTGCCATTACTAAAGAACACAACAGACAATGAGAGCAAGAATAATCAAAATTACCAGGACCGCCACACCTATCTGGGACAGAACCTGCTGCCACCCACTCATCCACCCAAACCATCTTTCCCATGGATCTGTGACCCCAGAATTCCTTTTTAATTCTTCCGAGAGACTTTCTAATTTCTCTGTTGCCAGGGTCACCTTGCCATTCGGGCCTGTGTTATCTGGAATGTAGGTGCAACATGTCATGGTGTCAGGAAGTATTTTACATACTCCTCCTTTCTCCACTAGGATAATGTCTAGGGCCATCCTGTTGTGGAAAGTCATCTGGGATGTGGTCTGAAGTTGCTCAGCAATCCCCTGAAAGGCATCTCTTATATAGTTTACAAACCGTTGTTGGTTGTAATAGATATAATTAATCCAATTTAGATTCTTATTGGCAGTAATGATTGGGAGAATGGATTCAAATCCTGTAGAAACTTCATCTCTTGCCTTGAATTCATTTGGCACCCCCAATGGCACCCCAATGGCATCTATATATATATGGGGGGTCGAAGCTGCCTTTTACAGGGGTGCTTCTTCTTGTCCTGATGTGTGAGTGTGATGTGCCAAGTGTATCTTGGTGACTGTCGGATATTATGTGTATTGGCAAAATAACCTTGGCTAGGCTGCATTCCCCCCCACCATAAACCTTCCAACCTTGTCCTGAGCTGCTTATCCCCACACAACCAATATATGTCCCCCAGGGATTTAATCTGATTCTGTAGCAAGGCGGCTGGAAATGTGCTATAAGTGGCACAATATTTGCCAGTGAAATTACCCAAAAACCTACCTATTCCTTCATATATACCATAACAAGTATAGTTCCCTGGATAGATGGTAATACCCTCATCTGGTTTGGGGTTCTTAGCCATAACTGGATACTCCTTTTTCCATGATTCGCAAACTGATTGGTTAGTCTTACAGTTAATGAAAAGACTCAGAAAACACACTTCTATGTCAGGGGGTAGGATTAGGGGTACAGTACCTAGGTGGGGTCTTGATCCTCCACAGACATAGCAGTTAGTTCTATTGTGTTTGCTAGCATGATATCTAATCCATTCAAGCCATAGGTTAGTGTCAGAGAATCCTGTCTCTGTAGCCATAGTGTCTTCAAATGTAGGGTTTGCTATGGCCACCATGTCCTTAAAGGTCTGGATGTGGGGTTTGAGTGGGTTAGTAATCCCCACATGTCAGGAAGCTACCCACTCAGGTGATTGATACATATCTTGGAGATATGTTTTGGTAAAGTCATTCTGCACAGTAAGGACTCCCCATTACTGTCCACTCTGTCCAGGGCACTCTGTGGTTTGTATCCCCAAGTTGTTCCTGCGTTCCAACCCGCCGCCCTCCAGGAACTGCAGTCATGTCCCCAATAACCGTCTGTAACACATATATATGGGTCTTTTATGCAGGGTATATCCTTGTATACAGTTTGTACCAATGATTGTGGGAATGGACAGCTGACAATATCACAATAGTCAAATGCAAAGGTAGCTACATTTGTGTTAGAAGAGTTATACCAATACGTAAACACATTATTGTCTTTAGTAATGGCAACTTGTTGGGCCCTTGTCAGGCCAAATAGTGAAAGGATGCACAGGAAGATCATGGCTTAGGACAGTTAAGAAATGAATACAGAAAACAGCAAATCAGGCCCCACTGACTTTCATTCATCAAGAGATAGATGAGGAGGATTATGATAAACCCTATGCTCCGTTGCAGTCCTTTACCGCCAAGAATACAGCATTTTAGGGATAGTAGGGATAGCATCTGTCTTTGTGGGCACAGTCTGTAACGAGGGGGTGGTGGACAAGCCACTGCTCGTCTTATGCTCAGCACCAAACGAGTTTGAGGCCTGATGAGACTGGACTGATGAGCTGTAGGGACAGATTTTAGGGACAGAAATAGCTGCTAGAGACTGTTGTTAGTAAATAGTCATTTTAAGGGGGGACTGTTATGGATAGAAACTAACACTTAGGTAAAATGTCTATTTACTATGTATACCTGTATTCGGTATTTACTAAAAATGGCTGCTAGAACACCCCCTCCCATCGACCAAACACCTCGTGTAACAAGATGGCGTCTCCATACGGAGTAAAATCCAGAGATTATGGTGACATCACACTTTGGAGGAAGTGCATTAGATAAGACACTTAACCAATTAAAGATGTACTTTCTATGCTATCTCATGTTTTGCATTTGATGTATTTTGTGCATTATAAGGGGCTTGCCGTCCCTCTAAGTAAACATTCCAAAGTTTTTCATTAACCTGAAAACTGTGTCTCAGTGTGATTTACTTCAGCATGCACGCACCTTATTTCAAACAAACTGAACAGGGGCAGATATTCAAAAACACTTGCATGGACTGTAGCCCCTATACCTTCCAGCACCCAGTATAGCCCCTATCACTCTTGCATCCACTGCAGCCACTATCCCCCATGCACCTACTACAGCTTATATCTCCACACGCACACACTGCAGACACTATCCAGACAAACTGCAGCATTTATCTCCCACACAGTAGAGCCTCTATTATCCAAACAAACACTCACTACAGCCCCAGTATCCCCCAGACACCTACTATGGTCCCTATCCCACACACATACAACAGGCCCTATCACACACACTGCAATACAACCAGCCATCTCAATCCACATACTGTGATGGGATTTCAACATGGTTCAAAATTTAGTAGGCTTGAAATCTCCATGTGGCATATACAAGTACAGGTGTTTGTTGTATCTGTTACTTAGTTACATGTAGCTAAGATACTGTCATCAATGTACTGAGCATGTTCATCAACTGTAGTCACATTCCTTTGTCCTTAAAAGGAGTCATACGGTCTGCCCATATGAGGTGATCCTGAATATCTTGTTCACTGATTGGTCTAAGGGTATGTGTGGGTGAAGCTAGGAATAGGAGGAGTTATTGTTAATAAAAGGCATTTGCAATCTGTGCTCTGGGCTCAGACATCTTTAGAACAGGAGTTCATCTGAGACCCGATCGGTAACAATAAAGACCTTTTTCTTCCTGAACGATCATGCTTCCATTTCTCTGTGTGTGGCTTCTGCGGCTTTCTCCTGCAACATAATTGGTGCATTGGCGGCGGGAACTTCATCGCACGGAAGCCAGCGCAGAGATTTGAGATGGTAATCTTTTATCAAATCTTCCATGGCTGCACTCCTGGACTTCTACTGCGTGGACCTCCTTTCGTCTCTGCGCCACTGGCCTGTTGTCCAGGAGATCATCGGCTTCTGCGCAGTGAGTACCGGGGTGTCCCGTCGATGAGTGTGAGCCCAGGTCCAGGAATTAAAGGTTAGTCTGTGAACCCACTAGGGGTAGAAATCTGTATCCGGTAATCTGACTGCCCCCTTCCTAAGAAGGGAAGATATGAAGGCGCACTGTATATCTGAAGTTGAACGCTCTGTAGCTAGCCCATTTAGGGCTGTAGTCAGGCTGAATTATATATGTTCAGCCGAACACTGGTATCATGGATTGACTAAGTATAATCCTGTTGTAAATTCGGTCACTAGATCAGGGGATACCCGCGAGACTAAGCGAGAATCTGTTGTATATTGCATCTGCTAGCTCTCACACTATCTTGACTAAGTGTGTTCTGTTGTACATTCCGTTCACTAGATCGTGGTGCCTAGGCAGCGTAGACTAGTTGAATTCTGGTGTACATTCCGTTCACTTGTCCTCAAGGTGCTGGCTAGTTAGAATAGTTGGGTTTGCTGTAAAAGTTGTAAAATAGTTGTAATTGGTGAAATGTATGTCCTGCTAGAAAGCTTGAGCTCTGCCGTTTAGCGGACTTGTAAAAAGTGTGTATAGTGTAAAATTGAGCACAACACCATAGCAACTTCATAATACCATAACCACTTAAAAATACCATAACTACTTCATAATACCATAACTACTTCAAAATACCATAACCACTCCATAATACCATAGCCACTTCATAATACCATAACTACTCCATAATACCATAACCACTGACATTACATTAACGACACTGAAATTACTGTTTGACATTGTATGTGTAACACCTTAACTATTACTAATTGATATTGTAACTCTAACACCATAATTATCTAACTGTACAATAGTTACTAACCATACCATTACCACTGACGGTAGAGACGAAATTGCTAAAATGTTATGTGATCGGTTAGTCTAATTTGATTAATAGTGTAGATAATTGTATGGTTTGCTTAATAGTTACATTGATAAGTGTATAGTTCTTGGTGGGTTTTTTGATTTTATTTTGTGTTTGCGACGTCGTGATATTGTTGAGTGTGTGAGGATCCTGTGAGTGTGTGTACGTGTATGTTTGGGCCTAGTAACCGTGCCGCGTGGTGCTATTGCTAAGGTACCTGGTGTGACTGTTGAAACTTTGTATATTTGTACTGCTTTGAATCCGATGCTCTGTTGAAATCATGGGTGCTTCTGATTCACAAACTGTTGGTCCTTTGTCTTGTATGTTTTGAAAAAAAAAAAATTTTTGCTAAGCGATATGCTGTTTGTGATTATGGTGTAACACTGTCCCCCCAAAATATTAAAATACTCTGTGTAGCAGAGAATGGCCTGTTCTTGTAACCAGTGACCCTCCTGTGGTAGCCTTGATCCAGATTTAATACAGCAGGTTTACATTGTTATAAATAATATACTGGGGCTATATGAGTAGTTTCTGTATACAGATTGTTGAAACACTGCTAAATGGATCAAGCTGTGCCAAGAGGAACAATGGAGTCACATGGTAGCCAGAACTTGTTTGTCCACTAAGGCCTAAATTCCACCTAGTTTGGACACCCCCATTGCATCTGATTACTAACCCCCTTCTCTTCCTCCCAAGCTAAAACTGGTATAGCTGGAGTTTGCACTCCCCCTGCTCTATTGTCCCTGCCTACCCATATACCTATCTCATACTCTGTTTTTTGTTTCAAAGTTCTCCTATTTCTGTACCAACCCCCACTGGTTCTTTGTACTTTGAATTGATTCCTTTTCGGTAGGAGTGTTGTGACAAGACCAATCTCGCCACTGTGCCCGCCTGCTGCCTTTAGACTATGGCCCCATGTTGAAACGCTTGATTTTCCCCTGCAAAGACACGAAAGCCGGGTCATTCGGTACTGGCCCTATTTGAACAGTGATACCCCAGATAGCTATGCCATGGAGCATAATATGTGTGCTCAGATCTAAGCTATCTGGGGATATGTTGAATGTACCTGTTTTATGCAATAGCTGCACAGTTATATATTTTTATGTATTTTATTGTCTTTTGCTACCATGTGTTCAATTGAGTTTTGCCTCTGTCCTTGGAGATAATTGGATTACTTCCCAATTATCTCCAGGATAGAAGACTCTGTGGAACTGGTTTTGGGCAGAAAAGCCATGCTTCATTTGGTCACAAAGGACTTTGATCTATCTTTTGAGCCAATGGACCAATTTTGATGATTTTGACATATGGAGTATGCTGATTCTGGGAATGTGATGTATAATTTTAAAGTTATGAATAATGTGGAAAAACTACATTTCTCTGCCCAACCCATTGTGTAAGGTAATTGTATCACAGGCAGAGGGCAGGATTTTGTGTGGGAGTGTCTGAGTATATTGTACGTTTATTGGTTGTTTTACAAAACCCTGTGGGTGGAACTAATATGTAAGAATGTGTATATAAGAACAATAAACCCACAGCTCTGTCTGTTCACTGCTTGACCCTCAACATGGAGCTTTGTCTCGTTTTTTGGGGGGGGATTTACTGTATGCTGTTAGAGACTGATTGCCAGGAGTGTAAGCCGCTTGGGTTCTTTACCTGTTCAGCTGCTAGCAGCTATTCGTGAGGTTCCAGTTCGGGAGTTTGGAGTGCTACATTGTATCCTTTTCGTGAGTTTGGGGTTCTGCAGAAGCTGTGCCTGTGTCTCTGGAAGGGGAAGATCTACTAAACGGCGGTTTAACCCTTTTATGCCTGGGGGTGCCGTTACAAGTGTATTTTAGCATTGAATTTTATTAAAATACAAACTGAGATGCTTAATTAAGAACATAATTAAAGTCTATCTGCTTCATTAGACTTTAGGACGCACTCTAGGACCACCTACTGGCTATCTTCGGGAGTTACATTGATTTACATTTAAAATACTAATGAACATTTAATCATCCTTAACGCTATATTGGCATACAACAGACAGAAGTAGGACTGCTTATCCTATTTTAATATTCATTGCTATAAGGTTTCATTTTAGGTATAAATATATTAAAAGTTACGTTTTTATTATTAGACCCATAAAGACTATTTTTGATACAATTATTTACCCTCTGGTGACACCTACTGGCAGGTTTTTGATTTAATACATTTTTATTTTTCAACCACCTAATTCTGACCAGTACACTTAATTCACCCCCTTCCACTCACCTAATAACTCCCCGACCGGAACCTGTTACTAAACAACCCTACCGAAGTCCCATACTAACTCGACAAATGACTGATACCCTCCAACCCCGATGTAAGGAAACCTAAGATATCCAATCCTCATTCGGTAGTTTCCTCCTGAACCACCAGAGCATCAGTGATTATAGCTCTCCGTTCGGTAGATGCAACAAACGAAATCCATACGAACACAATAGCTTTACAAGATGATTCCTTAATAAAGCATACGAATCCCCAAACATCAGCCGAAGTCAAGAAGAAGGGTACAACAGAACTGTCTTTTAATGACCACACACTGGCTTTTATGCAAATCCCCATGCAAGGGGACATCCCACAGGGAGGGACACAGTACAACCAATCATTTACAGGAAAAACGTAAAACACTCCCAGCACAAACATACAATTCCCTCCCCTAGTCCTGGAGATAATCAAGTCTGATAAAGTAATAACTTGATTATCTCCAGGCAGAAAAATTAAAATTTTCCCCAATATTCAGAACACCCCTTTAGGCATGTGGTATCCCCACAAACAATATGCCCCCCTGATCTAGGTGACCAACATATTCAAATTTCACCCAGATCGGTTCAGGGGTTCTCAAAAAGTATGGAAGTCTTTTGTGACCGGCTAACTGCGAGGTGGCTGCCCAAAATAGTTCCAGGAGTTTGGGTAGTTTTGCCGGTCTATTCAGTTAAGTGGCAAAAACTGAATAATTCCACGAATGGATTCCCCTGGCTCTTAGCAGTGATTGTTCCCCTCATTCGAATGCACAAAAGTACTGAACAGCGCTCTTCTAGCTGTTCGGGAAATAAAGATCCAGCGTTCGCTTGTTGAGACCGATGTTCGGGAAGTCGAGTGTCCGATTTTAGTTCCAGACACTCAACGACCAAGTCCCGCTGCCTTTGTTCGCAGGAAAAAAGATGGCCGCGGTTTTCTCAGCCACGTGGTCTTCGGAGGTATGAACGCCAGCAGCACAGATAGAGGGTTCAATTGAGGCATTTTTGAAGTTTAATGAGCCAGGGGGGCGGTCTCTGTTCGGTAGTTACATCTACCGAATGAATAGGGAAGAAATATTGCACATAAAGGAGGGATTTCTTCACACCCGACATTTACAAATGCCTCTACAGCTTACCTCTGGTCCACCACATATTGCTGAATGATTAACTCAGCATTTGTCAGCCAGGCCCAGAGTGATATCAAGAGAAAATTACAAAAGTTAGAGGGATGTGCAGGAATGTCCATATCACAGTGAATGGAGGTTGCAAATAAGGTATATGTGAATAAGGAAACTGAGACAAAGCGTGAGGATGAACGTAAAATGAGGAAGAAAACAGACTTGTTAGCGGTAGCTATCACAGGAGTAGCGAGACAGGGAGGGGAGATGGATAGAGGAATTGAGAATAGGATGAGCAGCGTACCACTAGGCAGAGATCAATGTGCATATTGTAGAGAAGAAGGACATTGGAAGGATTGCCCACAGAGGGGATATATTATAGGTGGTAGACAAGATGAGAGAAGGGGGCGAGGTGGTTACGGTGGTAGCTTTAGAGGACGAGGAAGAGGAAGTTTTGGAGGAATTAATGGAAATGGCAGAGGGGGTGTTCAGGAAGGAAGATATTATCCCCCTACTCAGAGACCTAGGGATAGGGAAGATAGAGATTTTGTGGCTCTGGCTGACACTGTTATGGAAGACTATTGATACCGACCGGGCTCCATCCCCCTTGGCCAAGCTTATCCTATGGTCGATGTAACAATAGGGGGAAAGAGAAGTCCTTTCATGATTGATACGGTAGCTGAACATTCTGTGGTGACTAAGTTGGTAGCTCGCCTTCTGGAAAGACTGTAACTGTAATAGGAGCTACTGGGAGAAGCACTGCTAGACCGGTTCTCAGGAGTCGCACTTGCATTTTAGGAGGCCATTTTGTGAAGCACCAGTTCCTATATATACCAGAGTGTCCAATTCAACTTCTAGGATGAGATCTATTATCAAAGCTTCAAGCTCAGATAACTTTTCTACCTCATGGATCAACATCTCTGAAGTTTAATAAATCACCAGGCATGATAGCAGTATTGGTACCAAAATAAGAAGAATGACGCTTCTACTCTGTAATAACAAATGCAAACCCTAAGAGTGATGGATCTTTATTTGACATTCCAGGAGTATGGGCAGAGAATAATCCTCCAGGACTTGCTCGTAATATCGCACCGATACATACTGAACTAAAACTTGGGGCCTACCCTGTGAGCCTACGCCAGTATCACATACCTCAGAAGGCCAAGAAGAACATACAGATCTACTTGGATAAGTTTGTGAAGTATGGCATCCTAAAATTCTGTACCTCCCGTTGGAACACTCCATTATTACCTGTTCAGAAACCAGGATCAGATGAGTATCGTCCTGTACAAGATTTAAGAGCAGTTAATGATGCAGTAGTTAATATACACCCAGTGGTACCCAACCCCTATAATCTGCTTGCCCTAATTCCTGGTGGGGCAACTTACTTTACAGTCCTAGATCTTAAAGATGCTTTCTTCTGCCTTCGACTTGCTGTTGAAAGTCAGTGCATCTTTGCTTTTCAATGGGAAGATGCTGTTACGAGATCAAAGCGTCAGATGACTTGGACCAGGTTGCCTCAAGGATTCAAGAATTCACCTACCCTATTTGGATCTGCACTGAGTCAAGATTTACAAGACTTCAAATCAGGGGCGTATTAGCCGCGAGGCAAACAAGGCATTTGCCTTGGGCGGCATTTTTCAGGGGGCGGCAAAAAAATCCGCCCCCAAATGCCCAGGGCAAATGTCTTGTTAGCCTCGCGGCTAACAGACATGCCGGGCGCTGGGCGCTGGGTGGCTGGCGAGGGAGCTCTTCCTCTGAGCTGACTGCTCAGCTCCCTCGCGCGCTGCAGAGTGAGGCTGGGAGCCGGAATATGACGTCATCTTCCGGCTCCCAACCTCACTCTGCGGCGCGCGAGGGAGCTCAGAGGAAGAGCTCCCTCGCCAGTGCCGCCCGCCTGCCAGCCCGACTGGCAACCACTGGACCACCAGGGAGAAAGAGGAACCCCCCCTCCCAGCACTCCCAAAGGTAAGGAGGCTGGGGGGGGGGGTTAAATAAAAAGAAAACTTTTTTTGATGTGAGTGTGTGTGTGTGTCTGACTGTGTGTGTGTGTCTAACTGTGTGTGTTTGTGTCTGACTGTGTGTTTGTGTCTGACTGTGTGTGTGTGTTTGTGTCTGACTGTGTGTGTGTGTGTTTGTGTCTGACTGTGTGTGTGTGTCTGACTGTGTGTGTGTGTGTTTGTGTCTGACTGTGTGTGTGTGTGTGTGTTTGTGTCTGACTGTGTGTGTGTGTGTGTCTGACTGTGTGTGTGTGTGCCTGACTGTGTGTGTGTGTGTTTGTGTCTGACTGTGTGTGTGTGTGTGTCTGACTGTGTGTGTGTGTGTGTGTGTGTTTGTGTCTGACTGTGTGTTTGTGTCTGACTGTGTGTGTGTGTGTGTGTGCCTGACTGTGTGTGTGCCTGACTGTGTGTTTGTGTCTGACTGTATGTGTGTCTGACTGTGTGTCTGTGTCTGACTGTGTGTGTGTGTCTGACTGTGTGTTTGTGTCTGACTGTGTGTGTGTTTGTGTCTGACTGTGTGTGTGTGTGTGTCTGACTGTTTGTGTCTGTCTGTGTGTGTGTTTGTGTCTGACTGTGTGTGTGTTTGTGTCTGACTGTTTGTGTGTGTATTTAGAAGTTGGGGCGGGGGGGAAGGGTTGGGTGGGGGTCGTGCGGGGGGAGGAGGGTGCCTGAGTTTTGTCCTACCTAGGGCAGCACAAAACCAGGATACACCACTGCTTCAAATCCATCCCAGGGGAATGTGTATTGCTTCAGTACGTGGATGATCTCTTGATAGCCGCAGTTACTAAAGAGATGTGCCAACAAGCAACCCATGATCTACTCCAGTCAAGATTTACAAGACTTCAAATCAGGGGCGTATTAGCCGCGAGGCAAACAAGGCATTTGCCTTGGGCGGCATTTTTCAGGGGGCGGCAAAAAAATCCGCCCCCAAATGCCCAGGGCAAATGTCTTGTTAGCCTCGCGGCTAACAGACATGCCGGGCGCTGGGCGGCTGGCGAGGGAGCTCTTCCTCTGAGCTGACTGCTCAGCTCCCTCGCGCGCTGCAGAGTGAGGCGGGAGTCGGAATATGACGTCATCTCCTCACTTCTCTGCGCGCGGAGCTCAGAGGAGAGCCCCCGCCAGTGCCGCCGCCTGCCAGCCCGACTGGCAACCACTGGACCACCAGGGAGAATCTTCCAGCAGCACCCCAAAGGTAAGGAGGCTGGGGGGTTAAATAAAAGAAAACTTTTGATGTGAGTGTGTGTGTGTGTCTGACTGTGTGTGTGTGTCTAACTGTGTGTGTTTGTGTCTGACTGTGTGTGTGTGTTTGTGTCTGACCTGTGTGTGTGTGTGTTTGTGTCTGACTGTGCGTGTGTGTGTGTTTGTGTCTGACTGTGTGTGTGTGTGTGTGTGTGTCTGACGTGTGTGTGTGTGTGCGTCTGACTGTGTGTGTGTGTGTGTGCCTGACTGTGTGTGTGTGCCTGGACTGTGTGTGTGTGCGCCTGACTGTGTGTGTGTGTTTGTGTCTGACTGTGTGTGTGTCTGACCGTGTGTGTGTGTGTGTGTGTGCCTGACTGTGTGTGTGCCTGACTGTGTGTTTGTGTCTGACTGTATGTGTGTCTGACTGTGTGTCTGTGTCTGACTGTGTGTGTGTGTCTGACTGTGTGTTTGTGTCTGACTGTGTGTGTGTTTGTGTCTGACTGTGTGTGTGTGTGTGTCTGACTGTTTGTGTCTGTCTGTGTGTGTGTTTGTGTCTGACTGTGTGTGTGTTTGTGTCTGACTGTTTGTGTGTGTATTTAGAAGTTGGGGCGGGGGGGAAGGGTTGGGTGGGGGTCGTGCGGGGGGAGGAGGGTGCCTGAGTTTTGTCCTACCTAGGGCAGCACAAAACCAGGATACACCACTGCTTCAAATCCATCCCAGGGGAATGTGTATTGCTTCAGTACGTGGATGATCTCTTGATAGCCGCAGTTACTAAAGAGATGTGCCAACAAGCAACCCATGATCTACTCCATATTCTTTGGAGGGCAGGTTACAAGGTATCAAGGAAGAAGACACAATTGTGTCAGCCAACTGTCAAGTATTTAGGCCTTGCAACTAGCTTTGGGGTTGAGAGTGAACATCTATACGGATTCAAAATATGCCTTCTTAACAACTCATGCCCATGGAGCATTGTATAAAGAAGGAGGTGGTACCTACTCTGGTTGGGTAGAGGCGTGTGCTACTCGTACAGAAAAAGCAGGAGCAGTTGTACGGTTTCTGTTACGGGAAGTTATACCCAGATATGGACTTCCGTGTTCTATAGGATCTGATAACGGTCCAGCTTTTGTCCATCAATGTTTACAACAACTGACTCATGTACTTGGCATCAAGTGAAAACTCCATACTGCTTATAGGCCTCGGAGTTCTGGAAAGGTATAAAGGATAAACAGAATGATAAAGACTCAATTGGCTAAAATGTGTCAAGAAACTCAGCTCAAGTGGAATGTCCTTTTGCCAATAGCTCTGTTGCGAATACGTAGTACTCCTACTAGAAGAATGGGTCTGTCTCCCTTTGAAATTATGTATGGGCGTCCACCTCCCATACTCAGTAACCTAAGGGGGGACTTATGTCAGTTAGGTGACGGAATTACTTGGCAGCAGGTTGTGGAGTTGGGTAAAACTATGGAGGAGGTACAGAAATGGGTGCAGGATAGATTACCTGTGAACATATATCCACCTGTTCACTCATACCATCCGGGAGACCAAGTATGGATAAAAGAATGGAATACTGTCCCATTGCGTGGAGAGGTCCTTATTGTAAAGGATCCTTCTATTCGTGCAGCGATGATCCTTGCAGCTTCTCCCGAAATCCAGCTGAAACGAAGTGATTATAACTCCCAATCCCCCAAACATGAGTCGAGACTTCATGAAGGGGTAAAACGATCTGATTTACTGTGGGCTACCCGCCCGGTATTTATGCAGGCCTCTCACCTGGTGGACACTCCCCTAGGGGACCAGATGGAAGACTGGGACAAAAGTATCACAGTAGCCAATCACAGTGGCTATAGCATAAGCACTCCCCTTTTACATAAATCACTCCCTCTTTTCCATCCTGGAGATAATTAACTTAAGGTAGCAAAGAGAGCCTTAATTATCTCCAGGTAGAAAGAAACATGGCTTTTCTTATTTTAGCAAAACAGCATAAAAATCTATAACTTTCCTTTTGCATAACATAAACTTTAAGTCCCACATATCCCCAGATAGCTTGGATCTGAGTGCATATTCTAGGCGAATAGTGCTCAGATTCCACGAACATAGTTCTCAGAAACGTCGACTGAAGTTTGACTTTCGCCGGCTGTTCGTGTGTTTGTAGCCGACTACAAGTTCCATGCTGTAGCTATCTGGGGTCGGTCACTTTCGCATACTTCCAGCGCACGAATGAAGTAGTATCTCCTTCATTCGTGTGTTTTTCCACCGTACGAACGAGGATTTAAAGAGGTAGCAGCGGTGTTCGACAAAATAAGTAGCTGAAATTAGTTCCAGGGAATCCTTGCCATTTACCGCTGAGCATTCGACAATACAAAATGGCGATTGCCACGTGTTCGGTAAACGAACGCGGACCACCAGTCATTCCCCAATTAGTCTGTGGTTAACTGCAACAGTCTGGGTGGTTAATAGGCGCCACACGACCTCAGTGGGAGGTCGGTGGTTCGGTAGTTCATTCGCTTTTCTCGCTATTTTCATGAAATCCTGCTGTAATCATCCAAATAACTGAACAGGCTGGTTCGCATGGTCTGTTTAATAAGGGATTTCGTTAAACAGCTCCCCCTTAGTCCCATGGAACGGCATACCTGCTTTGATCCTAACGGGTCGGCTTAGGGATGTCCAGTAAAACAAGAAAAACAAACAAAATAACTACTTCTCCAGTTCAGTTTGCCGCGACAGGCCATCTGCATTGGCATTCTGCTTCCCGGGGCGATACTGCATTGTAAAATTATAGGGTTGTAGTGCCAAACTCCATCTGAGTAGTCTGGGGTTATCGCCAGCTACTCTGTTAAGCCAAATCAAAGGGTTGTGGTCAGTCAGCACTGTGCAAGAGCGTCCATACAGGTAAGGTTGTAGTTTTTTAAGTGCCCAAACTAATGCCAGACACTCTTTTTCCACGGTGGCATAGCTGACTTCGCGTGGTAACAGTTTTCTGCTCAGATACGCCACTGGGTGATCCATGCCATCGTCTCCCACCTGGCTCAATACTGCTCCCACTCCAAACATTGAGGCATCTGTGTGAACGAGAAACCTTTTAGTATGATCAGGTGTCGCCAACACAGGAGATGCACTTAATGCAGCCTTGAGTTTCTGGAAAGCCTCCTCACACTCGGTGTACCAGACTACTTGTCGGGGGAGGGACGTTTTGGTGAGGTCTGTCAGGGGTTTGGCGAGGGCACTGTATTCCGCTACAAATTTCCTGTAATAACCTGCGGTGCCCAAGAACGCCATGACCTGTGTTTTAGTCCGGGGTTGGGGCCACTGGGTGATGGCCTCAATCTTAGCTGGCTCTGGTCTCTGTTTTCCTGACCCTACTCTGTGGCCTAAATATTGGACTTCAGCCATGCCTACGTGGCATTTCTCTGGCTTCAAGGTGAGCCCTGCGTTCTGAATTCGGTTGAGCACTACTGAGTGCTCCAGGTGGGCTTCCCAAGTGCCACTGAAGATAGCTATATCGTCCAGGTAAGCACAAGCGAAGCCCTGAAAACCCTCTAGGAGCCGGTCTGCCATCCTTTGGAACGTAGCTGGGGCATTCTTCATCCCAAATTAAACTGGTATAGGCCAAATGGGGTGACAAATGCCGATTTTGGAATGGCCTCAGGCTCCAAGGGGATTTGCCAATATCCCTTGCACAAATCAATAGTGGTCAAATAATTCCCCCCAGCCATACGGTCTAGCAGCTCGTCTACTCTGGGCATGGGGTATGCGTCGGTAACAGTCCGATCGTTTAGTTTACGGTAGTCCACACAGAACCTGGTGGTACTGTCTTTCTTAGGAACCAGGACTACTGGGGAAGCCCACGGGCTTTGGGATGGTTCTATGACCCCCGGTTCTAACATGTCCTGGATTTCCTTTAACATGCTTTCCCGTACTGCTTCGGGGATTCGGTAGGGCTGCTGCCGCAGGGGTAACTGGCCTGGGGTCTCCACTCTGTGGACTGCCAGGGTCGTATACCCTGGGGCTGCTGAAAACATGCCCCCAAACTCCTTTAACAGTTGGGAAGGCTGAGCTTGCTCCTCGGGACCTATTTCTGGACCCAACTGTACCTGGTCTACTCCTGTGGGTTCTTGGGGAAGCATATCCGGTAAAGGGATACCCTCACTATCTTCACACGATGGAGCGCATACTGCGGAGACCTCCTCTGTTCTCTCGAGATATGGCTTGAGCATATTTACATGGAAGGACTGCCGGATCCTTTCATCGGAACAGTCTGCCACAATGTATGTGGTATCACTGATCCGCTCTATTACCGTGTAGGGGCCCTGCCAGGATGCTTGTAACTTATCCGTTTTGATGGGTTTAAGCACTAGGACCTTTTGTCCTACTTCTAATATACGGTCTCTAGCTTCCTTGTCGTACCAGTACTTTTGCCGTTGTTGGGTGGCCCGCAGGTTCTCCCGAACTGTTTTGGTCAGAGCCTGCAGCCAGTCCCTCAACTCTAGTACAAATGAGACTATAGGGGTTCCCGCTTGTTCCATATCACCTTCCCAATGTTCCCGTACTAGATCCAGGGGTCCTCGGACCCGTCTCCCGTATAATAGTTCGAACGGGGAGAATCCAGTGGACTCCTGGGGAACTTCCCTATAGGCGAAGAGCAAATGGGGAAGGAATCTTTCCCAATTCCGACAGGTCTCTGTGAACGTGATGAGCATTTGCTTAAGGGTGTCGTTAAAACGTTCGCAGAGGCCATTGGTTTGGGGGTGATAGGGGGAACTTAATATGGGTTTTACCCCACAGCTCTGCCAGAGCTGTTGGGTAACCACCGCTGTGAATTGGGTTCCCTGATCCGACACTATCTCCCTAGGGAATTCCACCCTAGTAAATACTTGAACCAGTGCTTCCGCTACCGTCTCTGCATGTATATTTGACAGAGCTATAGCTCCGGGGTAGCGGGTAGCGCAGTCCACCACAGTAAGAATGTATTTCTTACCGGATGGACTGGGTTTGCTGAGTGGCCCGACTAAATCAACTGCCACTCGGAAAAATGGTTCCTCAATGATGGGTAGGGGACGCAGTTTTGCCCTGGGGTGATCCCCTCTCTTCCCTACCTTTTGGCATAACTCGCAGGTCCTACAATAATCCTGCAAATCCCTAGTGACCCCCGGCCAGAAAAATGATTGGGTGAGTCGGTCTCTGGTCTTTTTAATGCCTAAGTGACCTGCTAGGGGGATATCGTGGCTAATCCATAACAGTTCTACCCGGTACTTACGGGGCACTATTAATTGTCTTTTTTCTACCTGCCCCGCTCCTTTCCCTGTCCCCCCAGTCACTCGGTACAGTAAACCCTTTTCCCAGCTAAACCTTGCCTGATCTCCGTCTCCCTTGGGTTGTTCGGCCTCCCTCCCTTTAAGGTGGGATCTTCCCGCTGAGCTTGCTCAAAGTCTTGAGGGGTACCCCAGTAAGAAGTATGGTCAGGGTGAATCGTCAGAGGGTTATTGCTTACCTGGTCATGGGTTGAGGGGGAGGCCTCCATAGCTCTGGATTGCTGCCGGGTGGTAACAGGTAGTGCTCCTTCTGGACTGCAGGCTGCCAATTGGGACGTCAGGCATCCTAAATCATTCCCCAACAATACTTCCGCTGGCAAATCTGGCATGATGCCCACTTCCACGGCCTTGGCCCCCGTACCCCAATCAATGTGTACCCGGGCTGTTGGTAGTTTATGAATTGCCACCCTTACAGCAATGGTGCGTCCTGTGTGCTGGGTCGGGGTGACCCGGTGTGGCTGGACCAAGGTAATAGTAGCCACGCTGTCTCAGTCCCCGAGCCGCTTGTCCATTTAGCTTTACCGACTGGCGGTGGTGCGCCCTGTTATCCCCAGCCGCTTGCACAGGGTTCACCTCATGTAAGGTGGCCCAATTCTCACTGTGTTTACTGGGTGTCTCTTGAGTCAGAGAGTTGTAATCCTCTTGCACACAGTGTGCGGCTGCTTTGGTCGGTGGTACTGGTGTCCGCCCCCAGCGGTCTGTAGTGCGTTGAGGGCAATTAGGTTTGATGTGCCCCACTTGCTTGCACTCATAACACATTGGAGCGGTCTTTTGGTACCCCGGGGTTGTGGCATAGCCGGCGGACCAGATACAGGCCGCTGGCCCTGGAACCCTCGATTTCCATCCATCCATCTGCTCTCATGAAATTCGTCTGCCGGCCTTGCTGCCTCCTGCACCGTTTTTGGCTTTCTGTCTCTGACCCAGTCTCTCACCTCCGCTGGTGTATAATCAAAAAACTGATCCAGTAATATCACAGCATCATCTAAGGTAGTTGCCTGATTCCCCTGCATCCAATCTCTCTGGAACTCTGTTTCCTCTGCATTCGCCATTTGTTGTTCGCCAGTTTGATCGCTCTCCAGTAGTTCCGCTATTAACGTGGCTTTCGGTTTGTTGCTTGCCACTATGCCTCGAGCTTCCAGCAGTTCCTTCAATGTAGTTCGTTTCAAGCGTTCGTATCTATGCGCCATTCACCACTTGTTTCGATTCGGTACGTCCGTTCGGGAGGAAATCCCACCGCTGCCACCAGTGTAAAGGATCCTTCTATTCGTGCAGCGATGATCCTTGCAGCTTCTCCCGAAATCCAGCTGAAACAAAGTGATTATAACTCCCAATCCCCCAAACATGAGTCGAGACTTCATGAAGGGGTAAAACGATCTGATTTACTGTGGGCTCCCCGCCCGGTATTTATGCAGGTCTCTCACCTGGTGGACACTACTCTAGGGGACCAGATGGAAGACTGGGACAAAAGTATCACAGTAGCCAATCACAGTGGCTATAGCATAAGCACTCCCCTTTTACATAAATCACTCCCTCTTTTCCATCCTGGAGATAATTAACTTAAGGTAGCAAACAGAGCCTTAATTATCTCCAGGTAGAAAGAAACATGGCTTTTCTTATTTTAGCAAAACAGCATAAAAATCTATAACTTTCCTTTTACATAACATAAACTTTAAGTTCCACATATCCCCAAATAGCTTGGATCTGAGTGCATATTCTAGGCGAATAGCGCTCAGATCCCACAAACACAGTTCTCAGAAACGTCGACTGAAGTTTGACTTTCGCCAGCCGTACGTGTGTTTGTAGCCGACTACAAGTTCCATACTGTAGGGGTCGGTCACTTTCGCATACTTCCAGCGCACGAAGGAAGTAGTATCTCCTTCATTCGTGTGTTTTTCCACCGTACGAACAAGGATTTGAAGAGGTAGCAGCGGTGTTCAAAAAAATAAGTAGCCGAAATTAGTTCCAGGGAACCCTTGCCATTTACCGCTGAGCGTTCGACAATACAAAATGGCGATTGCACGTGCTCGGTAAACGAACAAGGACCACCAGCTATTCCCCAATTAGTCTGTGGTTAACTGCAACAGTCTGGGTGGTTAATAGGCGCCACACGACCTCAGTGGGAGGTCGGTGGTTCGGTAGTTCATTCGCTTTTCTCGTTATTTTCACGAAATCCCGCTGTAATCATCCAAATAACCGAACAGGCTGGTTCGCATGGTCTGTTTAAGAAGGGATTTAGTTACACTTATGTTGTTCTTTTATCTACCCCAACAGCTGTAAAGGTGGCAGAGGTGACTCCTTGGATTCATCACTCCTTGGATTCATCAGGGTTAAACCAGCAGCAGATTCCTGGCAAGCTACTCCAGATCCTGATAATCCTTGCAAGATCCGGTTTAAGCGAATAACCCAGTCAGATTGAATGTGACGTGAGGAAAAATACGAGGGGATATCGTGATTAACCCCTTAAGGACCAAACTTCTGGAATTAAAGGGAATCACGACATGTCACACATGTCATGTGTCCTTAAGGGGTTAAAATCCTTCAGAGATCATCAAGTAGGTGTTTTGACGGCCATAATAAAGCCTGACCACCTACCTACGTGTCATAGCCAGAGCGTCTCAGAGGGACCTCTGTGAAAGTAAATGAGGATCAGAAGGACAACAATCCTTGCAGCCCTCACAAGCGGGAAGCTGAGGTGCCGTCGCATGGTCGAAGAGTAGGATGAGGACCACAAGAATGATGTGTTTAGTTATATGTTTCAGTATTTTTATAATTTTTCAGGAAGGTAATGGTGAGGATATTCCAAGCTGTGTTAGTTGTATTAAGACTACAAAAACAGGTAACCAGATTTCCCAGACCCTAATTTGGCAATCACAATATGAATGTAAAGGATCTGTGTCTAGGTGTAGGTATGTTACGATTGCCCCCGGTCTAGCAGGGGGGTTGATCGCTTGGATGTCCTGGTTCCCGAAGTCAGAGAGTCGAACGTAGTTTCCTTCGGTAGAATCTGAAAGTGTAGAATATCCCACTAGCGAAGAGAGTGCTAGTATTCCCAGATCCCTACAACACGAGTCGAGGCTGCGAGTTGAGGGTCAAAATGAACTAACTTTACTGGCACACAAACATGGCAATTTATGCAATTCCTCAGGTCCAAGGACAGCCCCCTATGGACCTGATGGGATACAGGTACAGTACACGAAGTTAACCAATCACAATACAATGTATCATTTGAATTAGTGCCCGCCCAGCTTGGAGATAATGAGGTCAATGGTTATACTATCTAATTATCTCCAAGCGCACAAAAGACCACGTTTTATTATGTCCCATAAAACAGTATAAAAATGCATAACTTTAACGTTTTGGGGAGAAAACGGTTCATTCCACCATTCATTCAATAGCTTGGGTCCGGGCACATTAAGTATACGAATTGCGCCCAGACCCCATGAACGGAATGGGCGATTTCTGCCGTATAAAGTCTGTTCGGCACTTTGGTCGTTAGTCCCTGATGGCGGCCATGTTTTTAGGCTGTTCAATAGGCAGCGGGACCTCGACTCAACACTTATGGAACGGAAATCGGATACATAGACATACGAATCCCCGCTATCAGTCTGGTTGTTCCGACCGTTCGGAGTAAGTTTGGGAGTATTTTGGGGTTTTAGATACATGGTACAGGGACAGATCCGGGAGCCATATTATATTTAGGTATTGAAACCGAGACAACAGCTGCTCAGATTCATCAGGTTTTCCATTCCTTTTATGAGGAGATGAGTGTTGAGGATAAAGTTCCCCATAATGTTAAGAATAGGTTTATTGATTTAGCTGAGAGTATAGCAGGTAGTCTTAATATGACTAATTGCTTTGTATGTGGAGGTACAAATATGGGAGACCAATGGCCCCTGGAATCAAGAGAAGTATGGTACCCTGGTTCTGAGACAAATGAACAACAGATGCCTTCCCAAACTGGCCATCAAGTAAGTGTAAGAGAAAAATCGGAGTAGCGTTTAAAGACATCTATTATAGGCCAAGTATGTTTAGCTAGAAGAGGGCCAATGTATAATACACCTGTTGGCGAGTTAACCTGTTTGGGACAGGAGTCCTATAATGCCGATACTAAAGATACTACTTGGTGGTCAGCTTCAAATGTCTCAGAACCTACTAATCCTTTTGCCAATTACACCAATTTGAAAGAGGTATGGTTTGATCTATCTGCTACATCTAATTGGAAAGCCCCAGCAAATTTATATTGGATTTGTGGTAAGAAAGCATACTCAGAATTACCACAAGATTGGGAAGGGGCATGTGTGCTAGGTATGCTCAAACCATCCTTCTTCTTGCTGCCAATTGAAACGGGAGAGACCTTGGGAGTTAAGGTTTATGACGTAAATCATAAAACGAAACGAGCATCATTGAACGTAGGTAACTGGGAAGATGATGAGTGGCCTCCCCAACGTATTATTAATTATTATGGACCTGCTACCTGGGCTGAAGATGGTACTTATGGTTACCGAACCCCCATATATATGCTCAACCGCATTATAATATTACAGGCGGTGGTTGAGATCATAACAAATGAGACAGCTAAGGCCCTTAACCTTTTGGCAAAGCAAAATACCCGCATGAGATCAGCCATTTGCCAAAATAGGCTGGCTCTTGATTATTTGCTGGCAGTAGAATGAGGTGTGTGTGGAAAGTTTAACCTTAGTAATTGTTGTTTGCATATAGATAATGAGGGGCAGGCAGTGATTGACATTACCAGCAATATGGTTAAACTGGTGCACGTACCCACTCAGACTTGGAACGGGTATAATCCAAATAGTTGGTTTGGGAGTTGGTATGAGCAGCTTGGTGTGTTTAAGGCATTGGTAGGAGGAGTGGTATTTATTATTTTCTTATGCCTCTTCCTGCCCTGTCTGATTCCATTAGTAGTTAGGTCTATATGCAGTGTTATTGAGAGCACTATAGAGAGGAAGACAGCTGCCCATGTAATGGCCATTTGGAAATATGAACCCCAAGCCCAGAGAGAGACTATTAATAATCAGGTCGATGAGTGCTGAGAGGTAATAGAGTTAAGTTAGAATGTTTATAAGGTCTGTCCCGGCTCACGGTTACTTGAAAGGTGTTGGCAATTATGATTAGTGATGCATCTGGAATAACTTTGTATCAGAAGCATCAAAGGGGGAAATGTGATGGGATTTCAACATGGTTCAAAATTTTGTAGGCCTGAAATCTCCATGTGGCATATACAAGTACAGGTGTTTGTTGTATCTGTTACTTAGTTACATGAAGCTTAGATACTGTCATCAATGTACTCAGCATGTGCATCAACTGTAGTCACATTCCTTTGTCCTTAAAAGGAGTCATACGGTCTGCCCATATGAGGTGAGCCTGAATATCTTGTTCACTGATTGGTCTAAGGATATGTGTGGGTGAAGCTAGGAATAGGAGGAGTTATTGTTAATAAAAAGCCTGTGCAAACTATGCTCTGGGCTCAGACATTTTTAGAACAGGAGTTCATCTGAGACCCGATCGGTAACAATAAAGACCTTTTTCTCCCTGAACAAACCTGCTTCCATTTCTCTGTGTGTGGCTTCTTTCTCTTGCAACAATACTACACTGCAAAGAGACTCATCCACACACGCAAATCCACCAGGAGCATCACTGTATGCACACAATACAACAAGCAGCAACACCACACATGGAAAACCACATGCAGCCTTCCCACAATTGCAATACTGCATACAGCCTCCTTACACACACACGCAATTATTACAACCATTTATAAAGTGCCAACATATTCTTCAGTACAATAGGTAAAAGAATACAAACAATTCTAGCACATGTTGACATACAGGAACACAACATCACAAGCAGCATCACACACACTGAACCCCACCAGTAGCCTACAAACACGTGTGTTTGACTTGTATGATTGAAAATAAATGTGAGGGATGCTGCTTGTGATGTCACCAGCAAATACAGAGGTAGCACGTATTTTGATTTTTGTGGGGTGGGGTTGTGGAATGCCAGTAAGGGTTATTTCCCCGAACACAGATTAGAGGGATTCCCTGCTCTCGCACGTTAGACTATGTTCGGTTAAGTTTCCCCGAACATAGACATGTGCACCAGAGCAGGGAATCACCATGACGGATCGCACTTACTTAAACTGGTAGGTCGCTAAATGAGGACCACCTGTAGTTGTTCTAATAACTATAGTGCCCCTTTAAAAAAAAAAAAAAAAAAAAAGCATTAATTTTGAATACTCCACTACTGGACAACAGCTTCCAGTCTTGCCAGAGAGATTGCAAAAATCATTAGCATCCCTAAATAAAAGGCAAACCTTGTCTTCTACTAGCTTTGTAACCTTCCAAATAAGTCATCAATGCTAAACTGTATTTTAATCCATGAAAATCTTTGTAAACAAAAAACAAAAATCTACCCAAAGATTAAGTTTTGTCGAGCCTTTCACTTAAACCAGAGTTCCACTATTACAGCTTCATCACGTGACTAAACTAATGCGTGCGGGCACGCGCAATTGTGATTAGGCGTCAGAGGGCTCCGGTGAACTATCGCGGGACTTCTGCAGTGTAGCTACCGGTATTCTCGAAATTGAGCGAGGATAGAGTTAAAGACGGCGTGGGGATTTTGCTCCCTGTCCCTGTCGGTAGGGAGGTTGTAACAAACATGTCAGCGAAGCCGACACCAGGTTTTTACCGTCAGGAGTTAAATAAAACTATATGGGAGGTGCCCCAGAGATATCAGAACTTGACTCCCGTAGGCTCCGGGGCCTATGGGTCAGTGTGGTAAGTGATCTATTTACTAGTCAATTTTGCCATAAGTCCACAGAGATTCTTTATGTCCTTGTCTGGTGTATTGATAATGGGTCATCATTTGGCAATGTGCAACGTATCCTGTGCTCGGCAGGAATGGGGACGGTGTAATCATCTGCTTTTGGGTTTGGTTTCGCTATTTTAAATGCGTTTCCAAGCTGGCTTCTGTAAAATTACTCTTGGGAATTTTCCTTTCGGCAATACTACTGTTAAACACTTTTTTTTTTTTTTTTTTTTTTGCACTTGGGGCAGTAGTTTACGCCTGGAACTTGAAATTTGTAGAGTCGTACGGATAACACTTTTGACGAATAGCTCTATGTTCTACTTCTGTTATTCATGTTGGTTGTGTTGCCTTCTGTCTATGGTGCTGCCCCCTAGTTTTGTCAGTCTGTAAAACACAGTTTGACATTCATAGGCAGAGAACAATTGGCTTAGCTGCACCCCCAAATTGTCTATGCCCCGATGGGACAAACTGCATGTTGATATTGCATTAGTTTCGGTTTCATGTTATTAAAGTATCTGAGGAGAGGGAGCTCTCCAGCTTTGGAGAGCCTTAGTTTGTCAAACTGTTTTCAAAATTATTTGACATAAAACCTGAGGGACATGACCCAGAGATTTAAGACAACATAACAGCTGCACTGGACTTTATTGGTTGTTACTTTGGAGGCTTCTTTTAATATCCACAAAGACTATATTTTCAAGGATTAAAGGACCACTCTAGGCACCCAGACCACTTCAACTTAATGAAGTGGTCTGGGTGCCAGGTCCAGCTAGGGTTAACCCATTTTTTTTTTATAAACATAGCAGTTTCAGAGAAACTGCTATGTTTGTAAATGGGTTAATCTTTCCTCCAAAGCCTCTAGCGGCTGTCTCATTGTAAATGCTTTCCTATGCGACCGGCTGAATGCGCGCGCAGCCAGCCGAATGGGCGGAGAGGAGGAGGATCAGAAGAGGAGAGCTCCCCGCCCAGTGCTGGAAAAAGGTACGTTTTAACCCCTTCCCCCTTTCCTGAGCCGGGCGGGACGGGGTCCCTGAAGGTGGGGGCACCCTCAGGGCACTATAGTGCCAGGAAAAGGAGTATGTTTCGAGAGTGGTCCTTTAAGGATTTTTTACTGTATGGTGTATTTGACAAAGATACCGTATGTCTTGCTTGGCTTGCAAACGCTGGTGAGCTGCCACATATTTAACCTTTGTGCTGCTGAGGGTTTTTTTTATTTATTTTTTATTTGTAAATCCTTATTTTTGCAGTGCATAGTCAAGTAACAATCGCATGTGAGGTACCCCAAAGGCAATCCTCCGGCGTGTCATATTTGTGGTGTACATAGGGGCATAAGAGAAACATGCACAATTTTTGATATTATTAGGTAAAGGTTGATACAATACATTGCATAGGAGTTTGATGAGTTATGTCTTGTCGATTAGGTCAGCAAAATATTTTTTAAAAATAACAGTGCGACTTCAATGTTATCTTGCTTAACTAATAGTGCTTTAGGTCATGCTTAAAGGACCACTCTAGGCACCCAGACCACTTCAGCTTAATGAAGTGGTCTGGGTGCCAGGTCCTTCTAGGGCAGTGATGGCGAACCTTTTTGAGCCCGAGTGCCCAAACCATAATACATGCCAATTGTTTTTTCCTCAAAGTGCCAAAACGGCAATTAAACCTGAATACTGAGGTTTAAGTTTAGAAAAAACAACTCATACAGTTGTCCGAACTAACATCTCAGTGTGTGTGTGCTCTGCAGTCTGTCTGTGTATTTAGCAGTCTGTCTGTATTTAGCAGACTGCTGAATACACACACAGACTGCTGAGTGCACACACACACACACACACACACACACACAGACAGACTGCTGAGTGCACAGACTGCTGAGTTCACACACACACACACACACACACACACAGACAGACTGCTGAGTGCGCGCACACACACTGCTGAGTGCGCGCACACACACTGCTGAGTGCGCGCACACACACTGCTGAGTGCGCGCACACACACTGCTGAGTGCGCGCACACACACTGCTGAGTGCGCGCACACACACTGCTGAGTGCGCGCACACACACAGACTGCTGAGTGCGCGCACACACACAGACTGCTGAGTGCGCACACACTGCATTGAGGGGTACAGTGTTTGTGTGGGTGGGGGGTGGTGTGTGTCTTTGTGTGGGGTGATAAGTGTAGGGCAGGGGTGCTGTGTGTAGGCCGTCCCCCTTCTCTCCCCCCACACTGTTTTCTTTCCTCCCATCCCTCCCTCATTTTTTTTTCTCCCATCCCACACTCAGTTTTCTCCCCCCATCTCTCCCTCAGTTCCCTCCCCCCATCTCTCCCTCAGTTCCCTCCCCCCATCTCTCCCTCAGTTTCCCCTCATACCTTCCTCAGTTGTCTTCCCCCCCATACCTCCCTCAGTTGTCTTCCCCCCATACCTCCCTCAGTTGT